>VDFB02058242.1:273417539-273464011 GCA_007258455.2 Sequoia sempervirens | reverse complement strand
ACATAAATGTGACCCAAATTCCATAAAATACCATTAGACTCAAATGAATAACCCATAAATTTTCCCTCCAAAGCTCTACCTGACTCAACCTCTAATTTCACCTCTTGATACCAACTATCTATAGGAATTGCTATAAGAATTTGACTCCTTAAATATACAATGAGTCACTATAGAGAGCTCAAGTCTCTGTTGACTAAGGGCATCCACCACTACAATTTCCTTACCCTAAATATATTTGACTTCAAAATAATATTCACAAAGGAATTCCATCCACCTCCTTTGCCCGACATTCAGGTTTGGTCGCGAAAATATATACTACAAGTTGTGGTGATCTCTATGCAACTCAAATTGATGCCCCAATAGAAAGTTACTCCATCTCACAAGGGCATGAAAAATGATAGCTAACTCCAAGTCATGTGTGGGATAGTTTAGCTCGTGATCCTTGAGTTTGTGAGACTCATAGGCAATCACGCAACCATCATGCATCAAAACTACTCCTAAACCCTCTAAAGACGCATCAATACACACCGCAAAGTACCTAGTAGCATCAAGAATTGCTAAAATAGGTGCACTAGTCAACCTCTCCTTAAGAGAATAAAAGGTTGACTAACACTATTCTGACTAAATGAGCTTCTTCCCTTTCCTCTAAAGAGAAGTGATGGGATGTTCTATCCTCAAAAAAACCTTGTATGAACCACCGATAGTAACCTACTAAGCCCATTAAACTGTGAACCTTTGAAACATTAGTGGGCATAGGCCAATACATAATAGCTTGGACCTTTGAAGGATCCATGATGATACTTTCTTTTGAAATAACGTGGCCCAAATACCTCACCTCTTTTTGAAAGAATTCACACTTAACCAAACTCGCATAAAGTTGATTATCTATTAGACACTGCAAAACTTGTCACAAATTCTCCTCATGCTCCTCCATAGTCCTCGAGTAAATTAGAATATCATCAAGGAACACAAGGACAAATCTATCTAGGTAGGTGTGGAAGACACATTCATCAAAATCATGAAAATATATGGTGCATTCGTCAACCCAAATAGCATAATCATGAACTCATAATGTTCGTAGCGAGTACGAAATGCAGTCTTTTGAATGTCTACCTTGGAGATATGCAATTGATGATATCCTGACTTAAGATCAATTTTTGAAAATACCTTAGCTCCCTTTATCTGATCAAACATCTATCATCAATTCTCAATAAGGGATACATGTTCTTCACTGTCACCTTATTTAACTATCACTAGTCGATGCACAACTGAAGGGATTGATTATTCTTCTTCACAAATATAACCGATGCTCCCCAAGGGGAAACACTAGGATGAATAAAACCTTTCACCAACAACTCCTCCAACTGTAATCGAAGCTCCTGAAGTTCCTGCGTGGTCATATGATATGGAGCTCGAGAGATGGGTTTTTCTCTGAGAACAAGGTCTATCTTGAAATCAATGTCATGCTTAGGTGGCATCCCTAGAATCTCAGTAGGAAAAATAATTTACATACTCTCTAAGAATCAGATAATCATCAAGAGACACCTCTCGACTCTCCCCTAGCTCCAAATCATTGACTGTAACCGTAAACAACTAGAAACCCTAACGCATGCATCTCCTCAACTGCATAGCATAAATCATCTGTAACGAGATGGGCCTTTGAATGCCAACTAATTCTACCTCTCTACTGGAGTCATCCACACATCACACTGACTTACGTCAACAATCTATCACTACTTGGTGAGCATACAACCAATCCATACCCAACATGTCATAAGATCTCAGGGGTATAATGTGGAGATCCATCATGGTAACGAGTGAACCAATCCTCAAACCACAACCTTGCACTAAGGATTCTACTACTACCTTCACTCTAGAGGCCAATTCGACCTACCACTTAACACCTTGCTTTGCTACCACCAGTTCAAAACACTCTACTAAGGAAGGGGAATAAATGAATCAAAAACACTAGAATCAAAGAGAATAGAGATATTTGTACCCTATAACACACCTGAAGCCTCCACCATTGTACCATGATGTTCATCTTGGAAATTTTCAACCACTGCAAATACTCTATGGGATCGGCCTGCATCCCCTATCATCAGCTCTGAAGCTGTTGGATTTTGAATGAATCCTATCGTGTTCTTCTGAGGACACTTTCTAGCTATGTGGCCCTAATGTCCGCAAGAGAAACACCCTGTACCTCTGCCATATCCTCTGCCACTTGGGGGTGCACTAGATTTCTGAAAACTACCTCTACTAGTTGTAGTTTATGTGCTCTATGTTGGTTGTTCAAAATTGTTGTGCTTGTTTTGCCACTAATTTTAGTTCTTTCCAAACTGAGATCCACCATCTTGTTGGGACTGTGAGTTTTTATGTTTTGTCTGAGAATGTTGATGTTTCCCACCCTCAGTGGGCGCATGGTGGCCCCTAGAGAAACTCGCTACCCGAGGTTACCCACCTTGAGAACCAAAACCTGATGAAGTTGCACTACCAATCCGAACACCAGTATGGCCTCCTAATTCCATGGCCAAATTCTCGTCTACTAGTCAGGATTTCTCCACTGCCACCTCCATGGTTTTCAGCTCAAAGACACAAACTCCCCCACTGATACATGAATTCAAGCCCCTAATAAAGTGTTGCACCAACACACCCTCATCATCACTAATGTCACCATAATGCCTATGTTCATAAAACATCCGCTCATAGTGCTCTACCGACATGGCCATTTGTCTCAACTCGTGAAACTCATCTGCATGGTGTTGTCTCCAGTGATATGATAGGAAACATGATCTAAACCTCTCCAAGAACATCTCCCACGACACTGAACCAATATCAAGGTGTAATTTTTGCTCCTCTAAACGCCACCATGTAGAGGAAAAACCTCTAAGGTGCATGATAGCACACCTCACCCTAGTGTTGCTACCATATAGATGCATGGAAAAACACTTGTCTAGATTGATCAACCAAGTCTCTACCTATAATCTGCCATTAGAAACATCAAAAGTAGGAGGATGTGCCCTCAAAAGATCCCTCATGTTCCCTACAATAATAGCCTCTTACTCTATCATGACCTCTCTCCTCCTAGGAGATCATTCTCTTTCCTTAATCACCTATTGATGACCCTCCTGCTAAGGGCCTAGATGGGAAAATACCTCATCAATTAAATGCAACAACTGCACTCCCTCTAACCTCAGCTGACCCAGATTCTAACCTATACCTCTAGGGTTATTCTGGGAACCCTATTGTTCCTCACGTTCACTCTCGTGGTAACTTTGAGATGGAGTGTTTTGGTGGTTAACCCTACGACCACCACCATGGCCTCGACCATGACCCCTACCTCGACCTCTAGGAATCTTCCTACACATCAACACCAAAATACAATACACATATATTAGGTGAGGATGACAAAAGGGGAGAAACATACGCTCAAGAGTCTAAGCACTAGGACAACATAATGGGCTCAATTAAACAAAAGTACCCAGTGTATGAACCTAGACTCTAATACCAAGTTGTAACACCTTGCCACGAAATCCCAAAGGACAACACAACAAACTAACAATTATGACACATTTTTTTTAAAATTGAATCAACATATAGATCATACTATCAACTAACACATAATATAAATTTCATGTACATATGCTCTAACTATGTCCTTTAGGGTATCATGACTGCATTACATGCATACATTAGTAACATGTTCTAATCCAACATCTAAGATTAACCAACCCACAAAAGTTAATTCTAAATCCATTGCATTAAGTAAATGAACATCATATGTCCATAAAACATATTAAATAAATAACCATCAATGATCAATTATTAAACCCAAGGAGTACATGCATCGCTTTTATTACATAAAGGTGCATCATTTCATAGTTTACATAATTACATCAATACTTCCCAACATACAATGGGAAGGATACACCAAATACATGATAAGATACAACTGAAGTGATTGCATTACATAACATCAACACTATCTCAAGACTGGTACAAGATCTAGAATCTCTACATAAGGTACAACATCCATGCTCATGATCATCAACTAGGAACCCAATTGAGTGCATAGCACGGTCCACCAGACCGTGTGGAACCCTAAGGTCCACCCCCTATGCTAGGAGATGACAATAAGGACCCACTACACAAGCAGACAAGCAGACAAGGGCTAACATGACTCCAACATACAAAGTATGTAAAACATCACATAATAGTGACACCGCTTCTAGAGACACGCAAACAACAAAGGGGAAACACAAGACAAGGGAGTTCTAGGTTTCATTAGGGAGGAGTGTCATCACACGACTTGCTATGGTTTACCCTGGAAGATCTTCCTAGGCCCCAACCCCCATCTTCGGTTACCCTGCCTCTACAAATCCCTAGCCCCCATACAACTTATGCAAAATCAACATGCCTTTCATGAGGACAAGGAAATTTATCATGTCAATCTAGGCCTTCCCATCTCATCTCAAGCCTAAATGAACACTTGAGCCATGAGTGAGGCATACCATTATCTTAATTAGAGTGAAACACTACCCAACCCCCTAATTCATTTTAAGTTATCACTGAGTTAAGAAACTCCCACATGGGTTACCCTATACACCACTTTGGGCTTTGGCCCCCAATGAGAGCCACTCCCCCTACGAGCAACTAGAAGACCCCAAAGCATCAAACAGGGTAAGCCATCTTGCACAAATACAAATTCACATGTACATTCACATAGAGTGAGGCATAACCCATCTCACACACCCATTTCCAATCACAAGAAAGTGAAAACAATGCAAGGCTCAAGACCCTTATGTACACAAATCAAATATACAATCAACCACTTTCAAAAAGACAAAATCATGAAACCAATATTCAACCTCACTTTCCCCAAGCCTCTAGAAGCCCACCAATATCCACATTACACAAGGGACTTCTATTTTGAACAAGAACCCAACTTCACCCCCAATATACTAATCCAACACATTATTCAACATAAACAACAAATAAGCCTTATAACCATAAATTCCCCAAACATTCCAATACACAAACAACCAATTAAATAAAGCAATCAAGACCTACATGAGAATGAACATTTCATCTATTTGGTTATTTGAGAGAAATCGTTACTCCTAACTATTAAGGAAAATAATTTAATTTTCTCATTTATAAAACCTATCAAATAATATTTTCCTACTTAATTTCCTATCTACTCTTCTACAAGGCAATCATTCTTAAGACATAATTATTCTTTTTGATGCAACTATAATAAATACACATGTAAATATATAAACATATATGCATAGGTATTTACATATGAATATATCCATAAATATATATTTATCCTCATATTTAAATATATGTAAATATGTGTGTGTGTGTATAGTTTCAAACTACTGTTATATATATCTGTAAATCAGATTCACAAGGGTGGACTCTTATGAATACACACACATATGAATAATACCCGATTTATTATTTATAAATGTCAAATTTCCATATAAAAAATCAATTCCATCAATTAAATCGAAAGGAAAATAAATCATTTGTATGCAAATAACTTCATATTGCAGTTCACAACCAAAAAACTTGGCTGATTCAAACCCAAAAAGAAATATAAATATAGAGTATTGATTATCTCCAACAAACAAAATTAAAAGACACTAGAAATTGGATGCTCACAACACAAGTATAGAGACAAGGTGTGTCACCGAGCAAGCTAGCTAGGCGCTAAGGTAGGAGACGAAAAATGCCTTAGAACTATAGCCTCCAAAGTCAATTGTAGCCTAATACTTAAGTTTAGATTTCCAACCAAAATAAAATACAAGGGTGCAATGCTTTGTCACTAAATCGAACCCCCAACAATAAGAGATACTCTACTTATAAAAATCGTAGCAGGAGGATTGAAAGCACCACTATCAAAATGCCAAGAACTCAGGTAAGAAAATAAAGAGGAAGCAGCCTAGAGTGCTACAAATCAAATTTATTGAAATCGGAAAGAAATATCAAATGGGAACTTAAGCAACATAGGATACTTGATAATGAATTCACAACCCACAAAAAGAGTCACCTAAAGTAGTAGTAAGGATCCTATGGACGCGGTGATGGGTGGCACAATTAGCAAATCCTAAATTATGAAGCAAAAAGAACATGTCAAAGAAAAGAACAGAAAAATTGAACCCCCACATATTACACACCATCGATTGTCAAAGGTAAGGGCTGCTGAAATTTGAAGTCTCCAATAATATGGGTATGGTGCTAGAGACTAAGGGAGTACAATATTCAAGAATATTGTAGAGAACCCAAGCACTACCTAAGGAACAATTTCACAGAGAAAAGAGAGGAGAAAGGGGCATTCGACGCTAATGAAAATCCCCAAGAAAGAAATGCAACACAAGACTTAATTTAGTCAAACCCGTCGAATGGAGGACAATGCAGATCACAAAGGCCAAGGTTATACTAATTTCACATGCCATAGTAGAATCATTGCAAGGCACCGAATGCTTCCAATATGGCTATCAACTAGATAAAAAAAGAATACGGTAGTAAAAAACTAGAGACAATTCAACCTATGGTGTATGCAAAGGAAGCCAAGATCGCAAATTAAGGCAAGGGTGAAATCACAGAGAACAGATATCGATGGCCATGCAAAGAAAGCCAAATTCACAATCTACAGAAGATGAAATTTCTAATTTGTTTCAATTTATAGTCAAACAACAAAGAAGTGTTTTGTTTCAAGTAGCACAAACATTAAATATTCATTTCCCGGACAGAGTTAAAATTGAGAAAACAGTGGAACCTTGGTTCTATCAAATGGCACAGTTGTAGAATCGATGTCGAGTCCAAGCTTCTATGGCAACTCCATGCCTTCAAGATTCTTATACAAATCTTCTATGATTTCTTTTCCAATTCAAATATTTTCTTTGAAAGACAATCTGAAGAATGCAACTATTTTTTTTTAGATAATTTCTTGCAGAATCGTTCACTATTCGAAAAGGAAATTAAAATCAATGATAATAATAATCCCCCAACTCCACATTATTAAGAAAAACCAAAAAATTCATTAGCTTTCAAAAATAAAAAACCAAGCGATATCCACTCAAAATAACGAGTTTCCATTCAACAATTAGTTCAAGTCATGCATGTGTAGAAACTCCACTTTTTCTATCTTTTAAATTGCTTTAACTTGTTCGAAATCACATCCAATTAACTATTTTATTTTAAATTTTATTATTTTCCTCATTTGCTTAATTAAATCTCAATGATAATAATTATTATTATCTTTATATTTAATTATAAAATACTTTATCAAATAGCAATTTAATGTAATAAATTAATTATCAAAAATTCCTTATAAATATCCATTTTCAATCTAGATTTATTTAATTCCAAATTACTTAAACAACATTATAAATCAATTTAATTTAATTAAATCGATTAAACAAGGAAACTCATTACATTAATTTCTCCACAAATTACCATTACAAATTATTTAAATTTAATAACTAATTAAACAACATAATCAACAATTAACTAAGTATCATCACAAATCACCCAACAACCATAAAGTCAAAATGAGACAATTGACCAAAGGTGCAAACCAAACTAACGAGGTGACTAAATAGGTACTCATCCTCATTGAGGATGATGGCAAGGGTAGGGGGACCTTCTGTCATCTCGATTTCAACATCATTTCCATTGGGTTTTAAGGCACACTCAAACCTAACAGTTCAGGTGGAGTCGATGTCTGATACCTGCAATCAACATCAAACAAATTGTCGAACAACATATATATATATATATATATATATATATATATATATATCAACCAATCAAAGACACCGTGAGAGAAAATCATAGTGTAGCAGGGTACTCACGAATGAGTAATGCTACACTATCCCTCCCACCAAGAAACTTCAAACAATAATCCACATCAACGAATAACAACAATTACATCGTAAACAACATAGATCAATCATGAATTAAATGCACAATAAACATAATCATATAACCACATGGTACTCATAACTAAATTAATTTGAACACACAAATATATCCATGTAACCATCATAACATATGCATAAGTCAATAGTATCATGAACATCAAAGTATGATCAATTGTCATCCAAAATCAATCCAAAACAGTAAAACTAGCATCAACAAGGTGTCATAATGTATATCCTAACATAATGGGTATCAATCTAATGAAGGAAACATGAGAGGCACTACACTATATCAAGATGATTTGATCTTAACATCCTATTAAACCACAAGTTAGTAGCTTCTAGGAAATATCATTTGACTAGTATGATTTCCTACAAAAGTTGTTTATTTTTAGCAAGATACAAAATATTTAGACCTAAAATCAAGATAAAATGACCAAATATAGTTAGAAAATCACTAGCACCAAATTATTATATTAGAGGTGACTAACTATGATGTAGTCAAGTTAGGAGGGTCCAATGAAGGACTATACATCCTTGCATCCTAAACTACTAACTTTATGATCTCAACAGATACGCAATAGAAACTAAATTCTAATCAACAAAAAGTTAAATATATTCATGAACACACGACACAGATGTATCCTGGGAAAAACCTAACAAGGAAAAACCCATCCTTCAAAGCTCATTCGTCATATATTATAATTTCAAAACACATTACATATGCCTCTCAGGATTAATAGATTCTAGTCTGCAACCTAGGGATTACAAACAATTCATACAATAACATTCTTCCATCAACTCTTTCTCCTACTCCACACTCCCTCTACTCTGTGATATTTCCAGATCAAAACACTTCGTCACCGTGCTTCATACTCCATACTATCAATCAACTCCTTGTTGATTTCATTGTAACAAATCCTTCTCCTTCATTTATATCCTCTACAAGTCTTCTATCAATCAATAAGTCGGCCTAATTGCAATGACTAGTTAGGTAATGTGTACATACATATAGGTCAGCCCCAAACATAAAGCGTTGCTCTGCAAATACATAGAACTTCATGTAGATCACACTAAAGTTGGCCAAGTCCTATAGTTCATTGAGTAATGTTCCTTTAGGCTCTACAAGTCATGGAATTTCTCTGGAAACCAATTAGACTTCACTAGACACTGTCAGCTTCGCTCTATGAACACAAGTAATTTTCTAATAATGATATTTCTTTGGAAACGAGCCCAAATGATTTAAATTTCTTCTGTCATAGCTCATGGTGTCTAGTAACTAATTCCAGCTCCGCAACTCCTAGCACTCAAATGCAGTAAAATGCGATAATCTCTAATGTGCTTCCCTCTTGTACTCTGCAACTTATTGTCAATTGTCTCAATTGTTCTCAATGCTTCTGGATGCTCTTGCATCAAACTCAAATAGAGGTAAAAAAATTAAATAGAGGCATTAAAAATAGTTTAGTGCTTTTATTAGAATTTATGTTTGTAAGTGGCAATTGGTGTAGGAATTAATCTATGGAGGCACCAAAATAATAACATAGGTATAAATTCAAAGGTTTCCTAAAATTGAAAAAATCAATGTTAAAAAAATCTTTTAAAAATTTATAAAAACTTGAAAGAATTAAATGACAACAACTAGAGATGAAGTTAAGATATTGAGGAAACCAATAAACTAGAAAATGACTGAAAATGAAAGCGTTAAAATGATGAAATTAGATGGTCATTTTTTTGGATAGAGGTAGAAATTAAGGTCTCAAGAAAAATAGGAAGGAAAGACACTAATTCAAATAAAAAAGAAACTAAACCAAGAATCTTGTAAAATAGGGAACATGCATTAGTAATATTTTTTTAGAAAAATACACAAACTTAATAAAACCAAGAATTAATATGATGAAAATTGTAGATTAGAGTGTCAAGGGATAGATGTAAACCAAAAACTAAAATTTTAAAAAGAAAAAATGATAGTAAAAGAATGAATAAAGTCTATACATGTATATGACTATTCACAACATTCCATTAATGGATGACACTACTAATAAAATAGTGTGGACTAAACTAACATAGGAACAAGAATGCACAAGAAACCTACAAAAAAATTGGTCAATCTACAAATAATTATATTAGAAAATAATATAAATGACCCTATATGTTAAAGAACCTACAAAATTGAGAGGAAAATGTTAGAAAAAATTGTGATGAGTGAAACGAAAGAAAATTAATGGGACAAAGTACCACCAAGTCATGAATTGGAGGTGAGCCAATATGACATTAGCACTAAGATATTAGATTGGTGATCAGATGCACTAGTGACTCCTGAAAACTATGAAAAGTCATAGGACAAAGGCAATTCCTAGAAACTCCAACCTACAACTCATAAAAACTCAAAAAAGATTGCTAGATGAATGGGATGGCAATCCCACTAGGAATGCTAGAGATGTGGACTCCCTATTTGAGTTTAAAACAATGAGTTATATGCAAAAGATGAAACCCAAAGTCTTAAAAAGAAAACCACACTTGTGATAGAGCAATAATAGAAGCAAGGAGCAATCTTAAAAAATAATAACAAGAAACCTACATTAAACCTCAATTATGATGGCATAAATGTGCTCCAAATTTAATAGTGTGTGGGTTCTCTTGGTTAAAATTTTACTTATTTTAACAATATAAGGTTAGCATGTAGACATATGATGAAATAAGGGTAGAAACCACTCTTAAATATATTTTCCATGTGTAAAATGGAGGGTTAAGATGAAAGGATAGAATGAAGGGTTGATATTTAGTTACATGGATAAGATTCATAGCCTTTTGATAAGTGTCAAAAGAAGAAGCAATAATTTTAATCAATGGAGAAAATTGAGAAAATTATGAGATGGAATAATATGAGGGAAGGTGTATGAATATTAGGAGATGAGGTGGAGTGCTAACAATTCTCACACGTATGTGAGAATGGAGGTGGAATATTTGAATACCATGCTCATAGATGTGTGAGAAAAGTAGCGAGGATGAGTCAAGGTTAAGGGATGATGTGGAGGTCAATTATATATCCCAAATAGAATACTCACACACATGCAATAAAGGAGTGGAATGAATAGAGCATGCTCACACATGTGGGATAATGAATTGGGATGGGGGTGGAAGGAGGAGAGAAAGTGAGAAACATGGGGGATTGATGATATGGTGGAAGGATATCACAAGAAAAATTAGCATGTGAAGGAAGGGAGACATAATGAGGAGTTCTAATGTCACAAAAAAAATCTACTCCCTATAATATTATCAAGTCCATATGAATTGGTAAAATGCAATATTTGAATCTCATCAACTATCACAAAGATTTGACATCATCATCTAGATTACTTTTTCTTGTTTGATAGGTTGTAATTTGTGGGATATCTCATATTTCCTTTGTGTCTCAATAGATTCAATGTGTGCATCATTATTAAATACCTCATAATTGGGTGTATGAATGTTGTCAAGTTTCCAATAGTGGGAGCATATATGTGGTGTATGACTATGGTTCAAGTATTTAGCCTAGGTGTGTGCCTAATGGGAATAAGGGATCTTGGAAGCTTCTTTCAAATGCAACACCAAGTAATAATGCACAAAAATTAGAATATGAAGCAATAAATGTAAAATAAATATTAGACCATAAAGATGGGATGAACAAATTAAAAAAATATCATATATGGAAATGAAAGAAGGAAAACTATAGGAAAAATCACTAGATGTTGTAAGATAGATTAAGTTTTAACAATATGAACATAAAATAAATTATTCCCTAATCTACTATAGGTCAAACCTAATAATCAAGATTTAAATGAAACCATACCTAAATAAGCAAAGTTATTACTAAAAAATTGAATAGGGAGATAGAGATGTGTTAATGTATAATGATTTTATTGTTATAATACATTTAATGTTTAGAACTAGAAATTTGATTATGGATCTATGATGAGGTTTTAGAAAATATAGAATCTATTTCAATACAAAAATAAACCACACCAGCCAACCTAGTCTAAGATAATTTTGCTAGCAAGAAAACTAGTCATTTTGTTGTGAATTTTTCTAATATTGATGTAGTATTTAACATGATTTCCTTTTTTACCTATTGTTTGGCATAGGCCTATGATAAACATCATAAGGTGTATTGTTTGGATATAGGAAAGTGTTGTCACATGAAATTGCACCCTACTAAAACTAGTTCAACATTTTGATGACATAATAGGAATGATCTCAAGGTGTGGGACCTTTCTATTGAGATCAAACATCCAAAGAAGGTTGACTCCTTTCTAAACCTAGATGGAAAGTATTGAACCAACCCAAAAAAAATTAACCCTATAGAATAAACCTAATCAAACAACTTGGAAGGGAAAATGGAGAGAGAAATGTAGGAAAGGGTGATGCATCATATTTAGATGAATTCCTCCCTCTACTCAAAACACAAGGAATTGTCATAGTATTATTGGAAAGACTCACACAAATCTCTATTCTACTAACTCTTATAAATAGATATGGAGGTAAAGAACTTGACAAACACTAAGAGGGAATAAGAGATCCATAAATAGTCCCTACAAAAAAATTTATACAACATATATACCCAAAAAGTAGTAAAATGTTAGAAGTGAGAAGAGGTAAAATGTATTTTTTATTGATTCAAAGACATAAGATAGCTTCAATTATATAAAAATGAATAAATTACAAGTCTCTAGTCTGAAATGAAAAATAATTAATTTAAAAAATAAGGTTCAAATAAACTATATCTTTGAAGGCATGCAAGATGTCAGAAGGTCATAGGAAACCCTAGTTGCAAACCTAATTGATGTGTTGGAGGGACACTTGTATTTTATAAATTGAATCTAAAAAATTTGGATGGGTGAAAGAATGATCTATGTACCCTACCATACCTGAGCATTAATGATTCATGGGTTTGAGTGTAATAAACAAGTAAAAAAATTAAGAAATCCACTAGAAATCATGACCTATGGATTAAGCTCTAACAAAAGGATGTTTGTAGCATTGAATAAGATATAGGTGTCATACTTTTCCTCTTGGGTCCATGCCAAAAAGCATTAAAATCCCTTTTGGAGCCTCCTCGGATTAAAACCTAGTAGTTGCAAGTGTTAATGGTGTTGTAAAGTGGTAGGTTAGTGAAAACACATCTTATGAAGTGAGCTTGTAGCTATCGATGGAGTATGAAGTCCACACTTACTTGTGTTCCCATTGGTCTTGGGAAAAGAGCAGTAAATCCTCTAACGCCTCAAAAAAATCCTTGATTATTCACATTGGTTAGCCCATCAGGTGTTGAGCCTCTACTTAATCACATACTGATTGGACCTAAGATTTGGGCACATCCATCTTTGATGCCCTGACGAGGCACTCCTTTGTTGGGCATTGGGCATACTACTTGACAAGTATCAAAGTGGTATAAGGGGATGAGAAAATCCAAACTTAGATAAGGAAATTAGGTAGAAGGAATGAAGAATTTAGAACTTTAGGGGTAGTTGTGCTAGAGGAAAAAGTTTGACGAGGCATGGAGGGAAGGTAGGATGCAAAAGTTTGAAGGTTTGAAACACTTTGGGGAAATTTTGAAAAGTACTTTGATAAAGCTTTAGATAATTGGAGAAGCATGGAAAGGAAGACCATATAAGGGGATGGTCAAAGGCCTGACCCCAATGCTGATGTCAACATAATGCCATGAAAGTAAAATGATGGAGAGAAAAAGATAATGATGTCACCATCGAGGGTTGAGGACACCAAGGAAATGGGGAAATGGACAAAAGGTAAGGGAAACACTAATGGCTTGACAAGTTAACAAACATCAATTAGAAGATTCATGAACTTTGATGTCAAGGATTGGGTAGTCGAGGAAACTAGGGAGAGGTAGGCAAAGAAGGGAACCACTAATGACTCGATAGTTTGATGACAACATCTATGTGATTCTTTATTTCAAGCTTTAGGGATCAAGGGGACTTTATGAGGTAGAAAGATAAGGGAACCACCAAAAGGTGGAGGGGGTGACAAAAGGAACACTTAGGTTTTTTATGCTTTAGAATTTGGGGATCGAGAAGGTGATAAGAATGTGAGGAAATAACGTGGGAGATGTTGATAGCTTGAAATGCTAGAAAATACAACACTCAACCAGTTTTTTGCAAAAGTTTGAAACTTAGACAAGTCTAACACTTAGTCAATTATGGTCTTCTCAACTTGGGTACTTGACTAAGGCATGAACAAGGGCACCCAGAACAAAAACCAAAGCACAATTCATGTAGCATGATCCATTTAGGATATCTTAGATTAGTTATAATTGATGGGTAATCAAAGGGGGGCATGAAATGTCTACAAAAAGAGCATGAACTTCCTTGCTTGTTATCAAGCGCCTTAGTGAGTAATGAGCAATATTTGTAGACACACCACATAGTTAATGCAATACTGAGGATACATATATATTTCTAGATGCTTTTGCAATGATATGTTGTAGTTCAAAGATTATATATTTTAACCTCTGGCAATCTATAAATAAATGACCATATTGAGTTAACTCTAGGTATTTATTGTGCAAGCTAATGGGTAATAGTCCAATTATAGAGAAGTCGACATTGGGAGTCAAAAAAATTAAAAATGGAAATTGGTAGATTAGGCCACGCAACTAGACCAATCCAAGGGATAGGGCCACATATGTGGCCTAGTCTAGGCTATTATCTATGGGCTTAGACCAATTATGACTATTGCAATTAATATGCAATTATGTGATTCAATATTAATATTAGCTTGTAAACTAAACAAATTGAACACCAACATAAAGAATCAACATGTCATAATTAATATGATAACTCTTTATGATAGTGACTATTCTACAAATAAAATAGCGATACATTAACTACAACACACCAACTCTTTAAACTATTCCAAACAAACGTACAATCTTATCCTTGAGAAAATATTTTGGCCATAAAAACTTAAAAAATGAAAAAGGTCCTTTTCGAAGCTTAGAGCTAATGCTATTCCTATCCTCTAGTGTTGGTTGGCTTGTAAAAAATACATTTTGTCTAATTATTAGATATTTATGAAAACGAATTAAGTCCGACATTCCAGGTGTGCCATGTGCTTTTGGCGGAAAGAAAAGATAAATATATGGGAGACATGTCTTATCATGTACATCAAGTTCTTCCTTGTGGAGACGCCTGGCGCACTTTTGTTCCCAATCTGTACGAAAAGGAGGAATTCATACACGTGATAGCAACTCTAATTAAAGTATAAAGTTGTATTAGGTTTACAAATCAAGCAAGAAGTATATTCCCACCGACTTTTCTTTATTAGATTTTGATTCACTTTGATTGGTTGTTATGGTGTATTTTTCATGGAAGTAACTTTAGTGAAGATTTTTAAGTTGGGAGTTGCATTTGATTCAATCATAATTAGTTGTTGTCTATTGATTTGAGTATGGAGTTGTTAATTTGTATTTAAGGTGTTGTGTAAAAGGATAAATTCTATTTTTTTTTATATAATCTAGGTATCGTTATATGATATTGAGATTTGACACTTAACACATCATAGCATCAACATCTGTATTGATAAAGATAAATTAGGCATCTACATTTTCTTTGGTACATCTTTCAATTTACATAAAATTGTTAACTTGATCTATGGGCTTGACTAAGGCAAAACAAAGGGGAAAGTCACCTCCCATGCATATCATGATAAATTTTACGAGTGCTTATTATGAAGATCTCACATAATAGATTTAGAGTCATACAAAAAGGTCAATCTGCAACAAAAGTTCAAACCCACCATTGTGGGGATTATACTCGATCCCTATAGTTGTTGGGTTGATCTAGAAAGAAGAAAAATTATTCTTGTAGTTTGTCAAAACATGGTTGATGTAGATAATTGCTACACAATGATGAATCATGGAACATTGTCTACAACAAAATATTTTTAATAAGGTTTTAGATTTACGTACTCTAATCCTCTTTGTCAATTTTAATGCTTATTCAAGAACAT
Organism: Sequoia sempervirens; assembly: GCA_007258455.2. Lineage (NCBI taxonomy): Eukaryota > Viridiplantae > Streptophyta > Pinopsida > Cupressales > Cupressaceae > Sequoia > Sequoia sempervirens. The sequence continues at coordinate 273,448,079 of VDFB02058242.1, read as the reverse complement.
TTTTGTGGTGTTTTTAACTCAACTTCTTTATTTAAACTAATTTGTTCATTATTGCCTCTTTGTATTACTTAGCTTAGATAATTTAAAAATAAATTTCATCTTTATTTCTTTCATGTTATTGATCCCTTTTAGTCTCCCTTAAGTTTTGATCTTTAGGGTTTGGTTTTTTATTATGTTCCAAATTTAATCACTTTTAATTTTTAATTTTTTAATTCAATTAGAAACTTATTCCTTCTCTTCTTCAATGTCATTGATTACCTTTTCACATGACAAAGTTTCACAAAATAATTATTATGGTCCTTTATAAGCTATGGTTATGTGAATTTCAAACCATGTAGAGCTATATTTATATATTGTATTTGCCAATAAAATGTACATATAGAGAATTTTTCTATCAATCATCATTTTCAAAAAAAATATTCAGATTTAAGGGTTTCGTATAAAATGATTAATAGTGTATTTATTGAAACTAGGGGATGCATTATTTTTCCCTTACAAATGGGTTTAAAAGAAGTTCATATCATATGTCATACCCTTCAATCTTTAGATATTTTTTGTATATTTTTTAACATCTATGTATAGAATAATGTCATGTTAAACCATCAATGTCAAATTAACACAACAAATATGTTCACAAAGATGAGTGGTTGTAATAGGTAGAGATCCATATATTCTTTTATCACATTTGAGTCTTTTTACAGATGCATTTGGAAAAACCCCTAAGGATTCACTTCTAGAGATCCACAGTGTATGTTCATCAAGTTTTCTTTATTTGATCTGGATTCACTTGATTAGTTATCATTGTGTATTTCTTCAAGGGAGTTAATAAATCTAGTGAAGTTTTGAGTCAATTTATGTTTATATATCCATTTGGTAATTTAGTAGTTTATATTTTTTTCATTCTTTATTTTGAGTTGAATTTGTAAGTATGGAGATGAATTTCATTTAAAATTATAATTTTTGTTTTGATCTTTAAATCTTTAAAGTTAATTTTGAATACAGTCCTAAGTTGACTCAATCCTAATTAGTTGTTATATATTGACTTGAGCATAAAGTAATTAAATTTGCATGCTAGGGTGTTGTGTAAAGGGAATTTTTTTAATTCTTTTATATAATCTAGGCATCATCACATGAGATTGGTAATCAACACTTAACACATCATAACATCAACATTTTTATTAATAAATAAAAATAGGAAATATTACTTTCTTAACACATCTTTTTTATGAGTATTTCCTATTTAACTTTATTAAATAAAGGATAGTACAATATCCACAAAAAAATAAGGGTGGTAAAGAGTCACACCCACAAAGCCTAATTGGACATGGCCCAATACAACTTGATGAATTAACAAAAGGGAAAATCCCAAACAAATTCTAAATAACTATAGAAAATCTAGAGGGAGAAGGATCTTTATCATTTAGATTGCCCCAAACATTAGAAATGAAAACATCATCAATTGGATCCCATCTATTGAGATCAACTTCTTCTTCTTCTTTAGGAGGATTATCTATAGACTATTAAGTGTAGGGTAGAGAGATGGTCAACTCTAGATGAGGAAATTTGTCTAAGCTAGGCCAGGTAGGATTGCTTCTCAACCCACGAGTTGGCATAGAAGGCATCCATACTTATCCACTATGAGGAGTAATTTTCCTAGAAGTTAGATGTTGAGAACCAAAATGATCTCAAGAATAAGACTTATTGTCACATTGATTGCACCCACACCTCAAAAGATGGATACCCCCACACCTATGCCCTCACTAGGGAGATGGGAGATCAAGTGGGACTTTGGTAATAGTGTAGGAGACATTCCACTAATGGTCCAACAACCTTTGAAGATGATAAATTTCAAGTGCAACTTTATGAGCTTGCATTCTAATCTAAATAAGCACATTAGAAAAAATCATGTCTTTAGTATACAATGAGAAATGATCAAAAAATTGGAAAAAGAAGGAACTAATTACTTCTATTTTTCTAAATTTTAGAGATAATTTCCACTCTAAAAGGATGCCAAATCTAGGTAAATTTGTATGGCAGATGTAGCATTGAAAATTGTCACCCTTGACAATTTCACACTAGGTTTTGCTCCCCCTATGTGTTTGGACCTAATTATGCATTTACTTACTTGTTTTATAAATATCTTTGGAAAATTAATAGGGAGGAATGAAAAGGAATATTTAATATTTACCCAAACACTTTAGGCCTTGAAAAGGATGGGTTTGTCAAGGGCGCCCCATGCCCTTGACCAACCTATTTTGGCTCCAATTTTAATATGTCGATGTTGATATTTTATTATTTAAAAATTTCAATTGTTTTGTTAACTATCAACATTTGATTTTTGGGAAGTTAGAATAATTGCATATAAGTACAAATTATTTTCACAATTTCAATCCTAGTGATTTTCCTAAGGCAATCAAGATTATTATTGAGAAATCAAAAGAATTCAAGAGCATTATTATCAGATTTATTGCATCATTTATGTCAATCAAGCATCATGTCATATTTTATGCAAGTTTGTTTATGTTTTGTGTTCATTTGTTTTGTGAAGAATATTAAAAATTATAGGACTTCAAATCAAGCAACACTTTCCACTTGAAGGTGATGAGTATATGACTTCAATCCATCAAGGAATATAGATTTGACTGGTGAGTTGCAACAATTTGTTAATTCATTACTTGTTTATCATAAGCCTCTATTCGACCAAGGGTAAGGTCTCTTTTTCATATTATCATAGCCATTGTGGAAGTATAAATACCAAAACATGGTTTGACTTAGGAAAGCCCCTATATGACACAACCCTTCCCCCTCTTTCATATGTGTAGATTTTCAAATCTGAAGAAAATTGGATGAATATTGAAGACTAATTGCTCATTCATACACTCAAGCCCTACAAGTCGTCAATTCAAGGAATTTGCATTTTATCATTAAAAAATGAAGTTTTGATAGTGATCTTGGGTGAATAGGACCTACAAAACAAAGACTTTAGGTTTGTGATTTCATATCTTAAAAAGTAGGAAGCTAGTCAAGGGAACCCCACACCCTTGCCTAGTCAATTCAGCCTCAAGGTTACATGTTGAGTTCTTCTATGTCTTCTCTCTACTTTCCTGAAATCTATTTTTGTCTTTTTTTTTTACATTTCTGAAAAATTATATTAGTTTGCTTTATTTTCACAATTAGTCCTAGGAACATCATTGCATCACATCAAAAATCAAACTATCAAAGAATTCCTACCCATACTAGAGAAGGATTAAAACCCCATGATCCATCACTCTAGCTCTTCCATTAAGGTTTGTAGCCAAGTGGATTTTGAGATCATTTTTAATCCTTTATCCATAGTTGGAAAGAGTGTGATTTAGGACTTAGATCCCTTTTCCCAACCAAAATTTTTTGGTGAACCTGACTGTTCTTGCACTTTTAAATCTTTTCGTTTTAAATTTGTGTTTAACCTTAGGGTTGTTTTCATATATCATTTAAGAATCTATAATTTTCATAGAAACCATTAAATTTTTAAAAAAATTGCATTGCATTTTGCATTCAAATTTCAAATAGAGTTAATTTCATTCATTATAGGCTAGATCTAACTCATAATTGCATTAAAAAATTTGCATTAGATCATATTAAAATCTAAAATCAAATTTGACAATGTTTAAAGTGTTCATTTAGGCATATGCATATAATGAAAAAGTGAAAAGTGTTGCATTGTTGTGTCTAAAAGATAGCAAAATTTCAATTTATAGATTTTTCAAGTTAGGATTGGTCAATTCTTGTATTGTGTAAGCTAAACATTACATTTGGCATTATATTTATTGCTTGATTTAAAAAAAATTACACATAAGGGTTTTAAATAAAGTAAAATTACAGTTCAATGCATTTTTAGAAATCTATCTACCCTCAAACTTGACCAATTATAGACTAGGACCCTTAAACGTTGTTGAATGCATACACATATTAAAACAATAAATTTAACTCTCTGGTCTAGGGTGCCCATCACCCTTAACCAACTAATTTTCACTTAAATTTTAAACATTGTTTTGTTCTTATGTTTCTTGTGTGGTTCTATCTTTTCTTTATGCAAATAGTTTCAATTTATGTGACTATAATGTGTTTTCCTTTCATAGTAAGACTCCCAAGGTGTTTGGAGCTTCATATGAGCTTCACGACTTGGTGTCCTACTACTAATACACCTATAAGATGTAGTTTTGGACTTGTGGTCTCCCATGCTACAATCACAACCATTGTGGAGCCTAAGTCCTATAAATCTTTCATGCAAGGTATTTCCCCTACTCAATCCATTTTAGATTCCATCCCTAGTCCCACATTACCTATGACCTCTTTGCAACCTAACATTCATGTAGACTTAGAGGCCACTATTTCCCATGTCCTTGATGAGAAACTAAATTAATTAGATAAGGATTTAGAAGGTATTCAAGACTACCTTAACATTGAACCCTTAGCTAGAGAGAAAGTTCCTATTGTGGACAATATTAGGAAGTTGATAAATGATTCCTAATGAATAGAAGTGTTACATAGCTTATCTCACATAGTAGATGCTAACATCCCTACGATAGCTAGTTGTTCTAAAAAAATCACCAATGCTCAAAACCAAGTAGGAAAAGAAGTTTCCTCTCACAAAACCATACGTTCTATTCCCACATATACACCTCCATTTGTAGCATCAACAATACAATATACCAATGGCATCAATCCAAGCTTAGGGATTCCTAGTGGAAATCTTTATATCTTTGTCACTTGACCCTTAACACCACCATGTTCATCACCCTTTATCAACATGCAACATAATAATCCACCGATCACTTACAATATTCTACCATATTTGACAAACTCTCAAAACATGTCACCCAATGATTCACTCATAAAATAAATTTTATAAAACATGACATCACTTCAACAAGAAATATCTACATTAAATCAAAATAAAATTGGTAAACCTCTATAGTACCTCACACATAACCCATTGTCATTTTCTATCCTAAAAATACATATATTTCAAAACATCGAAATACCTAGATTTGAAAAGTACAATGGTAAGGGAGACCCTAACAACCACATATTAGCTTTTATCGCAATGTGTAGTGACTTAGTTTTTTAAGAAAAGATCCTAGCTAAACTTGTTCCTAGATCATTGAAAGATATGGCCTTGGAATGGTTTTTCTCATTGTCAAACAACTCAATAAACTCATTCACATAACTTGTTAGCTCATTTATCTAACATTTTCAAGCAAACAATGGTCCTCAAGTAACATTAACAAACTTAGTGCATTGTAAACAAGGACCCAAGGAAAAGATAACAAACTTTATACGATGATACCAATTTCTCTACTCAAAAATATCTTCTAGTCTTCCCAACGTTGACATTCAATGGGAGTTTATAAGAAACTTGCAACCTAATATTAGGGATAAAATATTGTTGATGAAGTATCCATCCTTTACACACTTATGTATGGCTCTTCATGATTATCAGATCTTGATTAGTTAGTATGAAAACCTTCATCGACTCCTACTAGCCAATCTAAATCCATACCTCAAAACAATTACCAATCCTTTAAGAATAAAAACAAAAACTTCATTAAGATAAAAAATCCTCAAGCCACTAATAACATTGAAGCACACATCGCTACCACAAGTACAACTCCTTATCAATTTAGGTCGAGAGATAGACAATTTACACAATTACCTAATTCCCTTTATACAATAATGTTACAATTTATAAACAAAAACTTGATTTAATTACCTTTGATTAGGGGTAAGTGCACCAAGATGGTTCCCAAAAAGGGGGCTTAAGTGGCCACTTTTTTTTTGAAATCAAGAAATGTTGACCTTGGACGTGAAATTGAGGATAGTTACACTCAAAATTTTGAAATGGAACAAAAACAAGGATTGAAGTGCTTTGAGTCTACTTTCTAAACTACTAATTTATTTTGAAAATGGTTGATATTAAGGGATTCAACAAAGGGATGTACACAAATTGGTGTTGTTTTTGTCAGAAAAACATAAGATAGCAACTCTTGTACGACTTGAGCACGGTGAACTTTTTTTTAGTATTTTTAAAATCGCTACGGTAAGAAGTTAGCTAACAACATCTAGTTGATGCACAATTTTTTTGATAATGTTTTAATGAATATTTTATTTTTTACTAATTTTCTAAGTGGGCACTTCCTAAAAAGCAGAATTTTGGTCGTGCTCCCCCTACAAATTTTGGAAAGTAATAGATTTTTAAAATTTTTATTTTTTAAATTTTAGAATGGAGTCTAGTTTCTAAAAATGTAATTTATTTGAAATTTTGATGGTTATAACAAAAAAAACCAAACACGCTTTTTGAAAAAAAAAGACATACAAACAAAAGAAATTATGGATGAAAGCCCTCACATTGTCGAAAGTGAAAAAAATATATCGTTGGAAAGTAAGAGAGAACTTAACATTACCCATGTGTTCGATTTTGTCGATATTGAACCAAATGCAATCCTCGGTGAGCACGAACCCGATTATGTGAAAAATTGTAGAATTTGCAAAACACGTTTGGTCATTGGGAATGCCCTCCAAACCTTTGGTTGGTATTCCAAGGAAAATACCAAAGCTAAGGCTCGGGATTCCCAAGCAAAAATATAACGCGAACGCGTTATAACATGCTCATTATTTATTAGTTTTCACTTTTTCTTCTCCTTGGAACATTTCTAGCAACAAATAACACTCGATTATTTATTCCTTTAGTTAAATGCCGCTTTTTGAATGTTTGTTCATATGTTTGTATGTATATGTATGTGGTGTGTCATGTATGTATGCATGCATGCATGTATGCCTATATGTATGTATTTATGCTTATGGGAGAGAGGGCGAGAGAGGGTGGGAGTGGGAGAGAGGGTGGGAGTGGGAGAGAGTGTGGGAGGGTGGGAGAGTGAGAGAGGGTGAGAGAGGGTGAGAGAGGGTGGTGTTGGAACTGTAAAAATCTAATATTTTCATAGGTTTTCCATTCATATTTTTCCAAATAAGTTCCATCTTGGACACCTTCCACTCATATTTTTCCATTTTTCCCATTTGATTCCATCGTGTCTTGCATTTTTCACATTCTGGTCTGTTTCGGTGTGACAATTTCTGGGTCTCCCCGATCCATTTTTCTGCTTGCAAACGTCTGTTGCCTATCGGCAAGACATTTTTATTGTCATGGCGATTGAAGTTTTCAAGATAGGCACTGTTCGGAAGGACTTTTCCGTGGTCTCGGCGACAAAGGATGATATATATTTCGGCAAGTGTTCTGGCATCAATATAAGGTCAGAGCGAACTCTCTTGGTCTTACTGACTTGCGCATATGTGGATTCATCAGCAGAGCTTGGTGTTTTCGGTAAAACGTCATAGCGAAGTGTGTATGTTTCACCGATGGAGCTTGAAGGAGTTTCTTTATATTGGCTTTCGGTATAGGTGTGGCTTTCTCTCGGCGATCAGGTGTGAGCTCGGGTGTTTCGGTATGACACAAAAATCTACAAGATGTCTCGCTGATAGTTGGAGGTTATAGCGACATACATGGGGCAACTCGGTGAGAGATAGAGATATCGGTAAGAGGTCTCGGCGAGTGACCTTTGGTCTCGTCGATGGAAAACATGAAGATCCTTGTCGGCGTAAGAATTGCCTTGTCTCGACGACTGGGAAATAGCATTATGGGAGACTTTCGGTATAACGAAGTGCAATTTGCAAGAGGTTTCCCTGATATCATAAAGCTACAGTGACAATGAATTAGAACAGAATGCTTCTCAGTGGTCACGGTGATGAACAGGGGAACGCGGGCAGACAGCGGTGAACGACATTTTGCCTTCAGCATACTTTCAGAGTGTCTCAGCGAATGGCTAAGAAATTATATTCAAGTGTTGTGGGCCGACGTGTGAGAATCTCTAAATGCCGTTGGAGGCCGACATGGATTTTCCCGAATTCTACGGTGGCTGACATGATCCCAATATATTTTATTTTCCTGATGCTGGTGTATAAATAGGCACCCCAATTGTAATTGAGAGATATCAGATTTTAGATCACAGACAGTAGACTAGGAATGGATACAGTAAAATAATTTTCTCATGTCAGAGACTATGTGCATGTTTTAGAATGGCAAATTCAATGAAAATCAGTTGGTGTGGCAGGTTATTTCTGGTGTCAATTATATGTTGAGTTTATTGAAAAACATTGATAAGCTATCTCCAAGTTGATTCTTTTTGGTTGTTTAAATTGAAGTAACAAGCTTATTTTCAATTTATCAGTGCACATTTTTTGTATCTGTGTGATTAATTGACTGGTTCTATCAAGTAGAGATTAAATCCTTTTTGTTGATCACAGTAATTAGGGAGATTCATCTGGATTATTAAAGTATAGCTTAGTGGTCATAATCTTGCATGTTTATACAAGTTATAAACAAATCATATGCCATCAATTTGATTTTTGCTAGAATAAGTTGCCCACTTCTATTTCATTCGACTCCGCATACCCAACAATGCACTGGTCTCTGCATTTCATCATTTGATTCATTCAGTTTCCTTACATCTGATTAGTTAAGCATTCATTCTAGGATTTAGATCAAAATATTGTCACTGTTTTCAAGTTGGATTTCATTTGTTCACCTCCCATTGCCATTGTGAACAAAACATTTCAGAAGGATAATCATAAGATAAGTTTGCTTCATTCAGAAAGGTACACCCACCCAGGTTAGTAGCACCTAAAGAGTAGAAGGTTGAGTTCTCTTGACCTTGTTTGTGTCCCTAAAGCATATCAAGAGATTGGCAGCCTCTTGAGGCATTCTGCCTATGTTTTTGAGAGCTAACAAATTGGCGACTCCGCTGGGGATTACATCAGAAAATTCGGTTGAAGACCATCATATAGAGTCAGTGAAGAAAAGGATATAATTTGAGAAGATTCAGAAAGAGTGATTCCGCTGGGGAAAAGATCAGAAATAATCATTTTCCTACTTTTGGAAAAGTAGGTGGCGACTCTGAAAAAAGTTTGATGAAGAATGGAATTTGTATATGGAACGAACGATTACACAAATGCAGGAAGTTATTGGGCCCCTCAATCGCCTGATAATACAATTGGAAATTTCTACAATGGATACAGTGCATATCATGCACAACAGAATATGTACCCACCTATCCCTCCCCATCTGTGTAGGACAATGATCAAGCAATTCGATCTGACAGGGTTTCAACAATACCCTTACCCTATGGATATGAATTGGAGAAGCCTTGTCCCTAAGTTTACAGGGAGTAACACAATCACTACTGAGGATCATTTGAGGAGCTTCAATGATTTCCTCGAGGGTTTGGATATGCCATATGAGGATTTACATATGAGGCTGTTTATGATATCACTTATTGAAGATGCTAGGGATTGGTTCAATAGCCTACCGGTAGCTTCTATTAAATCTCTCCAAGAATTTTAGGATCAATTTCTCGAGGAATATGGAGATCTATTTGTACCAAATTGGGCTTCCCATGGGTTATTGGAGATTCAAGAAAATCAAAATTTGCAGCAATATGTATGCCAGGATCAACAATTTGAAGAAGAAGTTGAGTATGTGTATACTCAAAGCCAGGACTTCAGCACACAATCAGAGTATGGAATTTACCCCTTTGATGCATTTCTTGGCATAAGGAAGTATGAAGGAGAAGATTTGACTTCTCTATACAATAGGATGATAAGTGTTTATATGCAATTGCCTCCTGACTGTAAGCCTACAAGACCCATTTTTGTTGCACAGTTCATAAAAGCACGGGAGCCTGAATCAACTTATTGGTCAAGGTCATCAATACAGTGTGCCTGTGATCACTTGAATAAATTCATTGATGCCATGGAGAAGATAAGGTATGAGAACACTATCAATGTTGATTCAAATGATTGTATTTCTGATGAGTATAGAGAAATTGATGAAACAATGCATCCAATGGATGATGAAATATGTGCAAGTCAGAATGATTCCTGTGATAGCTTGCATAATGAAGATGAAGGTACAAAATATCTCTCTTGCATAACAGATTGTGACAAGGATGGCAGTGTGTGTTATGAGGGATCCAGTGAGTATTTAGATTGTGAAGATGCACCTGTGGATTTTGATCTGCAGCAAGGAGATTCTTCTACCTCTTATGAAGATCAGGATGAAGATGTAATGGACAATGTAAGTCCATTTGGTAGTAAACAAATAGTACCTCCGACTGCAGTTGAAAGCTAAGAAGACATATTCGATGAAAAAGAGGCTTGTACATTTGAAAGTGGTTTTCAAAAAAATTTAAGCCCATTGTATGATGAAGAGTTAAAAGAGGATCAAATGATGTTTTGCAAAGGTTTTCCCCAGAATGAATTTTAGGTATTTTCAGATCCACTTGATGTTGAGCAAAAGGTATTTTTAGATAAACAAAGGGATGTGTCAAGTTATGGAACAAATGACTGTGCTGGTAATTTTTCATTCTCTGATGATCCTGGGCCTATTTTTGATGATGACAAAAGTGATGAGTATGACTATAATAATGAAAATGTGGAATCTTGTTTGCTCAGCTGTGAGAAAATTTCATATTTTTTAACTCTTGATTATTAGAGATATATACATAAGGGTGATCTTGAAGCTCTGTGTCCAATTGATGGTGAAACTTTTGAAGTTGACCAAATGCATGTGTCTATTCAGGATGAGGTATGTGATTTCGAAATTTCTAATTCATGTGAAGAAGATTTTTATCTATATACCAAGGATGATAGTGTTCCAAATTTGATTGATTCATATATGCTTAATATTGAAGATTTGAGTCATAGGGATACCAAAGAGGTACAAAAGGTTTCAGATTTGTTTATTTCAGACAGTGTTGATATGACAAAATTTTTTGATTCTCAAAAGAAGCACTTTGATGGTAAATTTTCAATACAGCTGGGAGAATGTTTCATAATACATAATAGTGAGAAAGATAATAAGGAATGTTGTATTTCATATGCATGCATTTTGAATAATAGGGGTTTGTCCCAAGATGTTGAATAATTTGAACTACAGGATGGTGTAGGGATTTTGGGCCAAACCGAGCATGATGATACTCTAAGAACTTGCAATAACAGTGACATCAAAGATTGTATGAGTATCTTTGAGAAGAATATGATGAACTCAAGACAAAACCAGGTGTTTGACAGGGGAAAGCTTGGTTTGAGTTTCAGATTGTAACAGCTCAGAACAAGTGAAATTTGAACATAGAGGATTAAGGGTTGCCAGTGCATGGACAACTCTTGCTTGTCCTCTTTAAAATTATTTTCCATGCACAGTAGTTTAGGGTTTTGGTTCACCTCCATCTTGCATTCATTTTGCATCCATTTCCATCTGCTTCATTTCCATTTCCATTCTGCTCACTGGCTCATCATTTTGTGTCTGGTCTGCTCACCCAAAGATTCTGGATCCTTGCAATGATCTCACTATCATTCATCCCCAGACGAAGCCACTATTGGAACTATAAAAATCTGACATTTTCACAGGTTTTCCATTCATATTTTTCCAAATAAGTTCCATCTTGGACACCTTCCACTCATATTTTTCCATTTTTCCCCTTTGATTCCATCGTGTCTTGCATTTTTCACATTCTGGTCTGTTTCAGCGTGACAATTTCTGGGTCTCCCCGATCTTTTTTTTTCCTATAAACGTCTGTTGCCTATCGGCAAGACGTTTTTATTGTCATGGCGATTGAAGTTTTCAAGACAGGCACCGTTCGGCAGGACTTTTCCGCAGTCTCGGCGACAAAGGATGATATATATTTCGGCAAGTGTTCTGGCGTCGATATAAGGTCATAGCGAACTCTCTTGGTCTTACCGACTTGCGCATATGTGGATTCATCGGCAGAGCTTGGTGTTTTCGGTAAAATGTCATAGCGAAGTGTGTATGTTTCACCGACGGAGCTTGAAGGAGTTTCTTTATATTGGCTTTCGGTATAGGTGTGGCTTTCTCTCTCCGATTAGGTGTGAGCTCAGGTGTTTCGATATGACTCAAAATAATCTACGAGACGTCTCGCTGATAGTTGGAGGTTATAGCGACATACATGGGGCAACTCGGTGAGAGATAGAGATATCGGTAAGAGGTCTCGGCGAGTGACCTTCAGTCTCGCCGATGGAAAACATGAAGATCCTTGTCAGCATAAGAATTGCCTTGTCTCGGCGACTAGGAAATAGCATTATGGGAGACTTTCGATATAACAAAGTGCAATCTACAAGAGGTTTCCCCGATATCATAAAGCTACAACGACAATGAATTATAACAGAATGCTTCTTAATGGTCATGGCGATGAATAGGGGAACGCGGGCAAACAACGGTGAATGACATTTTTCCTTCGGCATACTTTCAGGGTGTTTCAGCGAATGGCTAAGAAATTATATTCAAGTGATGTGGGCCAACGTGTGAGAATTTCTAAATGCCGTTGGAGGCTGACATGGATTTGCTCGAATTCTACGGTGGCCGACATGATCCCAATATATTTTATTTTCCTGATGCTGGTGTATAAATAGGCACCCTGATTGTAATTGAGAGATATCAGATTTTAGATCACAGACAGTAGACTAGGAATGGATACAGTAAAATAATTTTCTCATGTCAGAGACTATGTGCATGTTTTAGAATGGCAAATTCAATGAAAATCAGCTGGTGTGGCAAGTTATTTCTGGTGTCAATTGTATGTTGAGTTTATTGAAAAACATTGCTAAGCTGTCTCCAAGTTGATTCTTTCTGGTTGTTTAAATTGAAGTTGTGTTTATGAAAATATGATCAACTATAAACGAATTCAAACACATATTAATAAGACATTGTATCAAGAAAACTGAAAAAGAAAATAGAATGAACAAACTGTTACTGCAACTTCCCCGAAGTCGTCCTATTTCTCTCTAACTCCAGCGTTTTGTTGTTTCCAATTGCTCTCAGATTCAACAGATCAAGCTCAACAAAATGGACCGTTGAAGAATGAGATGTAAATAAAAATGCATATTATGCTAAATGCAAGGCTATGCTAAGATGAAAATATTGCTGTGATGCTAAAAGGATGTGAGTGCATAAGCTGATTGCATGTATGTTCATGCATTCGTCGTGTGTATGCGTGTGTAACCAAAGCTTGGATTTGCACCGACATTTATAGAGTCTATGAAAGGATTCGATTGGATGATTTGATTAACAACCTAGATTAAGCTTGTTAGAATGGATGGTGGAAGATTTTCGTAAGTTTGAGAGGGAGATATAAGGTTTCCCTTTTCCTTCAATTTCCATCATTGAGATCTGAAGGGAAATTGTCGTTTTGAAGAGTAAGTTTAGAATGAGTTTACAATTAAATAAAATAGATTTATTTAATTTGTAAGTGAACATGAATATAGAAACTCACATAATTAAATAAATTATATTCAATTATGTTTTAGAAGTAAATTTGGAGTGTAATTAAATATTTTAAAAATATTTAATTATTTGTGGAGTGGGAAGAAAATATTAAATTAAATATTTAATATTTAATTTAATTATAGGATGAAGAGAATATTCCATTTTTGAATTTAAATATTCAACTTTTAGAATAATATGATAATCAAATATAAATAAATTATGAAAATTTATTTAATTTAATCAAGGGGAATGTGGAAGGTGATAATTAATTAAATAAAGTTATTTATTTAATTAATGTAGAAGAATCATAAGAATGAACAATATAAATAAATAATTATATTTATTTATATGTAGATGACTTTAAGAGAATTAATTAAATAAATTATATTTAATTAATTAACAAGCTTAATCATGACCATTTTTAGACATATACATTTTGCCCCTCTTTGAAGTGATGTGTAAAACGCATTGCTTCAAAGAAAATAAGATTTTTGCCCCTGATATGCTTTCGATGTTGTTGTTGATGATGCCCCCTTGGGAGGTAAATCACGGATGAGAGAGAGAGTGATTTAGTTCCCAACAAATGATGGAAAAAAAAATGTCCCATTTTGAAAATAAAGTCAAAAGGCAACAAACTTACCCTTGTTTGACCTTTAAAAGATAAAAAAGTAGAAAGAGACAAGTCATATGCACTTTTTGACTTGGTGAATACTGTAGCTCTGAGAGTGACCTCGCGACATGGAGATTCCATATCATCGCCACCGATTTGAGAGATCTCACTGATACCAGAGGCCAGCAACATATGGACCACCGGTGAGTCGATCTAACCGCTTGTGCTTTCGAATTTTTACGTTTTAAAATCAAAATTGACTGTTTTTCCATGAATTTTGGGTTTGAAAATGATGTTTTAGCGCTTTTGATGAATGTTGTAGCACATACGATGAAAATAATAGCGCATATAGGGTAGATATTACATGTATAGCACAAACCCAGTATAGCGCTTTCGATAAAAACAATAGCGCATATAGGTTAGAGATGGCCATGTTAGTATGAAACCACTATAGTGCTTTCGATAAAAATAGTAGCGCATATAGGGTATGATAGGAAAATTTAGGAGTAAAGCACATATAGGAAAAACAGTGGCACATATAGGGAAATAGCATATCTAGTGATTAAAGTAGCGCTTAGGTTGATTAAAGTAGCACATATAGGGAAATCAGGCATAGGGGATCTGTTTAAGCACATTCCGCAAAAAGAACGGCGCATATGGGTTTGAGCGCATAGAGACCACAGAGTAGCGCATATGGGTTTTAGCGCATAGAGTCCACAGAGTAGCGCATATGGTAAAATAGGCATAATGTATGATTTGATGATAGTAATGTGAAAATGATTATTTATATATTGCTTCCTTAGTCAATAGATAGGTAAATTGTCGTGTCATCATGCTGATATGGATAGGAATGATGGAAAATTTGGTGTTTGAGTGATAACTTTGCTTCCCAGAGTAGAAAACAAAGAGTACTTGTCAGACAACTTTGTTTCAAAAATAAAGAGTAGATTGAACTGATAACTTTGCTTCTCATGAATGAAAAACAAAGAGTAAATGTTGAATAAATGATTGATATGACTTCTGATAAATTTGCTTTCTGCGATAGAAAACAAATAGTAATTGATGGTAGAGCAGATTGGATATGATAACCAGCTAGATAGATTGTGTATTGGTTTGTCTGATAGGATTGATTATGTGATATGGGTCGTTGATATGATGAATTGATATGAGTTATTGATATGGATCTGATATAGTTCACTCGATATAGGTCACTGATAGATATGAGTCTAATTGATTTTGGTTGATTGAGATTGAATGATTGGTATGATTCTGATTAATTATCCTTGTAATGAAAATAGGAGGTTTTCAAAAACCTCCAGATTAGAGAGCGGCACTTGGCAGGATGGGATAGGATTCCCGAGTTGACACCTGCTGACATAGCTCTGATAGATACATATGGTTTGAAATCCTTGTTGGCTATGCCACCAATTCGGGTCAACAGAGGATTGTTGACGGCACTAGAAGAGCGATGGCATTCAGAGCACAACACCTTTCATATGCCGATTGGTGAGGTGACGGTGACTCCAGAGGATGTATACAGGATTTTATGTATCCCAGTGGTTGGTGCCCTTGTGCTCTATGATCACAAGGAGCTCGGGGGTACAAATTCCTTGAGGAGAGTGTTCGACAATGCACAGATAGCTGGGTAATGGGTACCATGAGCTGAATTTCGAGGATATCCAACCTTGCCTGCAGTTTTGGGTGCGTTCATTGGAGGTTTCCTTTGTCCGGATCGCCGGTCAAAGGGATTATCAGTGGGATGGGGAAGGATTTTGGAGCAGATGCTACTACAACCGCAGAGATATGCATGGGGGAGTTGTATGTTAGCGCATCTATATCATGATTGCATCAGGTGGTGTATAGGGGTGCTTCTAGTTTGTCATGTGGTGTGACATTGCTGCAGATCTAGGCATGGGAGCATCTTGCTGTGACGAGACTGACATGCCCCAGAGTTAGGCCTCCAGGTAGGCCCTATGTATATACATATGCTATGTTCCTTATCCAGCCCAAGCTAGGCAAGGTGGATTACTGGAGATGACTTCTAGATGATATGGATGCAGTGGTATGGCGACCATATCTTGATTGTGAGCCATGGGATATAGATGATGTAGAGATGCCCTTTGTGTGCATTCCTCAGTTTCTGATAGGGATGAATCCTTTCATTCTTGAGAGGTTTCTGGCGTTGCGGGTGCAGAGACAGTTTGGATTTACCTAGAGGATGCCACAGGGGGTTGCACACTATGCCCAGAGCAGAGATGAGGCCGGATGGGGGACATGTATTTCCTATTAGATAACATATACAGCGTTCAGGTCATTAGCGCCCGAGCCATGGGATGATAGGCGAGACATTGTTGATGCCGGTATGTCTGACGAGTACTCTCTATATTACCACACACATCCCTTTCCATGGTTTACCAGTATCAATGAGCCAACACCCATTTTGGTAGTACCACAACCAGGGGCAGTGAGACAGGAGGGTGTGGTCGGCGGCGAGCAGGGCGCAGTTGGAGGAGAGGAGGTGGAGAGCAGAGAGGAGGAGAGTTCCAATAGAGATGATGGAGATGATGGCAGGGATGAGGGACGGGTGTTGGGGAGGTCGAGGTTGGATATTCTGAGGGGTGTCCAGATCATGCAGTGGCCAAGGACAGGGATTGGGCGGCGGACAGTGATCCAAATGGGGTCCTCATCACAGCAAGGGCAGATAGCTACTCTTCAGGCCCAGGTGCAGACACTGCAGGGACAACAGGGATAATTGTAGAGTCAGCTAATGCACTCACAGGGATTTATTGTATAGTTACAGGCACAACTGGCATAGGCTCAGGCACAGGCACAGGCACAGGCACAAGCACTTGCCCCAGACCCAAGTTAGCCCAGGTGATGACAGAGAGAGATGCATTCAGACGAAGGGCAGTGGAGGTTGAGGGTGTTGCTCAGAGGCTGATGGGTACTGTAGAGAGTGCATCATTGTGGGATGCCATTGCAGAGGGCATGGAGATGGCGAGGGAGGCTAAGTATTACAGAGTCAGGTACGAGGAGTTGTGTCCTCCCGAGTGTAGAGAGCCATTCTCGTGGTCCCACACTAGGACCAGGAGTAGGTCACGGACACGCACACAGAGCCTAGGGGTTACCGGGCCTCAGCAGGATCCAGACGCGGGTACCAGTGGCAGGCCACCTCCTTCCAGACCAGCTCTATCAGGGGCATCGACTAGCTAGCAGATATATTTCTCACATGTGTATCATTTTTGGGGCCCATATATTGATTTTTGATCGTATCTCATGTATTTCCCTTTGGACATTTCAGTTTCATTGGATATTTGGACATTTGTATTATTGTTGATGAGTGATGATATGCAGCGGCGATGATTTTGATGATATGATGTGCATTTATGATATGATGATGTGATATGCATTTATTTCTGTGTTATGGATTTTGGTATGCATTTGAATGATGTGACGACTAACATGATACGCAGGATGATTTGATATGATGTTTTCATTATGATGGTGATGATTGATGATGCGTACTAATGATGTCATGTAGGTGGATGACTTATGATGTATGTATGGAAATGTTTATATGGAATGTTTATTTTTTTGGATTTTTCAATGCAGGTAAATGATGATATTATGATAAAAAAAATGAATGTTGTGTTCATGATATGCATTATGAATTTGTATGATAAAATGATATGATATGATGTAAAATGACATGAATATTGATAGGATGTGAGATGAGTAAAAAATTAAAAAAAAGAAGTGATGAGATGTATGATAAAATAATATGTAATAAAAAATATAATGATTTGTGATTAAAATGACCGGATAAATGAAATGAATAAAAATGGATTTATAATGATACTGAAATGATATGATAAGATAATGATAAGAAAATGAAATGAATGATAATGATAATGATATGATATGAAAATGAAAATAATATAACTGATAATGATAATGAAATGATGAAATGATGATGACCATGAAACGAATGATAATGATGTGATAAATAATGAGATGATAATGATAACGATAATGAAATGATAATGATAATGAAATAAGGAAATGACAATGATAATGAAATGATGAAATGACAATAAAACTAATATGAATGATAATGAATGAAATAATGAAATGACAATGATATGATAATGGTAATGCAATGATGAGATGATAATAAAAAATATGAATGATAATGATAATGAAAATGAATGAAATGAATGAAATGACTATTATGAATGATAATGATAAATGAATGAAATGATGAAATGATAATGATATGATAATGGTAATGCAATGATGAGATGATAATGAAAATAATATGAATGATAATGATAATGAAAATGAATGAAATGAATGAAATGACTATTATGATTGATAATGATAAATGAATGAAATGATGAAATGACAATGAAACTAATATGAATGATAATGAATGAAACGATGAAATGACAATGATATGATAATGGTAATGCAATGATGAGATGATAATGAAAATAATATGAATGATAATGATAATGAAAATGAAATGATAATAATAATGAACCAAACGTCCGCATTGTCCTCCACAAATAGTCCAAAGAAACATGACAACCATTGGCCTTTCAAAACTCTTGATGCAAATCCAATATGCAGTTATGTACAATGACCTAAAATGAAATGCAACTAAATAAAACCAACCATTTTGTTGAGCCTTTTGGCTAGCCTTCTTAAATCATCATAGAGCGTTTTAAAATGTTGGAAGTGTGTATAAGCATCAGAGGGGAAATTAGCACCAATGATGACCTGAGTACAACTTTCATGATTTTTGATATAGCAAGTGAAGACAAGCATCTAGGTATAATTGAACCGAGATGACCTGAGCATTTCTTGCGTAAACAGACAAAGACTAACCACCATCTGATGCAAATTTGGAACTGTCATCAATGATAAACTTTGGAAATCATGTCTCGTGACATACTTGCAATAGATGGATAATTAACCTCAATACAACAGACAAAGAAAAATCATCCTCTTTCCTTGCCACTCTAGTTCAGTACATCATCGAGTGTGCTCCAAAGAAATGATATCAAAAATTAAACAACCATTGTTCAAAAAATGAAATACTGTTATTCCAAACATTATTCAGATTATAGATCATCCAGGTATGAGTCATGATAAGGTATGCAACTGAAAGCTACTATGATATGGATCAATGATTGGATGCTTATCTATATGGTTTGATGTGGTTGTTTTGTTTTGCATGATTGTCTTTGATGTCGTTGTCTCGTTGTTTCGGTAAAACCTGAAAGTCGATTGCCCCCAGTATTGCAATGTTTGCCCTGAAATGAATATGTACAATAAATCAATCCATGATAAGACATTATCACTCTAGGAAAAATGATGATAGCATGATGTTGGTGTGGTCCTAAGATGATGGAAAAGATGCATGAAAACAAAGGCTGAAAAGTTAAGTGCAGAATATAAACCAATAGATGGAGAGCTACAAATAGCGTCTGTTTGCCAGATTTTCACTATTTGTTTTTATTGCATTTTTTTTGTCAATAGACTGCCTGTCGCCAGGTTTTCACCCTATGACCCTTTTTTTTTCGGGACTTTTCTAATTTTTTTGTGTATTTCTTCGGGATTTTTCTTTTTGTATTTCTTTAGGACTTTTTTTTATTTTTTTGTTTTGATTTCTTCAGGACTTTTTCTGATTTTTTTTGTATTTCTTCAGGACTTTTTCTGATGATGACCACTTTAGACATAATACTTTTTCAGGTGCATTCTGTTGATAGGTTCGTCAAATAGGTCCCCTTCTGGCGTCGATAATTTGTAGGCTCCTGAACCATAGACTGAGATGACCATGTAAGGACCTAGCCAATTTTGTTCAAATTTTCCTTTCTTCTCTCTATCTTGCTGATTGCGTGGGTTTTATTTTAGAACAAGATCACCCACTTGAAAGGTACGTGGCTTTACTTTGTGATTATAGCTGTGAGACATCATCTGTTGATATGCTTTTAAATGATCAGCTATTTTTTGTCTCTTTTCATCTAGGAGTTCAAACTCTTGGAGTCGGGAAACTCTGTATTCATCATCCGTTGTAAGACCTTTCAATGATACTCTGAGTGAGGGAATCTCAACTTCTAAAGGTAGTATGGCTTCTGCTCCATAGACAAGAGCAAATGGTGTTGCTCCTGTTGGTGTGTAGACACTAGTTCTGTAGGCCCATAAGGCGAGATTTAGTTGAACGTGCCAATCCTTCCCTGAGTCATTCACAGTCTTCTTCAAAAATTTTGATATTATTTTATTTGAGGCCTTTGCTTAGCCATTCCCTTGTGGATAGTAAGGTGTTGAATATCTATGTTGAATGTGGAATCTTTCACAAAATTCATCAACATCCTAATTTTTGAATGGACGTCCATTATCTGTAATAATGGAGTTGGGAATGCCACACCGACAAATAATATAGTTGAGTATGAATGATGATATTTGTTTTCCGGTAACTTTAGTAAGAGAGACTACCTCAATCCACTTAGTAAAATACTTTGTAGCTATGATAATGAACTTATGTCCGTTTGATGAGGAAGGATGAATCTTGCCCACTAAATCTAACCCCCATTGAGAAAATGGCCAGGTTGGCATGAATGGTTGACGTTCCTATGCAGGAGCATGAATGAGATTCCCATGAATCTGACATTTTGAGCATGTTTTCACAAAAGTGAATGATTCCCTCTCCATTGTAGGCCAGTAGTAACCTATTCTAATCAACTTCTTGGATAAGGTCAGTCCACTCAAATGAGTACCACAGATGCCACCATGAGCTTCTTGTAAAGCTTTGTCAGATTCCTCACGTTCAAGACATCGAAGTAGAGTACCATCAAGACCATGATGATAAAGAGTTTCAGCAATAAGAGTGTAGCGAGCGGATTGGCAGATAAAATTTTGTTTTTGGTTACGTGATAAATTGAGTGGTAAGATATCGTCTTTGAGGTATGCATAAATTTTTTCGTACCAAGGTGAGTCGGATCCTACAAAGTGGCAAATGATTTGGCTTTCAGGGGTATCATAAGTAGGTGTAAATGATTGTTCCACTAGAAATTCATAGCGAGTCTGAGTTTCTGGGAGTTGTAACAATGATGTGATCATAACCATGGCATCAGCTGCCTTGTTATCAAGCCTTGGAATTTTTGTGAATTTGATGTCCACAAAGTATTTCTTGAAGTCATCAACCATCTTTTTATATGGCAGCAATTTGTCATCTTTGGTCTGATAATCATCATTGATCTGATAAATGACTAGCTGTGAGTCGCCATACACCTGTAATTCTGTAATTCTCCATTCCAATGTTATTTTAAGTCTAGTGATTAATGCTTCATATTCGGCTATGTTGTTGGTGCATGGAAACATTAGCCTATGATCAAGGAATGGTGTGTCCTTGAGGGCTGATGAAAAGTATGCCCGCCCCTGATCCATGTTGAGTGAAAGAACCATCAAAATATAAGGACCATGGTTGTTTATATTCTGCAGTAAAGACATCAGCATCTGGAAATTCAATGTGTAGGGGATGGTCAGCTTGCAGTGGTGCTTCAGCTAGTTGATCAGTGATAACTTGTCCTTTGATTTCCTTGCAATCAACATAATGGATGTAAAACTCACTCAAAATCATTACCCACTTTGCTAACCTTCCTGTCAATGATGCTTTGCTTAACAAATACTTGAGTGGATCAATCTTTGAAACCAGATTGATTGTATGAGTTAACATGTAATGCCGAAATTTCTGTGAAGCAAAGACTACTACCATACAAGCCTTCTCAATAAAAGTGTAGTTGATCTCATGACTTGTTAGTGTTCTACTGATGTAATAAATTGCACGTTCCTTTCCTGTAGAGTCTTCTTGCGCTAGCAGTGCCCCCAAAGATGTCTCTGTTGCGGAAATGTATAAGATTAGTGGTTTGTCTGGATTTGGTGGTACGAGAACTGGTGGAGTCATTAAATACTATTTGATTTGTTGAAAAGCCAATTCACATTTGTCATCCCACTTGAAAGGAACATTCTTATGCAGTAGATGTGTGAAAGGTAAACTTTTGTCAGCCAATTGTGCAATGAACCTTCGTATAGACTGTAGTCATCCTTGTAGTGATCTCAACTAACTGATGTTCCTTAGTGGAGGCATTTCCATAATTGCTTGTACTTTCATGGGATCTATTTCAATTCCTTTTTCTGAAACAATGTACCCCAAGAGTTTTCCAGATTTGACCCCAAAAACACATTTCTTGGGGTTGAGGCGAACTTTGAATTTCTCTAATCTTGCAAATATTTTGGACAATATTTCAAGATGTCCTTCTCTGGTGTATGATTTTTCCAATATTTCATCTACATAATCTTCCATGAAGATATGCATCATGTCATGAAAGATTGTAGTCATGGCTCTTTGGTAAGTAGCCCCAGCATTCTTTAGGCCGAAAGGCATGACATTCCAACAATAAGTTCCCCATGGACATGTGCAAGTTGTTTTCTCCTGGTCTTCAGGTGCAATCTTGATTTGGTTGTAGCCAGAAAAACCATCCATTAATGAATACATGGCATGGCCAGCTGTCAGATCAACTATAGTGTCGATGTTTGGCAGTGGGAAGTCATCCTTAGGACATGCTTTATTAAGATCTTTGAAATCTGTGCATATTCTCATAGTTTTATCTGGCTTAGATACAAGAACAATGTTGGAGATCCATTCTGCATAGTCGATTGGTCTTATGAAGCCCACATCAAGGAGTTTTCTCAATTTTTCTTTAACCAATAATGCAACATGAGGGTGCATCTTTTTGAGTTTTTGTTTCACCGGCTTGGCCCCTGGTTTGATAGGAAAGTGATGCATGATAAGATCATAATCAAGGCTAGGCATGTTAGCGTAAGACCACACAAAATTGACTTGATTTGCTTTCAGGAATTCCATGAACTCTGGTATTTCTTTCTCTGTCATTGATGCAGCTAACTGTAAAATCCTTGGTTTATCAGAAGTCTCAAGATTGATGGCATTTGTAGGCTCAATCAAAATAGGTGATCGCTCATGATAATGCTCTGGGAGAGTGTCAAGATTCCCATCATCTGGTGCCTCAAAGAGGTTTTCACCATCTGATACGCTCTTTATTTTATCTTTTGCTTGATCTAATACTTCCAGATTCTGGTTTTCACCACTAGATCTTTCTTTTTTGTTTTTACTTTTGCATCTAGGAGACTTGACACTCTCCCGATCAAAAACTCTATGTCGAAAATTGCTGGTGGAACAATCATTTGTATCATCTGCGGAAAGGGAGTTTATGATAGCTTCGTCACTGGGAAACATAGGTATATCGATAGGTTTGGTTGAATCCCAATCAATGAGATCAGGATGAATCAAAGATAGTGGATCGTCAGGTTGTGTGAAATCGGCTATGGTTATGGTCATAACAGAGTGGTCTGTAGGATCCGAGGTATGAGGTGGATCAATGATGATACTGTCCTCATGATAGTCTTGTTCGTTTAGATGGGACTCAACATCACTAGAATCATGGTGACTTTGTAGTTCAAATTTGTGTGTTTGGGTCCCTGAACCTTGACCTTCAATTAGATTTGGGGCGTACTGGTGTATTACATCAACCTCTTTGTCTCTCCAGAACTCATAATTGTAAATGGTGTCCCATTCATATTCAACAGAGTCTGTGTCAGAATTGTTATCCAAGAAGTTCTGAATTGTTGCCAAACATGCTTCTCATGAATCTGGGCCTTCTTGTAATGCAAAGACTGTGCCATGCAGTTGTTTGGATGTGGTTTCTTTGGAGTGAGCATCATAGCCCAATCTCATTTTCTCTTTTGCAGCGAGTCCGTGGAGGTGAATAGGTTCAACTACTCCTTCCTTCCTTTTTCCGATAGGACCTTTATCATAGCCCATCTTCTGCATGATTGAATACCATTTTCCATATTTATCTGTGGGTAATTTGACATTAAAGACTGCTTCATCTTCATCTTTATAGAGCTAGTTTAGAATTTCTGTATCCTCAGGATTTTCCATGGGGAATTTTTCTTTAATGAATTGTCCATTAAACTTTGTGATTGGTTCTGTTGGTGGTTGTTTTGATGTTGATGCTACTAATATTTGATGTTCCATGATAGATGGTTGTCCATGTGATTGAGGTGATGTAGGTGAATTGGCAAGACAGAGAGAGTATTCTCCAATTCCATGGTCCTTGAATTTCAATTTCTTGTCAAAACTATTGGTTAATTGACTGATTTGTGTGTCAATCTTTAGAGAAGTCCTAGCATGAGCTTCTCGATTGTTAGGAACCAACGTATCTTGACTAGCTTTTATGTTGGCACAAGTTTGAATATTGGAATTATCAGCTGGTATCGTGATTTCCTATCCATCATAAGGAAACTTGAGACATTGATGATAGGTTGATGGGACAAATTGCATTTCGTGGATCCAAGGACAACCCAACAAGATGTTATATGCAAGATCACAGTCTAGTACTTGACAAAAAGTATTCTTTATAATAGGGCCCACTCTGATTGGCAGCATGATTAGACCCTTGGATGCTCTTTCTTCATCATCATAAGCTTTTATGGTAATCTTTCTTCTGAAATCAATGGAGTCCTCAAAAAATCCTAAGGCCTTAACCAACTTCATGTTACAGATGTTCAAACCGGCACCTCCATCTATTAGAACTCGTCTGATATGAAACTTGTGAACCATGACTTCTAAGTACAATGATGAATTATGGGAATGAGTTATGGAAACATCATCCTTTTTAGAGAATGAGAGGCAAGTGGGTGAGGACAAGTGTCCTACCATGGCTTGAAATTGGTTCACATCCAAATCAGTGGATACATTCATTTCTAAGAGGGCCTTTTCGAGAATTTCCTTATGGGCTGGAGAAATCTTCAATAGTTCTAAGATAGAAATTTGAGCAGGGCTTTTCTGAAGTTGATTGACCAAATCATATTGATGTTGAGGTGGAGGTTCGGTGGATTTTGAAGAGGCACCCTTTTAGACAACTTTAGCTTGCGCCCTTGTTGCGTTGACTTCTCTATATTCCACCTTCTTGTTGACTTTAATGACATTTACCCGCTCATCGTCTATGTAGAGATGGTTGATTATATGATCATCATTGATATGATTCACATTTTTTTTAGAAGACTCACCCTTTTGATAGTTGGGCAAAGGGTTGCAAAATTCTTGGTGGTCTGCGTTGGATTGTTGATGTCCTTCTATTGTAATGATGTCATTGTCGATTAAGTCTTGAATGGTATTCTTTAAGGCTTGATAGTTATTTGTACGATGACCTTTGCACCGATGATAATCACAATAGTATGCCTCATTCCATGATGGAGGCTTTACACTGGGTTCATAGTTTCGTTGAGGCGGCAAAGTAATGACATTTTTGGCCATCAACTCTTTGAATGCGGATTCTAAAGATTGACCCAATGAAGTGAAAGTTCTTCTATTAGAGAAGAATGAAAATCTTTGTGGATTTGTATTCGAGGTGTTCCCTAAGGAATTGTGATTGTTATTGGTTCCTCGGTAACCTTGATTGTTGGAAATCCCTTGATTGGGAGTAGAATGTTGATTTATATTATTCCTTGGAGGGGGAGGATTGTTTCTATGATTTGCAATCGAGTTGACATTGTTGTTGCGAATGCTTGGAGTACTAAGGACAAATGGCTTGGTCGAGGCATGATTCGCATCAACAACACCATCATTCACCATATTTTTGTTGCGAGTACAGAATTTGGACTTGTCCTAATTATTGTGATGGTTGGATGAGCTAGGATTGTCTTTGTCATGTTTTATTATTCCTCTTTTGACCAAAGCATTTTCAATGGTTATGGCATCTTCAATCATTTTCTCAAAAGAAGGAGGAAAATGTAAGTTCAAATGATAGCTCATTTCTGAATTTAAACAGTTAATGAAGGTAACCATCTTTTCCTTTTCAGGAACAAGATGTGGATATCTGGCGAACATTCTTCTCCATCTCTGAAGAAATGTAATGAAAGATTTGCTAGGTTTTTGTGCAACTTTGCAAAGACCTATCATGGTGATTTGGTGTTGTATGTTGTAGGCATATTGTGATATGAATAGGTTGATTAATTCTTCAAATGTCCTGACAGGAGGTGTAATCTTAGATAGCCATTCCATAGAGTGAACTCCAAGACTCCTAGGAAACAGTCACATCAAGTAAGTGTCTTTGTGAGCGAATTCCAATGTCATGTTTCAGAAGTCTCTAACATGATCAATTGGATCCGATTTACCATTATAGCGATCAAATTTTGGCATTTCACAATGTTTGGGAAAAGGAATCGTGTTAAGACTTCGATCGAAAGGATAAGGACAAATGTCCTCCAGAGTATATTTCTTTGTGGTTGTTCCCCCTTGTAACTCTTTAACTTGTCCTTGAAGTGCCTTGATTTGTTGAGTCAAAGCACTAAGATTAGATAGGGGTGTCTCTTTAGGTTTGTTTTTCAAATTCTCAGTATTAAAGTCATGAGGCAATTTAGCCCCTTGTTCGGCTAGATAGCGGAAATATTTTTCCTTATCTCGTTGCAAGATCTTTTTGATGGCTTTGTGAAATTTTGGATCTTGATCAACCTCTCTAAGACGTTCCTCATCTTGTTCCTCATCACTATCTATATGTGTTTTGTTCATGTCTTTGTATGGGTGGAACGAATTTTCTTCTTTGTTATCCATATCTTTGTCAAAAAGTGGATTACGATTCATGATGTAAAGAGGATTACTGCTTTCACCCTCTTCTTGAATGTTTTGAGTATGACCTTCTTATTGGATTTCGTCCTTCAATTTATTGAATTGGGATCTTGTGAAGATAGGCATATGATTTTGAAGAATTCTTCTAAACTTAGATCCTAGTTTTGACAAGTGCGATGATGATGATATCTTGATCCGATAAGATGCAGAATCTTATGATATGATCCAAGATGTTCCTAATTTTTGATTGTGGCTTCCAATGATAAAGGATGTCAAAACCCTGTTGGGGAAGTTAAATCAATAATTAGAAATTTGTTTGAGAGATGCACTCTTAAAGTTTTGATCTTTGTTTTCGAAGAAGGATTCCAAAATCATTGAAGGATTTGATTGGGATGTGAAGGATATTCTATAGAAGGTTGTGGTATGTTGTCAAATTCAAGATGTTGGTTAAAATTATGCTGTTGAGATAGAGCTAATCTCTAATAATAAGCTCGTGAATCCAAAGGTTCTACAACATACTCATCAGTGAATCCTCTAACAAAGTCTTGGTATCTATGAAGAAATCCCTGGTAATGAAGCAAGACGTGTCAACTTTTGTACAATAATTTTCTCTTTTGCAATGTTTTCTTGTATCCTAATGGTTTCTTGGGTTTTCTGATCCTATTGGAAACTGATTTCTTGGAAAATTTTGTTGATTTCCAATCTCTAAGCATGGGAAAAGTATTCAAAATGTTATTGGACCAAAGGTATGAATAACTTTTGAATGATTTCAGTTGTTGTTCTTCATGTTCATTTCGGATGATCTTTTTATCTGAATTAATGTGATGGAAGACACAACAAACATTTTGAAAAATAGTTGTTTTAAAGGCCCTATACTACCATGAAGTGTTTGGTTAAGAAAATTTTTTCAACAAATGTTTTCACAGGTTTAGCACATGAAAGACAATTCAGACAGACTCACTCTTAATACTCAAGTAGGTCATTCTAGTAATCAACAACCCACATCTTAAAACTGCGTCGACTCACACAACCGTGTCACCCTCGAAGGGGCACCCATGTTTTTGTCTTTTCCAGGTGTGTACTCATAGTTACGAAAGTGGATACCGGATCCCCTGAGCAAATGGTCCTTGGCAGTTATATGGTGAGTGTCTTGGGGGCAGATTCTTCCCTCCCCTTGCACTGTGATTATTAGAATGTTCAGAAACTGACTTTGGCTGGCCACTACACTAGGTTCATAGTAAGGATTTCTGTTCGATGCGGCAATAATAAACTCCCTCAGGAGACCTCCCAACCTTTAGAAAAAAGGTTTTGGGGATGGTTATCTTGCACACTACCAGCAAAAGAAGGTTTCCCCAAATTTGCTTTAAATTTTATAGTGGGGCAGAATAGCCTGGCTTTGGCTTGAATTCACTTGAGTCATTCCCGTAGGGTGAGTACTTTTTCCCACTACGACAGGCTCTCTAAAGGATGTAATTAAAGCAGTAAAAATTAATGAAATTGAAAAGGAAAGTCTGGTATTTTGATCACTCAGTTAAGGGGAGAGCATAAACCTATTGCCACAAACAAAGCAAACAAATGTTCATTTTAAAACCCAAATCACCATGATCTAATCTAAGTGAAGATATTGCTTCACAAAAACAAGTTATTCAATTTTAATTGCAAGATCATTGTGTGGTGACTATCCTAGATTGCCTCATTTTATCTAGATGTGTCTATCCTAGGATTGCTTCATTTTAAAATCCAGAAAAAGAAAAAAAGAATTCTATCTGTGGAAGGTGTTAGACTCAAAATTATGTATTTGTGTTACAACCCATATGTGTCGAAACAAAAAATATATGCACCGAAACAGAAGGTATATGTGCCAGAACAGAAGGTATATGCACTGAAACAGAAGGTATATGCGCCGGAACAGAAGGTATATGCACTAGAATAGAAGGTATATGCGCCACAGGAAAGATTCTATATGCACTCAAACAGTTACTAGATGCGCTAAAACCATTACTAAATGCACTAAAATAGTTACTATATGCACTAAAACAGTTACTATATGTGCTACAGAATCCTGCAAAACAAAAGAGTCAAAAACCCCGTATGCGCCGCAGAAAATGTCGAATGTGCTTAAACGTCAAATTTTTCTGAAAGTTAACTCCAGAACATGGAAACTGTAAAAGAAAACTCACAGAGAATGTTAAATTTGTGGGTTCGAGCCCCACAGTGGGCGCCATTTTATGTGTGTATGAAAATATGATCAACTATAAACGAATTCAAACACATATTAATAAGACATTGTATCAAGAAAACTGAAAAAGAAAACAGAATGAACAAACTATTACTGCAACTTCCCTGAAGTCATCCTATTTCTCTCTAACTCCAGCGTTTTGTTGTTTCAGATTGCTCTGAGATTCAGCAGATCAAGCTCAACAAATTGGACAGCTGAAGAACAAGATGTAAATAAAAATGCATATTATGCTAAATGCAAGGCTATGCTAAGATGAAAATATTGCTGTGATGCTAAAAGGATGTGAGTGCATAAGTTGATTGCATGTATGTTCGTGCATTCGTCGTGTGGATGTGTGTGTAACCAAAGCTTGGATTTGCACCGGCATTTATAGAGTCTATGAAAGGATTCGATTGGCTAATTTGATTAATGGCCTAGATTAAGCTTGTTAGAATGGATGGTGGAAGATTTTTGTAAGTTTGAGAGGGAGATAGAAGGTTTCCCTTTTCCTTCAATTTCTGTCATTGAGATCCGAAGGTAAATTGCTGTTTTGAAGAGTAAGTTTAGGATGAGTTTACAATTAAATAAAATAGATTTATTTAATTTGTAAGTGAACATGAATATAGAAACTCACATAATTAAATAAATTATATTCAATTATGTTTTAGAAGTAAATTTGGAGTGTAATTAAATATTTTAAAAATATTTAATTATTTGTGGAGTGGGAAGAAAATATTAAATATTTAATTTAATTATAGGATGAAGAGAATATTCCATTTTTGAATTTAAATATTCAACTTTTAGAATAATATGATAATCAAATATAAATAAATTATGAAAATTTATTTAATTTAATTAAGGGGAATGTGGAAGGTGATAATTAATTAAATAAAGTTATTTATTTAATTAATGTAGAAGAATCATAAGAATGAACAATATAAATAAATAATTATATTTATTTATATGTAGATGACTTTAAGAGAATTAATTAAATAAATTATATTTAATTAATTAACAAGCCTAATCATGACCATTTTTAGACATATACAGAAGTAACAAGCTTATTTTCAGTTTATCAGTGCACATTAGTTGTATCTATGTGATTAATTGACTGGTTCTCTCAAGTAGAGATTAAATCCTTTTTGTTGATCACAGTAATCAGGGAGATTCATCTAGATTATTAAAGTAGAGCTTAGTGGTCATAATCTTGCATGTTTATACAAATTATAAACAAATCATATGCCATCAATTTGATTTTTTCCAGAATAAGTTGCCCACTTCTGTTTCATTTGACTCTGCATACCCAACAAGGCACCGGTCTTTGCATTTCATCATTTGATTCATTCAGTTTCCTTACATCTGATTAGTTAAACATTCATTCTAGGATTTAGATCAAAATATTGTCATTGTTTTCAAGTTGGATTTCATTTGTTCACCTCCCATTGCCATTGTGAACAAAGCATTTCAGAAGGATAATCATAAGCTAAGTCTGCTTCATTCAGAGAGGTACACTCACCCAGGTTAGCAACACCTAAAGAGTAGAAGGTTGAGTTCTCTTGACCTTGTCTATTGCCCTAAAGCGTATCAAGAGATTGGCAGCCTCTTCAAGCATTTTGCTTGTGTTTTTGAGA
>VDFB02058242.1:273279633-273417439 GCA_007258455.2 Sequoia sempervirens | reverse complement strand
GGATCGCGTTTGGCTCCTATACAATAACTTCTCTCGGTTTTCGTTATCTTGGAGTGGTTTTCCTGTAGTCTCCATTTTTCAGTTGATAGAAAAAGTGTCAAATGGAAGCAGTGGAAAGTTGCAAAGTGGTGCAATTTTTATTCTACAACTTGTGTGACCAAATGGGCTGTTCCAATGCATCTGAATAAGGCATGCTTACACTAGGAATGGTCCTCTTTCACACGCAAAATGCTGAATGCGGCTCGGCTACGTTCAGGGATTGATCCCTTAAGGGTCCAAAGGGAAAAATGGTTGCAAACTTTAGCATGAGGTTACTCAGACACCGTGATTCTTAGAAACTTCTCATCTAATCCTATGGGATCATGTTGGGCCCCTCTACAATAACCTCTCTCAGTTTTTGTTATCTCGGAGTGGTTTTCCCATAGTCTTCAGTTTTTAGTTGATGGAAAAAATGTCAAATGGAAGCAGTGGAAAGTTGCAAAGTGGTGCAATTTTTGTTCTACAACTCGTGTGACCAAACAGACTATTCCAACGCGTCTGAATAGGCATGTTTATGCTAGGCATGGTTCTCTTTTGCACCCAAACACGTAGAATCACTCTGAGCTATGTTCAACCGGATCGATCCCTTAAGGGTCAAAAGGGAAAAATGGTTGCAAACTTCAGCATGAGGTTACTCAGACACCATGATGCTTATAAACTTCTCATCTAATCCTATGAGATCGCGTTGGGCCCCTCTACAATAACCTCTCTCAGTTTTTTTTATCTCGGAGTGGTTTTACCGTGGTGTCCAGTTTCCAGTTGATGGAAAAAGTGTCAAATGCAAGCAGTGGAAAGTTGCAAGGTGGTGCAATTTTTGTTTTGCAACTCGTGTGACCAAACAAACTATTCCAATGCATCCGAGTAGGCATGTTTATGCTAGGCATGGTCCTCTTTCACACCCAAACACGTGGAATCGCTCTGAGCTATGTTCAACCGGATCGATCCCTTGAGGTGTAGTGATGATATTATGTTGAAATAGGCCATTCCTCCTATTGTTCAGGCTGTGTCTCGGTGATATGGGCCTGATGTAACTTGAATTGTGGTAGCTTGATATATAGAGTCTATTGATGCTAGGGTTTAATTTGTATGATTTTGAAAAAAGAAGCCAACTGAGTAGAGTTATCAACATTATTCGTAAATCATAATAATTTGTTTAGTACACTAGCCATTTTGATGCCTTCTTGTAGTCTCAAACATTATTTTGTATCATTGTTACATTGGTTTTCGAAGTGGCAACTTAATATAGCTCCATAATACAAAATCTGGTTCAAGCTGATTTTCACGTGAAAAAAATGTGAATCAAATCACGTTGATGTGAAAAAAAACCACGAGACCATAGCTTGTGGTGCAAGATCACCTAAATCATGTAATGCCTTCAAAAGGATAAGTTGTCAAAAATGTATTTAAGTCCATGTAATTCCAAAATTAAATGTAATCAAGGCATGAAAAAGCACAAAGTGTAATATTGTCAAAATGCTAAATATGTAAAAGAGAGAAAAAGAAAGAATGTGAAGAGACAAAACAAGAAAGTGAAGAAAATCAAGAAGAGGACGAGTCATAGGTCGTTCAAGGAAGATGAAGAGGTAGTTGATGGTTGGAAAATTCTTTAAAATCATTGTAAAGGCTGAGCAAAGAGATCATTGTATTCTGGAAGAATTAAATTAACAAAGAGTTCCTTGTTTTAGCTTATTTTCTGTGTTTTTCAGTTGTTTCTTAACTTGTACGGACTGTGCAAGAGTTTAGGGTTCAAATTTAGATTGTTTCTAGTAGGTTGGGGAATCACCATTTTTTTGCATCCATTTGGGAAGGAATCCATGAAATTTAATGTTTGTTTGAGCATTCTTCTTATGGCTTGGTTTGAAATCATGTGCATTGAGTTTTGAGAGTCTTATAAGGCATTTCCACACTACTCCACCAATGCAGGTCAGGTAGATTGGTGGAGTAGGTTAGGGATAGGTTATTTGTTATGTTTTGATGTTTGTAAGTGGAGGAAAAAGCAAGAATACCTTGAAGGAGCTGCTGCTACACAAGAAATTCTGAGTTTTCCAGTCAAAATGAATAGTTTCCAGCATGATAGTGGAGAAAGAACAAGTGCATGGGTTAGAAGATGTTTCCAAATGCCTTTTCAGATGTATTTTGACATGTTCCAATGGTTGGCCAGAGGTTTTGAGGTTTGCATGTAGCCTATACAGGAAACCCTCATTGATTTTTGAGTTTTTCACCCTATAAACAAGGGTTTGTCAATATACTGTCAAAAGGAGTCTTTTAATCCCTGAAAATGGATAAATTGGGAGTTTTTTGTTATGTCTAATGACTATTTTGAGGTTTTAAGTGTTTTGGGAATGTTTGAAGGGGTTCTTCTTTGAAAATCAGGCCTATTTTAGTAGCCTTTTTTACAGCGTTTAGACTAAAAATTGCTTATTTCTTCAATATAAGTTATTCTAAGTTTTTGATATGAGGACATGGGAATTAAGAGGTCTCTAAAAGTGTTTTGGATCTTGGGTTTTGAAACTAGTGTGTTTGCTTTACCTGATTTAGGGCATGAATGTCTCATTGAGAAGTAGTGCCTTGACTGCTTAGAGAATAGAAGTCTGACCTAATAGTGATCGGTGAGTTGATTTTGGGATAATGTTGTCTAAGTGATGGTGTTAGGGATGTATGGAGTCTTGGAAAGGGTTTAGAAGTGAGATATGTTGTTTTGACTATTGGACAGTGAGGAGACTTGGTGTAAAATAATACATGAAATTGTAAGTTCAGTCAGAACAAAGTTAAGAGAGAAAGTTCCTGATTTGGGACAAGTTGAATGAATTGACTAAATGGAAGAGTGCCTTGTTGAAAATGGTGTTTTTGAAATGCATGTTGATCTAATTGATTGAATCAAAGTTTTCTAAAATGGCTTTTTGCTTTGAAAATGAGTCAATTGGAATACATATTTGTGGAAGGATGGATGATGAATGATAAGAGAATTTGAGTGGATGAAAAGTAGATTTCCGATGAAATGTTGAAATTTTGTTTGATCTTCTACAAGATGAGTTTGGGAAAAGAGTCCCTTAGGTTTCTGATTGGTTTGGCAATCTATTTATTGCATCAGCTTGTTGCTTACTATTATGCTTTGATAATATTTTCCAAGCATCCATAGCTTGTTTGAAAGCACCTGTTTTAGGCTTTTAGCCATAGCAGCAAGGAAATGAATTGATTGATAAAATTCTTTGATAGACATGTATGAAAAATATGTTAGCATAGAAAAGGCAGTGAACTCTTTGAAAAAAAGCCTCAAAGAAATGTGGTTTCATGGTGATGGAATGGCATGATGAATGCAATGAAAAGAAAATTGCTATGGATTGTCATGGCATTCCATCACCATTGAGACCACATTTCATTGAGGCTCTTTTTCAAACAATTTGCTGCCTTTTCTATGCTATTGCTTATTAGTATGCTTTGATAGATTTTTTCCAAGTATCCATAGCTTTTTTGGAAGCACCTATTTTAGGCTTTTAGCCATAGCAACAAAGAAGTGAACTATTTGATAAAATGCTTTGCTAAACATGTATGATAAATGTAGTAGCATAGACAAGGCAGCGAACTGTTTGAAAAAATGCCTCAAAGAAATGTGGTCTCATGGTGATGGTCTGCCATGACAATCCACAACAATTTGCTTGTCTTGGCATTCCACCACCATGAGACCACACTTCTTTGAGGCATTTTTTTATAATAGTTTGAACATTCCCTTGTCTATGCTATTGCTTACTATTATGATATGATAGATTTTTTCTAAGCATCCATAGCTTGTTTGAAAGCACCTGTTTTAGGATTTTAGCCATAGAAGCAAGGAAATGAACTGTTTGATAAAATGCTTTGATAGACATGTATGAAAAATGTGTTAGCATAGACAAGGCAGTGAACTCTTTGAAAAAATGCCTCAAAGAAATGTGGTTTCATGGAGATGGAATGGCATGATGAATTCCATGCCAAGAAAATTGCTATGGATTGTCATGGCATTCCATCACCATTGAGACCACATTTCTTTGAGGCTTTTTTTCAAACAGTTTGCTGCCTTTTCTATGTTACTGCTTATTAGTATGCTTTGATAGATTTTTTCCAAGCATCCATAGCTTTTTTGGAAGCACCTATTTTAGGCTTTTAGCCATAGAAACAAGGAAGCGAACTCTTTGATAAAATGCTTTGGCAAACATGTATGCTAAATGTAGTAGCATAGATAAGGCAACGAACTATTTGAAAAAATGCCTCAAAGAAATGTGGTCTCATGGTGATGGACTGCCATGACAATCCACAACAATTTGCTTGTCTTGGCATTCCACCACCATGAGACCACATTTCTTTGAGGAATTTTTTTCAAACAGTTTGAACATTCCCTTGTCTATGCTATTGCTTACTATTATGCTATGACAGATTTTTTCTAAGTATCCATAGCTTGTTCGAAAGCACCTGTTTAAGGCTTTTAGCGATAGCAGTAAGGCAATGAAATGTTTGATAAAATGCTTTGATAGACATGTATGAAAAATGTGTTAGCATAGACAAGGCAGTGAACTCTTTGAAAAAATGCCTGAAAGAAATGTGGTTTCATGGTGATGGAATGGCATGACGAATGCCATGACAAGCAAATTGCTATGGATTGTCATGGCATTCCATCACCATTGAGACCACATTTCTTTAAGGATTTTTTTCAAATAGTTTGCTGCATTTTCTATGCTATTGCTTATTAGTATGCTTTGATAGATTTCTTCTAAGCATCCATAGCTTTTTTGGAAGCACCTATTTGAGGCTTTTAGCCATAGCGACAAGGAAGCGAATTGTTTGATAAAATGCTTTGGTAAATATGTATGATAAATGTAGTAGCATAGAAAAGGAAGCGAACTATTTGAAAAAATGCTTGAAAGAAATATGGTCTCATGGTGATGGACTACCATGACAATCCACAACACTTTACTTGTCTTGGAATTCCACCACCATGAGACCACATTTCTTTGAGGCATTTATTTCAAACAGTTTGAACATTCCCTTGTCTATGCTATTGCTTACTATTATCCTATGATAGATTTTTTCTAAGCATCCATAGCTTGTTCGAAAGCACCTGTTTTAGGCTTTTAGCCATAGCAACAAGGCAATGAACCGTTTGATAAAATTCTTTGATAGACATGTATGAAAAATGTGTTAGCATAGACAAGGCAGTGAACTCTTCGAAAAAATGCCTCAAAGAAATGTTGTTTCATGGTGATGGAATGGCATGATGAATTCCATGACAAGCAATTTGCTATGGATTGTCATGGCATTCCATCACCATTGAGACCACATTTCTTTGAAGGATTTTTTCAAACAATTTGCTGCCTTTTCTATGCTATTGCTTATTAGTATGCTTTGATAGATTTTTTCCAAGAATCCATAGCTTTTTTGGAAGCACTTATTTTAGGCTTTTAGCCATAGCAACAAGGAAGCGAAATGTTTGATAAAATGCTTTGGTAAACATGTATGATAAATGTAGTAGCATAGAAAAGGTAGTGAACGGTTTGAAAAAATTCCTCAAAGAAATGTGGTCTCATGGTGATGGAATGCCATGACAATCCACAACAATTTTCTTGTCTTGGCATTCCACCACCATGAGACCACATTTCTTTGAGGTATTTTTTCCAAACAGTTTGAACATTCCCTTGTCTACGCTATTGCTTACTATTATGCTATGATAGATTTTTTCTAAGCATCCATAGCTTGTTCGAAAGCACCTGCTTTAGGCTTTTAGCCATAGCAGCAAGGCAATGAACTGTTTGATAAAATGCTTTGATAGACATGTATGAAAAATGTGTTAGCATAGACAAGGCAGTGAACTCTTTGAAAAAATGCCTCAAAGAAATGTGGTTTCATGGTGATGGAACGGCATGACGAATGCCATGACAAGAAAATTGCTATGGATTGTCATGGAATTCAAACACCATTGAGACCACATTTCTTTGAGGGTTTTTTTCAAACAGTTTTCTGCCTTTTCTATGCTATTGCTTATTAGTAAGCTTTGATAGATTTTTTCCGAGCATCCCTAGCTTTTTTGGAAGCACCTATATTAGGCTTTTAGCGTTAGCAACAAGGAAGCGAACTGCTTGATAAAATGCTTTGGTAAACATGTATGATAAATGTAGTAGAATAGAAAAGGCGCTGATCTATTTGAAAAAATGCCTTAAAGAGATGTGGTCTCATGGTGATGGACTACCATGACAATCCACAACAATTATCTTGTCTTGGCATTCCACCACCATGAGACCACATTTCTTTTAGGCATTTTTTTTAAATAGTTTGAACATTCCCTTGTCTATGCTATTGCTTACTATTATGCTATGATAGATTTCTTCTAAGCATCCATAGCTTGTTCTAAAGCACCTATTTTAGGATTTTAGCCATAGTAACAAGGCAATGAAATGTTGGATAAAATGCTTTGATAGATATGTACGAAAAAATGTGTTAGCATAGACAAGGCAGTGAACTCTTTGAAAAAATTCCTCAAAGAAATGTGGTTTCATTGTGACCGAATGGCATGACGAATGCCATGACAAGAAAATTGCTATGGATTATCATGGCATTCCATCACCATTGAGACCACATTTCTTTGAGGATTTTTTTCAAACAGTTTTCTTCCTTTTCTATGCTATAGCTTATTAGTATGCTTTGATAGATTTTTTCCAAGCATCCATACCTTTTTTGGAAGCACCTATTTTAGGATTTTAGCCATAACAACAAGGAAGCAAACTGTTCGATAAAATGCTTTGGTAAACATGTATGATAAATGTAGTAGCATAGACAAGGAAGCAAACTGTTTGAAAAAATACCTCAAAGAAATGTGGTCTCATGGTGATGGACTGCCATGACAATCCACAACAATTTGCTTGTCTTGGCATTCCACCACCATGAGACCACATTTCTTTGAGGCATTTTTTTCAAACAATTTGAACATTCCTTTGTCTATGCTATTGCTTACTATTAGGCTATTATAGATTTTTTCTAAGCATCCATAGCTTGTTCGAAAGCACCTATTTTAGGCTTTTAGCCATAGCAGCAAGGAAATGAACTGTTTGATAAACTGCTTTGATAGACATGTATAAAAAATGTGTTAGCATAGACAGGGAAATGAACTCTTTGAAAAAAAGCCTCAAAGAAATTTGGTTTCATGGTGATGGAATCGCATGACGAATGCCATGACAAGCAAATTGGTATGGATTTTCATGGCATTCCAACATCATTGGGACCACATTTATTTGAGGGTTTTTTTCAATCAGTTTGCTGCCTTTTCTATGCTATTGCTTATTAGTATGCTTTGATAGATTTTTTCCAAGCATCCATAGCTTTTTTGGAAGCACCTATTTTAGGCTTTTAGCCATTGCAACAAGGAAGTGAAATGTTTGATAAAATGCTTTAGTAAACATGTATGATAAATGTAGTAGCATAGACAAGGCAGTGAACTATTCGGAAAAATGCCTCAAAGAAATGTGGTCTCATGGTGATGGACTGCCATGACAATCAAGAACAGTTTACTTTTCTTGGCATTCCACCACCATGAGACCACATTTCTTTGAGGCATTTTTTTCAAACAATTTGAACAATCCCTTGTCTATGCTATTGCTTACTATTATGCTCTGATATATTTTTTCTAAGCATCCATAGCTTGTTCGAAAGCACCTGTTTTAGGCTTTTAGCCATAGCAGTAAGGCAATGAACTGTTTGATAAAATGCTTTGATAGACATGTATGAAAAATGTGTTAGCATAGACAAGGGAGTGAACTCTTTGAAAAAATGCCTCAAAGAAATGTGGTTTGATGGTGATGGAATGGCATTACGAATGCCACTACAAGCAAATTGCTATGGATTGTCATGGCATTCCATCACCATTGAGACTACATTTATTTGAGGTTTTTTTTCAAATAGTTTGCTGCCTTTTCTATGCTATTGCTTATTAGTATGCTTTGATAGATTTTTTCTAAGCATCCATAGCTTTTTTGGAAGCACCTATTTTAGGCTTTTAGCCATTGCAACAAGGAAGCGAACTGTTTGATAAAATGCTTTGCTAAATATGTATGATAAATGTAGTAGCATAGACAAGGCAGCGAACTATTTGAAAAAATGCCTCAAATAAATGTGGTCTCATGGTGATGGACTGCCATGACAATCCACAACAATTTGCTTGTATTGGCATTCCACTACCATTAGACCATAATTCTTTGAGGCATTTTTTTCAAAGAGTTTGAACATTCCATTGTCTACGCTATTGCTTACTATTATGCTATTATAGATTTTTTCTAAGCATCCATAGCTTGTTCAAAAGCACCTGTTTTAGGCTTTTAGCCATAGCAAGAAGGCAATGAACTGTTTGATAAAATGCTTTGATAGACATGTATGAAAAATGTGTTAGCATAGACAAGGCATTGAACTCTTTGAAAAAATGCCTCAAAGAAATGTGGTTTCATGGTGATGGAATGGCATGGTGAATGCCATGACAAGAAAATTGCTATGGATTGTCATGGCATTCCATCACCATTGAGGCCACATTTCATTGAGGCTTTTTTTCAAACAGTTTGCTGCCTTTTCTATGCAATTGCTTATTAGTATGCTTTGATATATTTTTTCCAAGCATCCATAGCTATTTTGGAAGCACCTATTTTAGGCTTTTAGCCATAGCAACAAGGAAGCGAACTATTTGATAAAATGCTTTGGTAAACATTTATGATAAATGTAGTAGCATAGACAAGGCAGCGAACTGTTTGAAAAAATGCCTCAAAGAAATGTGGTCTCATGGTGATGGACTGCCATGGCAATCCACAACAATTTGCTTGTCTTCGCATTCCACCACCATGAGACCACATTTCCTTGAGGCATTTTTTTCAAACAGTTTGAACATTCCCTTGTTATGCTATGATAGATTTTTTCTAAGCATGCATAGCTTGTTCGAAAGCACCTGTTTTAGGCTTTTAGCCATAGTTGCAAAGCAATGAACTGTTTGATAAAATGCTTTGATAGACATGTATGAAAAATGTGTTAGCATAGACAAGGCAGCGAACTCTTTGAAAAAATGCCTCAAAGAAATGTGGTTTCATGGTGACGGAATGGCATGACGAATGCCATGACAAGCAAATTACTATGGATTGTCATGGCATTCCATCACCATTGAGACCACATTTCTTTGAGGCTTTTTTTCAACCAGTTTGCTGCCTTTTCTACGCTATTGCTTATTAGTATGCATTGATAGATTTTTCCCAAGCATCCATAGATTTTTTGGAAGCACCTATTTTAGGATTTTAGCCATAGCAACAAGGAATCTAACTGTTTGATAAAATGCTTTGGTAAACATGTATGATAAATGTAGCAGCATAGACAAGGCAACCAACTGTTTGAAAAAATGCCTCAAAGAAATGTGGTCTCATGGTGATGGACTGCCATGACAATCCACAACAATTTGCTTTTCTTGGCATTCCACCACCATGAGACCACATTTCGTTGAGGCATTTTTTTCAAACAGTTTGAACATTCCCTTGTCTATGCTATTCCTTATTATTATGCTATGATAGATTTTTTCTAAGCATCCATAGCTTGTTCGAAAGCACCTATTTTAGGCTTTTAGCCATAGTAGCAAGGCAATGAATTGTTTGATAAAATGCTTTGATAGACATGTATGAAAAATGTGTTAGCATAAACAAGGCAGTGAACTCTTTGAAAAAATGCCTCAAAGAAATGTGGTTTAATGGTGATGGAATGATATGACGAATGCCATGACAAGAAAATTGCTATGAATTGTCATGGCATTCCACCACCATTGAGACCATATTTCTTTGAGGCTTTTTTTCAAACAATTTGCTGCCTTTTCTATGCTATTGCTTATTAGTATGCTTTGATAGATTTTTTCCAAGCATCCATACCTTTTTTGGAAGCACCTATTTTAGGATTTTAGCCATAGCAACAAGGAAGCGAACTGTTTGATAAAATGCTTTGGTAAACATGTATGATAAATGTAGTAGCATAGACAAGGCAACAAACTGTTTGAAAAAATACCTCAAAGAAATGTGGTCTCATGGTGATGGACTGCCATTACAATCCACAACAATTTTCTTGTCTTGAAATTCCACCACCATG
This sequence comes from Sequoia sempervirens, assembly GCA_007258455.2. Classification (NCBI taxonomy): domain Eukaryota; kingdom Viridiplantae; phylum Streptophyta; class Pinopsida; order Cupressales; family Cupressaceae; genus Sequoia; species Sequoia sempervirens. The sequence continues at coordinate 273,407,278 of VDFB02058242.1, read as the reverse complement.
AGACCACATTTCTTTGCTGCATTTTTTTTAAACACTTTGAGCATTCCCTTGTCTATGCTATTGCTTACTATTACACTATGATAGAATTTTTCTAAGCATCCATAGCTTGTTTGAAAGCACCTATTTTAGGATTTTAGCCATAGCATCAAGGCAATTAACTATTTGATGAAATGCTTTGATAGAGATGTATGAAAAATGTGTTAGCATAGACAAGGCAGTGAACTCTTTGAAAAAATGACTCAAAGAAATATGGTTTCATGGTGATGGAATGGCATGACGAATGTCATGACAAGAAAATTGCTATGGATTGCAATGGAATTCCATCACCATTGAGACCACATTTCTTTGAGGATTTTTCTGAAATAGTTCGCTGCCTTTTCTATTCTATTGCATATTAGTATGCTTTGATAGATTTTTTCCCAGCATCCATAGCTTTTTTCGAAGCACCTATTTTAGGCTTTTAGCCATAGCAACAAGGAAGTGAACTGTTTGATAAAATGCTTTGGTAAACATGTATGATAAATGTAGTAGCATAGACAAGGCAGCGAACTATTCAAAAAAATGCCTCAAAGAAATGTGGTCTCATGGTGGTGGCCTGCCATGACAATCCACAACAATTTTCTTGTCTTGGCATTCCACCACCGTGAGACCACATTTCTTTGAGGAATTTTTTCCAAAAAGTTTGAACATTTCCTTGTCTATGCTATTGCTTACTATTATGCTATGATAGATTTTTTCTAAGCATCCATAGCTTGTTCGAAAGCACCTGTTTTAGGCTTTTAGCCATAGCAGCAAGGCAATGAACTATTTGATAAAATGCTTTGATAGAAATGTATGAAAAATGTGTTAGCATAGACAAGGCAGTGAACTCTTTGAAAAAAAGCCTCAAAGAAATGTGGTTTCATGGTGATGGAATGGCATGATGAATTCCATGACAAGCAAATTGCTATGGATTGTTATGGCATTCCAACACCATTGAGACCATATTTCTTTGAGGGTTTTTTTTAAATAGTTTGCTGGCTTTTCTATGCTATTGCTTATTAGTAAGCTTTCATAGATTTTTTCCAAGCATCCATAGCTTTTTTGGAATCACCTATTTTAGGATTTTAGCCATAGCAACAAGGAAGCGAACTGTTTGATAAAATGCTTTGGTAAACATGTGTGATAAATGTAGTAGAATAGAAAAGGAAGTGATCTGTTTGAAAAAATGCCTTAAAGAGATGTGATCTCATGGTGATGGACTTCCATGACAATCCACAACAATTATCTGGTCTTGGCATTCCACGACCATGAGACCACATTTCTTTTAGGCATTTTTTTTAAACAGTTTGAACATTCCCTTGTCTATGCTATTGCTTACTATTATGCTATGAGAGATTTTTTCTAAGCATCCATAGCTTGTTCGAAAGCACCTATTTTACGCTTTTAGCCATAGAAACAAGGCAACGAAATGTTTTGATAAAATGATTTGATAGACATGTACGAAAAATGTGTTAGCATAGACAAGGCAGTGAACTGTTTGAAAAAATGCCTCAAAGAAATGTGGTTTCATGGTGATGGAATGGCATGACGAATGCCATGACAAGCAAATTGCTATGGATTGTCATGGCATTCCATCACCATTGAGACCACATTTCTTTGAGGCTTTTTTTCAAATAGTTTGCTTCCTTTTCTATGCTATTGCTTATTAGTATGCTTTGATAGATTTTTTCCAAGCATCCATAGCTTTTTTGGAAGCACCTATTTTAGAATTTTAGCCATAACAACAAGGAAGCGAATTGTTTGATAAAATGCTTTGGTAAACATGTATGATAAATGTAGTAGCATAGAAAAGGCAGTGAACTGTTTGAAAAAATGCCTCAAAGAAATGTGGTCTCATGGTGATGGACTGCCAGGATAATCCACAAAAATTTGCTTGTCTTGGCATTCCGCCACCATGAGACCACATTTCTTTGAGGCATTTATTACAAACAGTTTGAACATTCCCTTGTCTATGCTATTGCTTACTATTATGCTATGATCGAATTTTTCTAAGCATCCATAGCTTGTTCGAAAGCACCTATTTTAGGCTTTTAGCCATAGCAGCAAGGCAATGAACTGTTTGATGAAATGCTTTCATAGACATGTATGAAAAATGTGTTAGTATAGACAAGGCAGTGAACTCTTTGAAAAAATGCCTCATAGAAATGTGGTTTCATCGTGATGGAATTGCATGACGAATGCCATGACAAGAAAATTGCTATGAATTGTCATGGCATTCCATCACCATTGAGACCACATTTCTTTGAGGCTTTTTTTCAAAAAGTTTGCTGCCTTTTCTATGCTATTGCTTATTAGTATGCTCTGACAGATTTTTTCCAAGCATCCATAGCTTTTTTGGAAGCACCTATTTTAAGCTTTTAGCCATATCAACAAGGAAGGGAACTGTTTGATAAAATGCTTTGGTAAACATGTATGATAAATTTAGTAGCATAGACAAGGAAACGAACTATTTGCAAAAATGCTTGAAAGAAATGTTGTCTCATGTTGATGGACTGGCATGAAAATCCACAACAATTTGCTTGTCTTGGCATTCCACCACCATGAGACCACATTTCTTTGAGGTAGTTTTTCCAAACAGTATGAACATTCCCTTGTCTATGCTATTGCTTACTATTATGCTATGATAGATTTTTTCTAAGCATCCATAGCTTGTTTGAAAGCACCTGTTTTAGTCTTTTAGCCATAGCAGCAAGGCAATGAACTGTTTGATAAAATGCTTTGATAGACATGTATGAAAAATTTGCTAGAATAGACAAGGCAGTGAACTCTTTGAAAAAAAGCCTCAAAGAAATGTGGTTTCATGGTGATGGAATGGCATGACGAATGCCATGACAAGGAAATTGCTATGGATTGTCATGGCATTCCAACACCATTGAGACCACATTTCTTTGAGGGTTTTTTTCAAACAGTTTGCTGCCTTTTCTATGCTATTGCTTATTAATACGCTTTGATAGATTTTTTCCAAGCATCCATAGCTTTTTTGGAAGTACCTATTTTAGGGTTTCGGCCATAGCAACACGAAAGCGAACTGTTTGATAAAATGCTTTGGTAAACATGTATGATAAATGTAGTAGAATAGAAAAGGCAGTGAACGGTTTGAAAAAATGCCTCAAAGAAATGTGGTCTCATGGTGAAGGACTGTCATGACAATCCACAACAATTTGCTTGTCTTGGCATTCCACGACCATGAGACCACATTTCTTTTAGGCATTTTTTTTAGATAGTTTGAACATTCCCTTCTCTATGCTATTGCTTACTATTATGCTATGATAGATTTTTTCTAAGCATCCATAGATTGTTCGAAAGCACCTGTTTTAGGCTTTTAGCCATAGCAACAAGGCAATGAAATTTTTGATAAAATGCTTTGATAGACATCTATGAAAAATGTGTTAGCATAGACAAGGCAGTGAACTCTTTGAAAAAATGCCTCAAAGAAATGTGGTTTCATGGTGACGGAATGGCATGACGAATGCCATGACAAGAAAATTGCTATGGATTGTCATGGCATTCCATCACCATTGAGACCACATTTCTTTGAGGCTTTTTTTCAAACAGTTTGCTGCCTTTTCTATGCTATTGCTTATTACTATGCTTTGATAGATTTTTTCCAAGCATCCATACCTTTTTTGGAAGTACCTATTTTAGGCTTTTAGCCATAGCAACAAGGAAGCGAACTGTTTGATAAAATGCTTTGGTAAGCATGTATGATAAATGTAGTAGCATAGACAAGGCAGCGTACTGTTTGAAAAAATGCCTGAAAGAAATGTGGTCTCATGGTGATGGACTGCCATGACAATCCACAACAATTTGCTTTTCTTGGCATTCCACCACCATGAGATCACATTTATTTGAGGCATTTTTTTCAAACAGTTTGAACATGCGCTTGTCTATGCTATTGCTTACTATTATGCTATGATATATTTTTTTCTAAGCATCCATAGCTTGTTCGAAAGCACCTGTTTTAGGCTTTTAGCCATAGCAGCAAGGCAATGAACTGTTTGATAAAATGCTTTGATAGACATGTATTAAAAATGTGTTAGCATAGACAAGGCAGTGAACTCTTTGAAAAAATGCCTCAAAGAAATGTGGTTTCATGGTGATGGAATGGCATGACGAATGCCACAACAAGAAAATTTCTATGGATTGTCCGTGCATTCCATCACCATTGAGACCACATTTCTTTAAGGCTTTTTTTCAAACAGTTTGCTGCCTTTTCTATGCTATTGCTTATTAGTATGCTCTAACAGATTTTTTCCAAGCATCCATAGCTTTTTTGGAAGCACCTATTTTAGGCTTTTAGCCATAGCAACAAGGAAGGGAACTGTTTGATAAAATGCTTTGGTAAACATGTATGATAAATGTAGTAGCATAGACAAGGCATCGAACTATTTGAAAAAATGCCTGAAAGAAATGTTGTCTCATGTTGATGGACTGCCATGACAATCCACAACAATTTGCTTGTCTTGGCATACCACCACCATGAGACCACATTTCTTTGAGGCATTTTTTTCAAATAGTTTGAACATTCCCTTGTCTATGCTATTGCTTACTTTTATGCTATGATAGATTTTTTCTAAGCATCCATAGCTTGTTTGAAAGCACTTGTTTTAGGCTTTTAGCCATAGTAGCAAGGCAATGAACTATTTGATAAAATGTTTTGACAGACATGTATTAAAAATGTGTTAGCATAGACAAGGCAGTGAACTCTTTGAAAAAATGCCTCAAGGATATGTGGTTTCATGGTGATGGAATGGCATGACGAATGCCATGACAAACAAATTTCTGTGGATTGTCATGGCAATTCCATCACCATTGAGACCACATTTCTTTGAGGCTTTTTTTTGAACAGTTTGCTACCTTTTCTATGCTATTGCTTATTAGTATGCTTTGATAGATTTTTTGCAAGCATCCATAGCTTTTCTGGAAGCACCTATTTTAGGATTTTAGCCATAGCAACAAGGAAGTGAATTGTTTGATAAAGTGCTTTGGTAAACATGTATGATAAATGTAATAGCATAGACAAGGTAGCGAACTGTTTGAAAAAATGCCTCAAAGAAATGTGGTCTGATGGTGATGGACTGCAATGACAATCCACAACAATTTGCTTGTCTTGGCATTCCACCACCATGAGACCACATTTCTTTGAGGCGTTTTTTTCAAACAGTTTGAACATTCCCCTTGTCTATGCTATTGCTTACTATTATGCTATGATAGATTTTTTCTAAGCATCCATAGCTTGTTCGAAAGTACCTTTTTTAGGCTTTTAGCCATAGCATAAGGCAATGAACTGTTTGATAAAATGCTTTGATAGACATGTATGAAAAATGTGTTAGCATAGACAAGGCGTTGAACTCTTTGAAAAAATGCCTCAAAGAAATGTGGTTTCATGGTGATGGAATGAATGGCATGACAAGAAAATTGCTATGGATTGTCATGACATTCCATCATTGAGACCACATTTCTTTGAGGCTTTAAGCAGTTCTTTTTCTATGCTATTGCTTATTAGTATGCTTTGATAGATTTTTCAAAGCATCCATAGCTTTGGAAGCACCTATTTTAGGCTTTTAGTCATAGCAACAAGGAAGCAAAGCTGTTTGATAAAATGCTTTGGTAAACATGTATGATAAATGTAGTAGCATAGACAAGGCAGTGAACTATTTGAAAAAATTCCTCAAAGAAATGTGGTCTCATGGTGATGGACTGCCATGACAATCCACAACAATTTGCTTGTCTTGGAATTCCACCACCATGAGACCACATTTCTTTGAGGCATTTTTTTCAAATAGTTTGAACATTCACTTGTCTATGCTATTGCTTACTATTATGCTATGATAGATTTTTTCTAAGCATCCATAGCTTGTTCGAAAGCACTTGTTTTAGGCTTTTAGCCATAGCAACAAGGCAATGAACTGTTTGATAAAATGCTTTGATAGACATGTATGAAAAATGTGTTAGCATAGACAAGGCAGTGAACTCTTTGAAAAAATGAAAAAATGCCTGAAAGAAATGTGGTTTCATGGTGATGGAATGGCATGACGAATGCTATGACAAGTAAATTGCCATGGATTGTCATGGGGTGTGTGCAAGAAGTTGAGTCCACTTTTTGGCCAGAAAGTGGAAGTGTTTTCTTTGATTTTCAAAATTTGACACATTGACGTTTAAATTTGAAGCACTTAGAGATGGAATCTTCGAAAAAGTCACTAGTCATAAAATGTAGTACTCAGAGTCTAGTTTCCAAATATGTAATTTATTTCAATACCCAGATTGTAAAAATTGAGTTTTAATAGGCATTTCCAAAAACCACTATTTAAAAGTCACTTTTTTATACCATACCATGAACTTGTACGACATCCATATTTTGACATAAATTATCATATTTTTCAAAATCCTTTTGGGAAAAGATTTGTGACTCATTGAAGCTTGTATTCGATATTTTTTTGTAATTTTTTATTGAATTTTTTTTTTTTATTAAATTTTTATTAGGCATATTTGTCGTTTTGAAAAATAGTTGTGTACGACATGCATAAGATGACCTAACTTATCATTTTTTGATTTTTTTAAAAACTCAAAAGAATTGTCTGAAGTTTGTTCTCGTAATCCGTTAAGTCAAAATGTTATGTTGATCAAAAGTTATTAAAATACTAAAAAACCTGATAATTCAAGTTTATGGACTAGTTTCATTAGAAATTAATTGAAAAATAGAAAAATTATTCAAATTATTAAAAATTACATATTTGGAATGCACTATCTCATCTATAATGGGTTTTAATTTAAAAAAAATTCTGCAAAATAGGTCTTCAAACATATGTCTAACGTCATTATTTTCCTGTGACATTAACATGACCTTCAAGTTGTAGGTCAAACTAGGTCCAAAGCTTAGGTTCAAGTCCCGAAGCCATTTCCCAAACCAAAAAACAAGCCAAAAACCTGCCAAAAAATTCATAATTTCAAAAATGGGATCCTGTTTCATAAAAAAACGGGATCCCATTTCAAAACGAGATCCTGTTTCATAAAAAACCATTTTTTATGGTTCTATGATGTAAAACGGGATCCCGTTTTGCAAAATGGTCTAGAAACAGAAATTTTCCATTTTCGGAAAGTTTTCAAAATGGGATCCTGTTTTGAAAACTTTCTATATTTGGAAACTTCCAATTTTTGAAAAATTTCCATTTTGAGGAAAGTTTTCAAAATAGGATCCGTTTTGAAAACTTTCTATATTTGGAAACTTCAATTTTTGAAAAATTTCCATTTCGGAAAGTTTCAAACAGGATCTAAGGTTCCAAAACGGGATAGAAAGCTTTCGACCCAAAATTTCTGTTTTTGGCCAAATCCCGTTTTGAAAATTTTCAAAGCATTTCAAAGGATCCACGTTTTGAAGAAGGGATCCCATTTTTAAATGGCTTCGGGATCTTGAAGCTAAACGGAATCCCGTTTTTTAAAAATGGGATCCCGCTTTCTAAAAACGGGATCCCGTTTTTTGCAAGCCAAATTAATTTTTTTGCCTAAGGCAAAAACTTCCACGTTTCGTGGACTCATCTTCTTGCACTTAACCCATGGCATTCCATCACCATTGAGACCACATTTCTTTGAGGCTGTTTATCAAACAGTTTGCTGCCTTTTCTATGCTATTGCTTATTAGTATGCTTTGATAAATTTTTTCCAAGCATCCATAGCTTTTTTGGAAGCACCTATTTTAGGCTTTTAGCCATAGCAACAAGGAAGCAAACTATTTGATAAAATGCTTTGGTAAACATGTATGATAAATGTAGTAGCATAGAAAAGGCAACGAACTATTTGAAAAAATGCCTCAAAGAAATGTGGTCTCATGGTGATGGACTGCCATGACAATCCACAACAATTTGCTTGTCTTGGAATTCCACCACCATGAGACCACATTTTTTTGAGGCATTTTTTTCAAACAGTTTGAACATTTCCTTGTCTATGCTAATGCTTACTATTATGCTATGATATATTTTTTCTAAGCATCCATAGCTTGTTCGAAAGCACCTGTTTTAGTCTTTTAGCCATAGCAGCAAGGCAATGAATTGTTTGATAAAATGCTTTGATAGACATGTATGAAAAATGTGTTAGCATAGACAAGGCAGTGAAATCTTTGAAAAAATGCCTCAAAGAAATGAGGTCTCATGACATGATGGAATGCCATGACAATCAAAAGCATTTGATTGTCATGGCATTCCATCATGTCATGAGACCTCATTTCTTTGAGGCATTTTTTCAAAGAGTTCACTGCCTTGTCTATGATATTGCTTACTATTATGCTTTTGGTAGATTTTTTCCAAGTATGCATAGCTTGTTCAAAAGCACTTGTTTTAGGCTTTCAGCCATAGCAACAAGGCAACACTTGAACTATTTGACAAAATGCTTTGGTAGACATGTATGAAAAATGTGGTAGTATAGAAAAGGCAGTGAACTGTTTGAAAAAATGCCTCGAAGAAATGTGGTCTCATAGAATGCCATGACAACCAAATGCAATTGGTAGCTGATCCTATATTAGTTATGTAATGTGAAGTAATTGCATAATTGCTTAGGTTGACTTTGTAAAAACTATATTGTAATTGAAATTTTGTCATCTTTCAACATCTAGTTATTAGTTATGAAATGTGAAGCAATGCTTTTAGTTTGAAAGATGTGCAATGCAATGTAATCAACGTTATGAATATAAACTACAAAAATCTATTTTTTACTAAGTTACCTGTTCGGTTTTGGGTTCGGGATCAAGTTCGAGAACCTGGTTCACCAGTTCGGGAAATTTTTTTTTTGGGGTTGGGTTGGGTTGGGTAATACAAAAGCATATAAAAATCAGAAATATATACATATTTGCAGCAGTAATCAAGTTCAGAATACACCACCATATTAATAGTCAAATAACATAGCAAAAATACACCACCACTTTCATAGTGAAATATTAAAATATTAGTGATCTACTCGAATGTCATGATACAAAATTATAAATTAAAAGTTCAAACATAAAAATGTCAAGTGTTTACAATCAGCCATTATTGATCATTGATCAATCTGAAAAGTGTGAACATTTTTTTTGTGTGGAAGGCAAACAAAGAAAATAATTGTACATAATTATTTACATTGTGAAAGAGCCAAAACCTTTTTCTTGCAGATCGTAGAAGAATCTCGGTGATTTTTTGGGTGTCCTTGCCTTGGAACAGAACTATCCTAGGCCATGAATGATTGACCAGGAACTGTGAGAAAGAAATAAGATAAATCACATGCAACTTGTTGCAATTTCTTTCCTTAGGAAAAAGGGTAAAGTTTTCTTTTCAGGGAGAATCTCCTTTAGAATTTGAACACATTGATAATTTTCAAGATAGACTTAGCCAAATATGTCATCTAGGTTTGAAGCTTTTAGGTAAAATGTTTGCTTCTTATTAAAATTTTGTTCAAAATTCAAGATGCAGGCTCTCCTCCCTTAGGGAAGAGAGGCCTATCAAACCTAACACTCTTATGCAACACTTCTTAAGTTCTTGTTGATACAGTATTAGATGCGAAGTTTCAAAATAGGCATGGTTATATAAATTCTCATCTCACGACTATCATTGCATCAAATTAAAATTTTCAATCCTTTATGGTCTAGACAAAGTATGGAGTAGTGTTCCAATGCTAAAGTCTTATTGTGAATCTCTTTGCTATGAGTGGTTCAAAAATGAGGAATCACATCTTACGCACCAAATGAGAAATATTCACAATATGTGCTAGGAAGGAATAAGTCCATAAGATGAGTATGCAAGAGGCCGAGAATTGCAAAAATTGAAACTAGTTTGACTTCCAAACACAAAAAGATTTGTATTAACCAAATAGCCATGTAAGCATACATCAATATATGTCAATATAAGTATAAAATATAGTTACAAAATAGCCATATAGGCTTACGAGAATGCCATATAGGCATACAATGTCAAATATATCCAATACAAGATATGTACAAAATTGCCATGTCTAGGCATACAACAAAGGGCTCTGGAATCCAAATTCATTTCTCTCCATGCTCTGGAAATAAATTATTTCCCTTTGTTTGGAGATCCGATGGCGATAAGTTTGTCACCAGCTTATAGCATTATGAGGAATTATCATAGCGCTTCTCTGAGGTTTAGCTCATTGAAGTTTCAAGCTACATTACAATAGAAGTAAAGACATTAATATATAGAAATTACATTATAAAAATTAATATATTTAACAAAGAATAATCACCTACGGCCATCTCACGATCACTCTCTCCTCGAAGGGAAATATTTGCCTTGATGCTCGGGTGTGCTCAAACTAACTATAAACCATCCAAATGGAATTAAACTATGAATCAATAATGGTTTGATTTTCACTAGAACTTCGTTCATCTATAACCAATGAATGCCAGAATTGAAATTTAGTAATTTGCCTCATACCTCCCTATCGAGCCATCAAGAGTTGTATGGCGGAGAAACACCAATATCCATTGCCCTCATAGCGTTTGGTAGTGTTTACGTCACCAACATCTAAAAAATAAAACAACAAATTATTCAATCACAAAAAAGTTACAATAGCGATCCATGTGATGACTTATAATGTATGAGATCTAATGAACAAATTTTAAGTACAAGTATTAAATAGATATATTTCTGATTATTAGTTATCGAATTTGAAGTAATGCTTTGAGTTTGAATGATGTGTAATGCAAGCGTAACCAAAATATGAATATAAACTACACAAATCTATTAAACTTAGAATTCATTACTTAAGTTCTCTTTAAATTCTATATTACCTCATGAACATTTGAGCAAATCTTGGCACTCGGAGGTGTTTCCTTGAAACCTCCAACAGTACCCTGTTCAACATCCAAAATCACATATTAAAATACCATTTGTAAAACAATGCTATTAACACATGTAATAAATTTATAATTGTTTACTAACTTTACATATCCCACCGATAGTTGTATTGCAAAAATAAGTAGGTGGATGACTAGTGTATCCAGTCTCTACACCATGACCCTGCAATTTTATTAAAATAATAAAACTAAATTAGTTAATCTTGCATTTCACAATCAAAATTTAATAAATTAAATTCAATGAACATGTTGAATTTTACCTGAGTGTTAATGCCATATGCATCATGCAAAATGTCAGCCGTCCTCTCCATCCCTGTAGATGCATACAGATCAGGCTGCGTAGTAGCATATGGATCCTACGTAGCACCCTCTTGAGTGCCGGTAGGGTCATATGAACAAGTCGCCCCGCAAGATTGACACAGATGGGTACGAAGGCCACCACCTGAAGACTCCCCTGGATGGCGTTGTACAATAGGGCTAGTGTGATGGATGATACTCTGCGTCAAAGTTGTGATCGCCTGCAATGTCTCTATGTCAGCACTCTCCTTCGCAACGACATGCATCACAATCTGCTCACGAGGCGGCCTAGCGAGAGGTCATCTCCCTTGCCGTGTAGGATCTGGCTGTGCACCGGGCCTATCCTGAGCTAACCCCCCACCTCTCCCCCGGAACTCCCTCATATCAAAATAATTTGGGATTTGGTTCAATACAAACTCACTGTATAGTTTCCTAAGAAAATATTGAGGGACTTCACAATTATTGCACGGTGGTTAATCAAAGACCATATACCATCTTTCTTAAAAATGGTTCTTAATCTCTTGGTCGTGGCACCAATGAATAGGAAACCTATTTGCATTGAGGGTAAGATTTTGATTTGTTTTAGGGTCAGTGAATAGAGAGCACAAATCACCTTTAGTAATTTTTAAATCTTTTACTTGTTTATATGATAATTTGTTTGCATAAATTGCCCTAGCTGTCTGCCTCCTATCTTTCCATCCGGATATTTGTTGGGTGATTGCATCTACATTTTTTAACATGTCTTTCAATGAATTTGCTAGAAGCATTCTTTCTATGGTTGAAGCATTTGGATCACTCAACCTACTGATAAGATCCTCAAGTTGTTTTCTATTGTTCTCAATTTCACTCCTCAAATTTTCTTGAGTGCCAGGAGGGAATTGAGAGAATGGTGGAGGAGGTTGATTTTGTTGTTGAGGTTGATTTTGTTGAGGATTTTTTTGAGGATTTTCCTGTTGAGGATTTTCCTCCTCTTCTTGTTGAGGATTTGTAGGATTTCCTACAAATTTTAAAAAATACAATCAAATCTAACCTAAAACAAACAAAATCAATTTCAAACTAACAAATTCAAAACAAATAGTAAACAATACTTACCTCCCACATCTCTTCATTGTCGTGGCACCATATTTGCAAACAAAATCCAACTGTTCTTGATGAACTTTGTAGAAATCCTTCCTCTTAGAATGCGAGCGCGAAAGTGAGGGTTTTTGGCCATGGGCAGAGCTGAGAAACAGTAAAAAGAAAATGATACATATTCCACTTTTTTTTTTCTTTTAAAATAACAGAACACGCTCGCGCTATCTCTTTTCAATTTTTTTTTCCCATTTGGCCACAAAAGTGCGACCAACTTCATGCACACACCCTTAGGCCTATAGATACAACTAAACCTTTACCTCAAAACTTCAATGCAAAATAATTTTTTCAGTACCATCCTATACCTGGAAACAATACAAAATGATGTATGTGTCTTAAGAACCAAGTACAAGACCTTATTGATTCTAATAACATACGGTTGGATGATGTTAATGATAAAGGAAACAAGTACATCATGCCATCAAACAAAAAATTATAAATTTTCACAAATCCGATGCGAAATTATACATCCAACTTTGTGCAAAGTAGAAATTATGTAGAAGATGATAATGATCTATCCAATGTTGTTAACACAATATAACTTCAACATCGTAAGGGACAAGCCACTTTGTTGTGTGACATTACTTTTACACGTATTGATGCATCCATAAATGCACTTGATGGTCCTCTCTATATCATTGATCATATTAATGACAAACCTACAAGAGGGATACTCATTGATCTCGTATGTCTAGAGAACATGATCAAGGAAGAATTCCTATTTGTTTATAGAATTTATAAAAAATCTTATAAAAAATAAAAAGAATGGCTAAAAACTCAAGATGGTTTTGTTCACCCTATGATAGGTTTGATAACTCTCTCACTCAAAGTTGGACCAAAATAGTTGGATGATTCATTCACTGTCATCCCAATATCAAACCAATTTCATTTGAGGATTGGTTATCCATGGCCTTACACTCGATTAATGTGATCCCATTGGTAATACACAAATACATAAATTTTTGATTTGAAGAATAAATACATACCATATATCATACTAGGTTTAAACCTTTCGCCTCATGGAATTTTTTCACTAGATTATTTTTAGCCTCAACCTATTGAGCCTATTAAACCTCATGAGTATCTCTTTTTCATATCCTATAAATAGTTTAAAGCTAAGCGTATAGCCAAGTTATCTTTTAGTAATATCCCACCTAGTGTTCCTTAGTCTACTGTGACTTTTATGGACATGCATCCTACCTCACAAGTAGTGGATGAACCCATATCTGAACCAAGTATCCTCCCTTGTCAACCTAGCCTATATGCCACAGTTCTACCTCTGATATCTTATAAATGACCAAGAGACAAGTGCATAATTATCTTTGTACCTCTGAAGGAAAACAAGTTCATATACCTAAGAATATAACACTTTCCCAAACTGTGGTGGTCACTTTAGTTCCTCCTCAAATCAAAGAAAAGAGACCAATGTTCAAAAAAATCTCTATTACCCCTTCGCAAGATGAAAACTGAGTGATAAGAAATAGAAGTGCAAAGGAGCGTAAATGAAGGCATCGTGCCTTAGCTCGTCTAATTTTTGAAAAGCGTGAAACCTCACCTAATAACCAACCACCCATCCAAATCAACTCCAATGAGTTACCTCCTACCCATCCATCCTCATCATCACTTGAATCCACACCACCACCCTTGCTAAACCATGAAATTGAAACTTACCTATCACAAACTAAGCAAAGAATCACAGAAGAAAATATGAGTGATATTTCTTGTAATAATATTTCTCATAAGTAATCTATTGTGATAAATTTGTATACTGAAGAAGAAGAATATAATATAGAAGAGCAGAAAGAAGATCATAATGAACTAGCTATTATGTTTTCTAAATCAATAAATTTAAATGGGGCAACCATGATGGTCCTCCTACTAAGAGTAATCCGCCATGTGTTGAACTTGGTGATACTCCTTATATGGAATTTGTTATAGTCCCTTTATCGTATTGTCCACCTTCCATTTATGATGAATAAGATTGGGATGAGAACAATTTTCTTTAGATTGGCTCACATGTGTAGTAAGTACTCTTGTGTGTGTGTGTGTGTGTTGTGTGTTTTCTTGCATATGATGTGATCTCTCATGTTGTGCTACTTGGTATGTCATGAATTAGCTTTATTGGGAATATATCATTAGTATAGGTCTTATCATGTTGCATCTATCAATTTATTCTACCTTAAAGCAATTGCACATAGTTCATGTTTAAAATTTACTTTAAGGTGGGGGCATGCATTCCTTTATGTGCTTCACTTCCTTCACACATGTTGGACTTGGTGATGCATTTTCTTGAAATATTGATCATTTTTGTAGTGCCTTATCAGAAGTATTGGGGCTATAATTCTTGTTATGGTTGATATGGGAACACACCTAGTGAATATCATACTTCACTAGCCCTTGTGTGTTTCTCATTTTCTACCTTTTAAGAGACTCATGTAGTGAATATCGGAATTCACTAGCCTGTGGTACTCTGGTTCATGGCTCACCTAGAAAATATCAGACTTTGTTAACCAGTGACTCATGAACACCTTGGGTATGGATTGTAGTAGTCTTTTTATGAAGCTTGCTATTATGTGATTGTCATACCCCCCTTTTCATGTTTGAATGGTGTTTGCATCATGTTTTATTTTCATTTCATTTTTGTATGCTATGTGTCTTCATTATGTATGCTTCATTTTTTTCATGTGGTATTGTGCTTCATGCATGTTCCCTTGTCCTTATATTGTTTTCATATAGGATCTTGAATATAGGGGATATCGCATCCCCTAGATTCAATATCATCCTATCTCTTCAATATTTGGATAATTGAACCCTTCTTGACTTATTCTCACTTTAGTGTGAGTATAAGCATAATTTCATACTCTCACTAAAGTGGGGGATAAATTTAGCATAAAAAATTATCACCCTTGACAATTTTACACTAGGTTTTTCTCCCCCTATGTGTTTGGACCTAATTATACATTTAATTTCCCATTTTATAAATATATTCAGAAAATTAATGAGGAATGAAAATGAACATTTAATATTTACCACTGGCACTTTAGGTTTCTAAAAGGATGGATCTGGTCGAGGGACCCCACACCCTTGACCAACCTAAAATTTGGCTCCAATTTTAATATGTCAGTGTCGATATTTTATTACTTGAAAATTTGAATTCATTTATTGGCTATCAACATTTGATTTTTAGGAAATTAGAATAATTGGATATAAATATAAATTATTTTCACAATATTAATCTTAATGATTTTCCTAAGGAAATCAAGATTATTATTCAACAATCAAAAGCATTCAAGAGAGAAATTATGAGATTTATTGTAGCATTTATGTCAATCAAGCATCATGTTTTCCATATTTTATGTAAGTTTTTTATGTTTTGTGTTCATTTGTTTTATGAGTACTAACACTTGTAGGAATTCAAATCAAGCAATTATTTCTCCTTGAAAGTGATGAGTATATGACTTTAGTCCATCAAGGAATATAGATCTAAGAGGTGAGTTGTAGTAATTTGTAAATTCATTACTTCTTTGTCATTAGCCTCTGCTTGATTGAGGGTGAACTCTCTTTTTATATCATCATAGATGTTGTGGAGGTAGAAATACCAAAAATGGGGTTTGACTTAGGTAAGCCCCTATACGACCCAGCCCTTCCCCCTCTTTCATGTGTGCAGGTATTCATATTGAAGCAAATTGGAGGAAGATTGAATACTAATCGCTCATTCATCCACTCAAGCCCTACAAGTTGTCAAGTCAAGGAATTTGCATTTTATCATCAACAAATGAAGTTCTAAAAATGATCTTGGGATAATAGTACCTATAGATGAGAGACTTCAGGTTTGTGATTTCATATCTTGAAAAGTAGGAAGCCATTCAAGTGTACCCCACACCCTTGAATAGTCAATTCAACCTCAAAATTATAGGCTAGTTTCTTATGTGTCTACCCTCTACTTTCCTAAATCTATTTTTGTCTACAAGTTTTACATTTCTCAGAAAGTACATTAGTTTGATGCATTTTCATAATTAGTCCTAGGAACACCATTGCATCACATAAAAATCAAACTATCCAAGCATCCCTACTGATGAGTCCAGTTTATGACTCAATTTTGATAGAGTTTATTGTCCATTTGTTGTAGTTGTCAAAGACTTCGATCCTTGGATGTCAACATTTTTATGATATTTCCTCAAA
The DNA here is from genome assembly GCA_007258455.2 of Sequoia sempervirens. Classification (NCBI taxonomy): domain Eukaryota; kingdom Viridiplantae; phylum Streptophyta; class Pinopsida; order Cupressales; family Cupressaceae; genus Sequoia; species Sequoia sempervirens. The sequence continues at coordinate 273,390,789 of VDFB02058242.1, read as the reverse complement.
ACCATAGACATTGGGCATAAGCTTATTTTTGTAATCTTTAATGACATTGACATGCTATATGAACTATCTATGTTAATTTTACATGTGGATTAATGAATGTTACTTTAAGATAGTTATAGATATGCAATTGTTGTGCGTACTAATATTGTTATGCTTCTATAATTAGAGCCTACAAAATTGAGGAAGATTCTGCAAGTTGGTCATTTACCATACAGGTCAACAAGGTGATCATTCAAAGGTCAATGGAGGGAGATTCCTAGTTTAAATCAAAGAATTGTAACCGCCTTCTAAATGGTCTTAATTGTTTGTTGAGTGAATATAGGAGTTACTATTGTGCTAGATCTGCGTTAAGGCAAACATGCTTGACTAGATTCCATACATGCATAACCTCCTTTCCACTTTTTATGCTTTCCCTAAAGTGGCGTCCTCCTAATCTGTTGGAGTTGACCGCCTTGCTAGGTAGTTAGTTAGTAGTTTTTCTTCTTTTAAATAAGACTCGAATGCTCCTTCTCAAAAGGTTGACTAATTTGATGATGTACTTGCATTCTTAGTTTTCTAGTAATATAGTTATGTTGCTCGATTGTACTCATGCTTTCCAATGAATAAAATTAAGTTATAAGTTCATACATATGAGTTCACATTTTTTTTAAGGGATACTCATCCAAGGGGGGCCACTTGGTGAGCATTCCATCCTTTAGTTTAGTTATTACTTTATGTTCAACAATTAGTTAAGAATCTAACATTGTTTGTTCTTGCAGCCACTAGAATTCCATTTTGTGACTATTCCTGTAGCCAAAGTAGACATAGTAGTTTCTTGTTTGTTTGCTCAAATTTTTATTTTTGTCATGCATTTTAGATTAGTATAGTTGTTGGTTGATGCTTATCACTTATATTACTTCTTTCCAAGCAATTTACTTTTAGCATTATATCTTTCTTAGCTGCAAGATGAATATGGCTACTATGGATTCCTAGTGCACATACTATGCTAACCCATTTCAAGTCTACGTCCTTGGGTTGACAAGATAAATGCACCTTCATGATGAATGAGATAGCTATTCAAATTAGATGTCCAATCTCTGAATCATAGTTGTAAGGGCTTAGTTGTTAAATCATTATAGGAGGCCAACATTTTTGGCACCATTGTCGGCGATGGTGTCAAACAAGGGAGTTCTTCGTGTAACATCTAGAAAATGCAGAAGAAAGGTTAGAAAAACACATGAAATACAATCTAGGCTCTAATGCAATCTAAGCTAAACAAAAGAGAACAAAGGAAAGCTAAAACGTAAATAAACTGAACAATCTCACCCAATATCTACGTAATTCCATGTATCATCTCGATTGCCCTTCTCAATTTTTCCATTGTAGTATAATTGCCCTCAGATTTATCTTGTGCAAGTATAGCCTATGATAGTGATTTAACAAAATATTGAAGATTCAAATAATAGATATGCTTCCAAAAGTCATAAGATTTTGTGAGAGATTGGAATGATGAAAGACAGATCAATTTATAGAAAATTAATCATTCAAATGACAGGCCAGGATCAAAAGATCAACGAACGGTTGAGATCAAAAGATTAGACATGCATTTTGATAACTGTTAGTAGTGACATGAGTGATACAAATTAGAAATAGAAATATAGATTAAATAAATAATTTAATCTTCGAGTTTGGTATTCGAAAACAAAAGAATAGTCTTTGCATGACAAAGATAAAGATGGATTAAAGCAACTCTTTGTTCAAATGCACACACAAGATTTAATTAATTAAATAGGAATATTTAATTAATATGCATGTACACACAATTAAGTTAGAACTAGATGATCAAATGATATTGCGAAGAGATTACTCGAGAAAGCCACTCAGACATTAAATCCTGAGTTAACTGAGCGATTTAAATAGATGTCGAGTCAAGTCAAAGTGAATACTTAGATAACTCACACAATTATCCAAATATAGAGGAATGCGTTAAAATAGAATTTATGAATTAAATAATTCATTTAATTCAAGATTTGATATTTGAAGAATAATTCAATAAATAAGATTTATTTAATTAAGGGATGAAGGGATTTAAATGAATAATTAAATAAATAAAATGATTTATTTAATTATAGTTGAAATATGATAGAGGTAAATTAAATAAGAATTTATTTAATTGAAGAAGAAGCATAAGGTTAATTAGTAACATTTATAATTAAATAAAAAGCGTTTATTTAATTAATTAGATAGAATAAAGAAAAGTGTGAATTAATTAAATAATTAAGATTATTTAATTAATAGAAGAATAAATATTAAGGTAAATTAATTAAATAATTAGATTTATTTAATTAATAAAGAAATGAAGACTTTACAGAATAATTAAATAATTGACATTATTTAATCATGACCATGAAGAATACGAATTATGAAGAATATTGAAGTCACAGGCTTAAACCAGATTTCGGTGTCTACATTTGCCCCTCTTTGATACAATGCCATTTCGACATTGTGTCAAAGAAAATCGATCAAAAAATATGCCCCGGTAATGCCCCGGTGTAAAACAGGTAAAGGTATGCCCCCTCGGGAAAATTGACAAATTTTCAAAAAAAATCATTTTTTTTTGGAAATAGTCCCGATTAGTCCATTGGATAGTCAGAAATGTAGTGGAGTTGATGGAATTGAAGTTGGAAGTGTTAGGGATGAGTACGGATCGATTGAAGTTGGAAGTTGACACGACCAGTAAAAAGAAATGCCACCAAACCCCTAGGTTTAAATAGAAAATGGGGTAAAAACCCCTTCATTTTCACCCACATAGCTTCAAAATTTGAGATTTTTTCTCTGCACCCTCAACGAAGATGTCTCCCATTCTACACACCCATCATCGTTCATATAGGATCCAGACCGTCAAGTGACCAGCCGACGTGGGTCCCTCGGTATGTACTTCATTCTCGACTTTTGAATTTTTGATTTTTGCGCTTTTTTGTGCATTTAATTTCATTTTTTGGGATGCTTCATTTTGTTGAAAAGCCACATGTGAATGCGCAGTCAACACATTTTTTATGCGGTTCAATGCATTTTCATTTTCATGAGTGATGAGTAGCATAGGTTTTTAAAATTTCAACGTATTTTTTTTCTATTTGGACATGTGTTAAATAATGACGCATCTTCATTTAGAATAAATGCATTTGCATTTTGTTTCATGCATTTGAAATTATTGCATCGCATTTGCATTCACTATGACTATTCATTTGCGGGGTGTCCATGAGTCACATTTGATTTTGCAATGCATTTGTTATTTAAAATGACGCATTTGAAAAATAAAATGATGCATTTGGTTTTTTTGTGACGCAATTGCAAAATAATGACGCATTTGCAAAATAATGACGCATTTGACTATCATTTGATTTTGTCACTTTGCATTAGGATAGGTGATTGATTATGACATGAGGCATGTATAATTCCATTATAGGTTATTTTGGACACTGTGTATATGCGAGAGTCGAGACCATCGAATTTTCGCTTCCGAAACAGTTTGCGGAGCATAGAGAAATTTTTTTTATGGCATTTAGGTCTCCTCCATGTGACAGATATGCCCATCATTCAGGAAAATCGGGGGCTACTGACGACATTATGTGAGCGGTGGCACTCAGAGACTTCCTCATTTCACCTACCTACTAGAGAGGCGATAATTACATTGGAGGATGTCTATAGGATTCTAAGACTTCCTATTAGGGGCACCAGGGTGATATATGATACCTAGAGGGGTTTTGCTGAGATGTGTAGATACTACTCTCACACTGATATCAGACAGTTAGGCATTGACCACTATGAGATTAGGTGGCATGTACTAGCATAGAGATATAGACAGTTAGACTATCTATTGTGTACACTGATAGGTGGTATAGTCCTCCCTGACCGTCAAGGTCATGGTTTTCCTGTGGGATGGGGAGAGATGCTAGTTGGTATGCTAGAGTGGTAGAAGGTCTATGATTGGGGTCCCTTTCTTCTTGGAATGTTATATTTTCATTTGCATGATATAGCCTATCGAGAGGCACAATCTATGAGTTGTCATACCACGCTCTTGATGGTATGGGCGTGGGAACACATTGCCATCTTTCGTCCACCATTCACAGTTGATGTGCAGCATGGAGCACCATATGCCTTCCGTTATGCGGGGGCTAATACTCAACACCGTATGGGAAATACCAGTTATTTTAGGCATGCTATTGATACCATGGTATAGTTTACATGGAGATCGTAAGTTTGGGATGTCTAGAGTGGTTAGACGAGGATGATCATTTGCCCTATTTTTTCCAGACATAGTATCTGATTGGGCGGATTGTGTCACATGTTCATATTATAGAGAGACATTTTCCAGATCGTGTGCTACAACAGTTTGGAGAGGTGCAGGATGTGCCTAGAGGATGGGCAGAGTTTGCGAGGTCCTCTTGAGAGATCCCCCTGTGGGGTCTAGAGATTCTAGTGGCCACTTCCGAGGTATATATTGATGCATTGCAGGCAGTTCAGTGGGGATGGAGAGATGGTGTGGCTGATCTAGGTACCACAGAGGCTTATGATCAGTGGTGGGTTGTTCATAGGCCAATACCCCTTATAGACCCAAATCAGGCTGCATTGATTGAGCAGCGAGGGATAGGACCACGCAACAGGCATGGCAAAGGCTGAGGTCGAAGAGGTGGAGGTGGTCATGGTGATGATGGAGATGGTGGTGGACATGGTTGGCGAGGTGGTGGGAAAGGGAGATGTGGACGGAGGGGATGAGGGCCACCATTATCACCCATCCATGAGGAGGGATGGGAGGAGGAGGATGTGCACATGCCAGATATTGGCAGAGGTGGGGAGGAGGTGCATGTTGAGATTGGCAGAGATGAGGAGCATCCCATAGAGGAGGCCATTCCAGAGGTTCATGTAGAGGAGGCAGGCAGAGATTGATTCCCTTGGCTTACTTGGTGCCTATCAAGATGATGACGAGGAGGATGATGATTAGGAGTGGGAGATTCGAGATAGGATTTTGGAGGAGTTAGAGGATGAGGATGATGGTGTGGAGAGGGTGAGATAGGTTTACACAAGGGCAGTTGATCCCAACACTACCACACTTCATGCCCCAGGTTGCATCTTTGGAGGAGCAGATGAGGGTCATGATGTCTGAGCAAGATGTGTTACGGATGGAGAGGGACAAAGCCTTCATGGACAGAGATTAGGCCATAGCTTAGAGGCAGGAGACTAAGCAGAGATTTACAGAGATTAGAGGTCTATGTATTGGGCCAGCAGCTGCATTTGCTAGAGAGTTAGTCAGAGCCGAGGAGAGGGCCACTTATTACCAAGATTTGTATGAGGCAGAAGTTCCTCCAAAGAGACGGGCCTTGATTTTTTCATAGGCACGTAGTGAGAGGTCCCAGAGTAGGACCCACACCAGGACAGTTAGCACAGAGGGTGTTGAGTAGCCACGCAGAGCTCGTCCATATGACAGGCCATATTTAGGTCACAGGTCATTAGGATCTCGACATCAGTCATCCACACACTCTAGTCATGATAGTAGTGGCAGTTTAGGATAGGGACATTTCTTGATATGTATTGAGACATTGTATTATGATCATATAGCCTGCGGGCTTCCATATTTATTGATATATTATGACATTGTCATGTGACACTATTGAGCGATATATATATATATATATATATATATATATATATATATATATATATATATATATAGGATTTTGGTGGCGATTCTCATGATATGCAGTTCTATTTATTGATTATGCAGTCATTTATTTATACATATTATGTTTATATGAGATGCCTATGTGATGGATGATCATATCTACTTTATGATGTGTTTATGTAACCTATGATGTGATGTTGATTCTATGTGATGATGTATGCATTAATATTTATGATGTCGATGGATGTTATGTATGCAATTTATAGTTATGAGATGCAATATGATGTTATATGTACAATGCTTTCTACATGTGATGCTATACAGATGTAATGTGATGCATGTATTTACGTTTTTTATGTCCATGGAATGCTTATGACATGTAATCTATGATGGTAAATGTCTATTATTTCATGATGTCCTAGACATGATAAATGCCTATATGTTTTTATATTTCAAATGCAAGATGTATGTATGATTGATGATATATGATTTGGAAATGATATTTTCTAATATAAATGTGTATGCAATATGATTTATATTTTTGTGTGTCACAAGACTCCGTCACAATGCAAGAAAGAATAATTGTTAGTGCAGAAAGAAAGATTGAAAAATAATAAAAGAAATGAGTGGATGTTAGTACTAGCACTCTTCGATGTTTCAGTGTATCACAAAAGGTGTTACACTTTATCATCATTGGGCAGGACTAATACAAATGGAGAAAAAAACCATGATATGACATAGATCAAGGTGTGCAAGGTCATCCAATTGCTAACAATAGATAGTCACAGACAAGGATTATTGTTAACTCATACTAAGGGCACAGTGGCCCCAATCTTTTTGTCAGGACAAACCACAGACAACAAACAAAATAAAAGACGGGTCATGAGACGTCATCGCTCCTCTAAATCCTTCATGGGACATCCTTGGGGAAACTAGTAAAATGACTCAAAATCAAATGTAAAAGATAGTTGACAAACAATAGGCAAATAAAATAGAATTCTGATACATCGTTGCTTCTCTAAATCCTTCATGGGACATCCTAGTAATAGGATTCCAATCATAAAATCAAGTGAAATGATAAGATAAATAAGCCATAAAGTGAAAAGCCAGTAAAATATTTTCCAAAACTTGATCTGTTTGTTTGATTCATTTTGATTGATAAAAGGATTGATTGATAAAGCCTGATTTTAGGAGATACACATACCGAATAAGACTTTAAGTCTGGTTTTGATGTTATGACTCTCTGTATAAGGCATGACAAAGCCTAATTTCAGAAATACATGTATCGTATAAGACGTTGAGTCAAGTGACGTTGATGTGATAGCCTATGTAAGGGTACGTTGATTTGATTGATAGTGTCTAAATTCAGGAAGGACTCATCCTGTATAAAGACATATAGTGTGTTGTTGATATCAGTATTCAGGAAGGACTCATCCTGAATAAGAGACAGGTTGATTGTTTTGATGATGTCTGTTTCCAGGAAGGAATCATCTTGTAGCAGACATAAGTTGATTTGTTGTGATTGTTGTTTTGGAAATTTGTTTGATTTGACCTAGAGACATTGCTAACTTGTTCACCGGATTGATGCATGACTTCAAATGACATGTTGATAGTTAACTATGTGTGATGACAAACCCTAAAGGACTGACCTAGTGCAGCCTCGGGGGATCATCAATTGATGGCCTTGCCTACGTTATAGATGCAAAGACCTTGTAGTTTGACTTGACTTTGACTGACAAGACTGACTAAAACTAGAAGATGTGTGTGATAGTAAATGTGACGAACCCTAATGGACTGACCTAGTGCAGCCTCAGGGGCTCATCAATTGATGGCCTTGCCTATGTTATATACGTAGAGACCTCATAGTTTGACACGACCAATGACCTTGTCATATAGACGTGGATTGAATCATGATTTTATACAAAAAAACCTAAACGGACTAACCTAATGCCTCGGGGGCACATCGACAGATCACTTTGCCTACATCCAGTCGCAGAGGAAATGTAGTTTGACAAATGGCAAAGACTGACAAGTGCGACTGACTTTGACTCTTTTTTTCGACATGTTTTGATTTTTTTGTGTTTTTGAGGTTTTCTGATGTTTTTGTGTTTTCTCAGGTCATTTTGTGATTTTTGTGATTTTTCTATGGTTTTACGTCTGTAGAACAACCAATGTAAGAACCAATATGACACACGTCAAGTGTTTTCCCCTAGTCGAGTATAAGACCAATTGATTATGGATGGAATAAAATGGGGGATATGAAATGCACTCGATGTCAATCATTCCAGGTTATGGGAAAGAATACCACTTATTACGAATGGTATGTACAAGCGATGGATGGGAAAGATAAGTCATATGTGCAGGGATAGATAGTATGTACAGGGATAAGGGATATGTACAGGGTAGTGGACTATGTACAAGGATGTTAGATTAGAATGATAGTAGACAAAGGAGCAGAGTCAACTACACATGACGCCTGTTTTCCAAGTTTTCACCATGGTACTTATCCAAAGTGCCATCAAAGTGGTTTTCACTATTGGACGAGTTATTTCTCTTTACTATTTTTTGGATTTTCTAATTTTTTTGATGTTACCAAGATGCCTGCTTGCCAAGTTTTCACCTTGGTAACAATTTTTTTGATTATTTATTTATTTTTATTTTTTTGTATTTTTGCTAATTAAGACAAGGCTTTCAGAAGCTATGCGTAGAACTTCTTGAGATGAAGAGTATTGATTGACGAGGATAATGGTTCCCCTTCAAGAGTAGAGAGTTGATAGGCTCCTGATCCAAAGGCTTCTATAATAATATAAGGTCCTAACCAGTTTGGTTGAAACTTTCCTGGTTTCTCTCTTTCTGCTTGATTCTCTGGGTTCTCCATTAAAACTAGGTCACCAATGTCAAAGTTTATGTTCAAGACCTTCCTGTTATAGCTACGACGAAGGTGATTCTGATATGCTTGGAGATGGTCTAGTGCCTTCTATCTTCGCTCATCTAGGAATTCTAGCTCATGGAGTCTCGATACTCGGTACTCTTCATCATCAATGTGTCCTTACAAGGATACCCTCAGGGGAGGAATCTTGATCTCAATAGGAAGAATGGCTTCCTAACCAAATACTAGTGAATATGGAGTGGTGCCAGTGGGAGTATAGATACTTGCGCGATAATCCCATAAGGCAGGATTAAGCTGTAAATGCCAATCACGGACATCATCATTGATAGTCTTCTTGAGGATTCTAATAATAGTTTTGTTAGATGCCTCTTCTTGGCCATTACCTTGTGGGTAGTATGGAGTGGAAAAGTGATGTTGAATATGAAATTCGTCACAAAGATGGCAAAATTCTTGATTATTAAATGGGTGGCCATTATCTATGATTATGGACTGAGGGACACCATACCAAAAAATGATATAGTTTAGGATAAACTTAGAGATCTGTTTGCCAGTTATGTATGTCATAGGAATAGCCTCAATCTACTTTGTAAAGTACTTGGTGGCAGTGATGATGAACTTGTGGCCATTGGATGATGTGGGATGGATCTTACCTATGAGGTTGAGTCCCCATTGGGTGAAGGGCCACAGTGACATTATAGGATGGAGCTCTTGTGCTGGTGCATGTATCAAGTCTCCATGAACTTGGCATTGGCAGCATTTCTTGACAAAGACATATGAGTCATTTTCCATAGTAGGCCAATAATAACCCATTCTCATAATATTTTTAACTAAGGTAGGACCGTTAGAATTGGAACCACATATACCCTCATGCACCCCATGCAAGGTTGCTTATGCTTCATTGGAATCGAGACATCTCAGTAGGGTATTATCTAAGGTGCATCTATATAGGGTGTCTCTAACGATGGTGTGTTTGGCTGACTTACGAAGGAATGTCCTATGTTGGTTGTTTGACAGGCCAATGGGTATGATTTTGGCATGGAGGTAGTCATAGATTTCTTTGTACCATGGGGAATCAAGAACAACAATGTCACATACCATCTCAAAATCTAGGATATCGTAGGTTGGGACCAAAAGCTATTCTACCAAGAACTCAAACTTAGGCACGTTGCTAGGAATGTCTAGAAGTGATGCAATAGTAGCCATAGTGTCTACTGCCCTATTTAGAACATGAGGTATTTGATGAAATTCAACATTTTCAAAGTAATATTTAAAGATATTATCCATGCGTTTGTATGAAGCAATCTTCTCATCCTTAGTCTCATAATCATCATTTACCTATCTGATTACTAGTTGAGAATCACCATATACCTGTAGGTTCTTAATTTTCCATTTGACTGCCATGTGTAACCCTGTCACTAGAGCCTCATACTCTGCTATGTTGTTAGTACATGGGAATGCAATCTTGAATGACTTAGGGATGGAATCACCCTATGGCGTGATAAACAATATACCATCCCCTGAGCCATGATTTGTATGTGAGCCATCAAAGTACAATTTCCATGTTGTGTTTGTGTCAATTGTGAATATAAATTCATCAAGAAATCTGCAACTAATGGGTGATCTGCTTGTATTGGTGCATTGACTAACTGATCAGCAATGACCTGTCCTTAATAGCCTTTCTTTCTACATACTGGATATCATACTCACTAAGTATCATAACCCATTTGGCTAGTCGCCCTATTAATGCTGCTTTGCTTAGAACATATTTCAAAGGATCTATTTTGGCAATCAACATTGTTTGATGGTTTAGCATATAGTGCCTTAGTTTTTGAGTAGCAAATACTACCACAAGATAGGCACATTCAATGGTACTATAGTTGAGCTCATAACCCACCAAAGTTTGACTGATATAATATACTACCCTTTCATGACCTTCATCATCATTTTGTGCAAGAAATGCTCTGAGTGATGAATGGGTTGTTGAAATATAAAGAATTAGTGGTCATCCTTCAACAGGTGGCATTAAGACTGGTGGTGTGAGTAGATATTCTTTGATCAATTGAAAATCCTCTTGGCACCTAACTGTCCATGCAAAGGGTACTCCTTTCTTAAGTAAATGTTGAAAAGGATGTCTTATCTGCTAACTATACTATAAATCTTCTGATGGATTGCAGTCTCCCTTGTAATGTCCTTAGCTAACAGAGATTATTTGGTGGAGGCATGTCTATGATTGCTTTTACCTTGGCTGGATCCACTTCAATGCCCCATCTAGAAATGATATACCCTAAAAGCTTTCCTGACTTTACTCCAAACACACATTTCTTGGGATTGAGTCTCACTTTATACTTCTCCAGCCTTTGAAATATCTTGTCTAAAACCTGTAAATGTTTTTCCATTGTCTTGGATTTAACTATAAGGTCATCGACATAATCCTCCATAAGAGTGTCTACTAGATCATGAAAAATGGTGGTCATGGCATGCTGATAGGTTGCTCCAGCGTTCTTGAGTCTGAAGGGCATAACATTCCAACAATATGTTCCCCAAGGACATGTGAAAGTTGTTTTAGGTTGGTCTTCAGTTGCAATTCTGATCTAATTATATCCTAAAAATCCATCCATAAGGGACAACATCTCGTACCCTGTTGTCATGTCTACTATCATGTCTATGTTAGGCAAAGGGAAGTCATCCTTAGGACAAGCCTTGTTGATATCTCTGAAATCGGTGCAAATGCAGATGCCCCCTGTTGGTTTAGTGACTGGTACAAGATTGAAAATCCAATCTGCATAGTCGATTGATCTAATGAAACCAATGTCTAACAATTTTTTGAGTTCTACCTTGACTAGTAGAGCAATCTGTGGGTGCATTTTCCTCAATTTTTGTTTCACTGGTTTGACACCCGATTGTAAGGGCAAGTGATGTAGAACAAGTTCAGGATCCAACCCAGGCATGTCTGCATATGACCAAGAAAAAATTATCTATCTATGTGTAAAGAAGTTGTGGAATTTTGGCTGCTCTTCTGTGGTCAATGACGTTGCAAAATAAACCAGTCGAGGATTCTCTTCTGTGCCTATGTTGACTTCTACCAATTTTTCAATGAGCATGGGTGAATTTTCCTGTGTAATGGGGAGAATGTTCAAACCTCCATCCTTAGGTTCCTCAGAGAGGTTCTCGCCTTCAGATGTGTCCTTTATTATTAATTTTTCATTATCTGGAGGTGCCTTTCGGTTTTCACCTAAAGACTCGTCTTTTTTATCCTTTTTATTCTTATTCTCATTTTTGCGACTAGAGGGTTGAACAGATTCCCCAAAATATACTTTGTTGTCTAAGTTAATGGTAAAACTATCCTTGTGATCACCATGAGGTATGCCTTCTCTTATTCCCAGGAACTTAGCAATTGCTTCGTCATTCTCAAAAATGTCTAAGACAGGTGTGTCTTGTTGGTCCCAATCAATGAGTTGGGGATAAACTAAGAGCATTTCATCATCGGAGTTATGAAAGTTTAATGAATTCAAGGTAAGGACTGATTTGTTCATATGGTCACAAAAGTCTTGTACTAAGTCCTTTTTTCTCTTTGGTATAGATCTAGGTGGATTGAGAGGTGGACCTAATGCCAAGGTTTGGTTATCTGAAACAAATATATTAGGTTGCTAAGAGATAGGATCAAGAGATTCCCGATAGTAATGTTTAAACCATTCCTCTTTTGTCATATTCTTTGGTGGCCATGAATTCAATGGATTTGGTGAGGATCTCAACATTAAGTCAAGTTCTCCAAATAGCCTGTCAAGGTTCATGGAAGAGGTGGACGATAGGGAATCCCACTCATAGTCATTTGAGTCGGGGGATTCATTGTAGTGTTGGTCAGATGGTTCGTGAGATGTCTCAATATAATCTGAAGCACTTACTTCCTCAATTAAGGGTGATGTGGTACTAGGAATGCCAATCTGAATCGGTTGAAACCCAAGCCCTAAACCTTTTGGCCACTGAGAAACAAAGATTAGTTCAATCCTCCCATCTTGATTTAAGCCTAAACCACTCTATCCATTATATCCCTTGCTCTGCATGATTGTGAAACCTTTTCCATATAGATCTGTAGGAATGTGCAGAAGTGAGAGAGGTTCTTCATTATCTTCCCTATACAGCTAGGAGGTGACATCTTCTATATGTACGGCTTCTTTGCTTAATTCTCCCCATTTAGTGAAAGTTATTGTGGGAGGAATGTGTATAGTGACCATAGATTGTCTCCTATCTGGTGTAGGTAAACCGTATGACTTAGGAGGAATCAAATGGATAACACAATAAGATGTCTTCATGTAATATTCTCCACAACCCTTGTCTTGGATCTCAACCCTAGGAGTGGCAGGAAATAAAGGTGAAGTAGATGTTCTAGTGAGAGTGGATGGATTGACATAGTGAGATGAATTAGATGATGAAGCCTCTTGGTTTACTGACACTTGGCATTGGGGTATCTCTTTTAGATTGGTGCAATATTGGAATGGATCTGGGTCACCATCTATAGTTATTTCGGTGCCATTATAAGGGAATTTGAGACATTGATGATATGTGGAAGGGACTGCCTTCATGGCATGAATCCATGGTCTGCCTAGCAGAAGGTTGTATGGAAGGGTGAGATCCAAGACCTGGAATTTTGTCTCCATTACTGCAGGACCAATTCTGATAGGAAGTGTTACCACCCCCTTTGATTTTCATTCCTCATCATCATAAGCTTTAATGACAATACTTTTGGTTGTGTCTACGCATGCTTCTGAGAAACCTAATGCCTTAATCAGTTTTAAAGTGCACAGATTTAGCCCTACTCCTCCGTCTACCAAAAATCATCTAACTTTGGTGTCATCAACCAGGACTTCAAGATGTAAAGGGTCATTATGATTTGTCTTTTTAGTTGCATAGTCTTGTTCAGAAAATGTGGCATGATGATTATTGGTCAAGTAGCCCACCATTTCCTGGAAACGATTGACATCAAGATCATTTGGAACAGTGGTGTTTTGTAAAGCTTTATCTAAAATGGATTGATGCTTAGGGGAGATATGCAATAGTTCCAAGATTGAGATTTGGGCTAGGGTCTTCCCCAACTGGTCAAGTAGGTTATATTGTGACTTGGAAGGTTGTGGTGTTTGCTGCGATGGAGGACTTTGGATAGTGATCTTAGTATGACGAGTGTTGATAGCACACTCAGGAGTTGGATTGATGGTAATGGTATTGATATTCTCATCGGTGACGTGAAGGTGATGAATGATTTTGCCACTATTATAATCATGCTTGATATTAGCGTAGTTGGCTGACATATTGGTCTTGTTACTCAAACTGCAGACATTTCCTTTCCCATGGTCATGTAGTGGATCAGAAAAGACTTGATGATCAGTGTTTGATGTCTTTTGTTTCTGTCCGCTAACTTCAATAATTCTCTTCTCGACAAGATCCTGTATGATATTTTTCAGTTGGTGACAGTTTTGTAGGTTATGCCCCTTAGTTCTATGATAATCAAAAAAGGAATTGTCATCCCACCAAACTGGTTTAAATTGTCCTGGATCGTATTGTCTTGGCTCTTGAAGCTGTATAAGATTGTGTTGTAACAGTTGTTTAAATACAGACTCAATGGGCTCCCCTAAGGGAGAGAACTCACGTTTTTGAAACCTCCTCTGTTGTTGAGTATTTTGGACTGTGTTGGGAGGTTGATTGACAACATTAATCATGTTGGAAGAAGGGTTAGGTCCTCGTAATTTGATGATTGGTCCTACTTGTACAGTTTTAGCATCAACTACCCCATCATTGGTGACATTTTTGTTTCAAGACCAAAATCTATTTCTGTCATTGGGGGCGTTTTGCACGATCATATTTCTATAAGATGTCGGTATCTTAAGTTCTCCTTTTTCAATGAGATCCTTTTCTATTATAACAACTTTTTCCACTAGTTCCAAAAAAGATGTGCAACAATGTACCCTTAAGTTACTCCTTAGTTTTGCATGAAGGTTTTCCTGGAACATAGTGACTTTTTATTTTTCAGGTATCTCGATAGGACACCGGTTGGATATAGTCCTCCATCTCTGGAAGAAAGCGATGAAATTTTCTCCTTCATCTTGTCTTGTGTGACACAAGGTTGCTATATTTATCTTGTGGTCTATGTTGAAGGAGAATTGCTCAACAAATTTCTTAGCCAGTTCACCCCATGATTTGATACCATAGTCTAGACCTGAAAACCACTCAAGTGCAATTCCTACAAGACTTCTTGGAAATAGTCTCATAAGATATGTGGGGTCATAAGTGACATCTATGCACATGGTAGAAAATTCCCTTATATGTTCTATCAGATTTCGTTTGCCATTGCACTTAGGGAGATTCGGTATGACATACCCATGAGGGAAAGGTATCATGTACAATGATTTATCAAAGGGAAATGGGCATATGTCCTTTGTTGAAAAATATTTCTTAGTTGACACCACCATGTTATCAATTTGTGTTTGTAGTGCCTGCATTTGTGTTTGCAAGACGTCAACCTAGGTTAATGATGTGTTGGGTGGATTACGCGGATCTATGTATGTATTTTGAGATCCAAGGTCTCGTGATGGGTTTTGATTGAATGTTGGTATTTGATATGGATTTGGATTCGAAATGTTGGTGAATGTGTTCTGATTCAAAATTTGTGTGAATGGGTTTTGACTTGGAATCCATGAGAATGGATTTTGATTCAGAATCTGTGTGAATGGATTCTAACTTCCAATCTAAGAGAATGGATTCTGATTGCCAGCCTGGGAGAATGGATTCTGATTGCCATATTGGAAAGAGGGAATCCCTCCTATCTGTGTGGTCTACGATATAGTACTAGTGACATGAACACTAGGTATGGCTGTTGACTGTGGTATGGTATTGGTGACACTAACATTTGGTATAGAAGTTGGATTGCCATATTGGAAAGAGGGAATCCCTACTATCTGTGTAGTTTGCGGTATAGTACTAGTGACATTAACACTAGGTATGGCTATTGACTGTGGTATGGTATTGTTGACACTGACATTCGGTATAGAAGCTGACGCTTTATATCTTTTATTCCCAACAAGAGGACCAAAGGGAGTGGATGATGATGCCCCTATAGTGAAATTAAATCACAATGTCATGCCTGATGTACCAAATGGAGACGTATGGACTGTCGTACTCTGTGTAGGTATGCCAGATGGTATAGTTGTATTAACCTGAGGTATAGAGGTACTAGCAGTCATTGAGGTTGTCCCCTGTGTAGGTTGAGTTTGTAAGGTGCTAATATCAAATCCTGTAGGTAAGGTAGCACCTTCATCTAACAATTTGGCTAAGTATCATTGTCAATCATTTGCTAGATACTCATCTATAAAAGAGGAAAACTCAGGGTCTTGTGCAACAACCTCTATGTCTTTTGTTCTAATGTGTCCTTGAGGGTCTCTAGTAGTGAATTTTTCCAACAAATTCCTATGAGGTCTTGATGAAAATGGATTGATGAATTTTTTTGGGTTCAACATATTTTCTCTCTTTTCTCCTAGACCTAGTTTCAACCATGTAAGATAAGCTCAATATGCGAGGAATGCAAAACTACGTCGATAGATAGTATGACTCTAGTCTATGTTTTTTGGATTTTTTGAATGAAAAATAAGGAATGTTCTAAGATGACGCTAGTCTAGAATGACAATATCTAAAGATGTAAATTCTAAGCAAACTTCTAAGGTAATCAATTTTGTGAACCTGAGACGAGGGTACCAACTACCTAAAGTCTAACCAAGGTGTCAATTTAGTTATGTCAAAGAACCAATGTAGGACTAGGATCAAAGATAAGTTGAGTTTCCTAACTAGACTGATGAGCTAGGAGGACTCCCTGAAGGACAAAGGATATGATGACAGGACTAGGTTCAATGACGGATTTTGTTGATGCTATGATTTTTGTAAAGTGTAGATGGTGGACCTATTCTAAAGTTTGTAAAAGTGACCTTCCTAGCAGTTTAATCTAAAGGCAATATATACTCAAAGATGAAAGTAAAAATTAGAATCGAGACAACCATAGTAATGGCTAAATGATACCTAAAGGATGTAAAATTAAGCAAATCATTTCAGGTTTCTATCCAAGGACTGCCATGAAAAGACAAATGAAAGACTGGTATGATTGTGTCGACTGAACTGTGACTGTAAATTCTAGTTTTCTAATAATCAAGTAGATGCATCGCATAATTTCACAGATGTGGTTATGTTTCACAGTTGCAGTTCTCTGGTAATCAGTTGCGAGTTTCTAGTAAAATTCAGTGTTTGTGTTAGACAGATGTGGTGTAGTTTCTAACAGATGCGACTCGTAATGTCAATTGTGACTCAGACTGTAACAGATGCAGTTTTCCTAAACTTTGTGTACCAGTAAAAGTTCTACAACAGTGGCAAATGCATCGTTCTAGACTGCAGTTGTGGCTCACCTTGTCAGATGCGTCACAGAATATCACAAGTGTGGTTTCCTAAAATAGATGTCGTTTTCGACAGAGAAAATGCGAGCTAATCCGACAGATGTGACTCTAGGCTAAACAGATGCGACTCAACAGAACAATTGTGACTCTTTGGTGAATAGTTGGGACTCTGTTGTGGTTTCAATGTATGGAGATATAAAACTGACATTGTTTTCTGTGATCAAGTTCTAGCAAACAAAGACAATCATAAGAAAAAGTGTTTTCAATTTGATTTTGGACTCAAAGAACGTTTAATTTGACAATAGACAAGCACATCCTAGGCTGTGTAAGATAGTATTTACTGAGTTCTCACTTTGGTTTCCCCAGCTACACTTATTCAAGGTGGATGATTAGTAGCTTGACCCCTCTGGCTCCCCTCCATGACTCATTAATGTCATTCGGGGCAGCCAAGCTACAGTACCCATGAACATCCCATGGCATACTTTCATTTCTACACATGAACAGTAAGAATATGAGATGAATTCACAAGTCTGACCTACTGCACCAATAAATAGAAGGATTTTGGACACTACAAACAAAGGTGTTTAATTCGGGCATTTCATTCGTAGGGCATGATCCATTAAGCGAGAGTCCCCTTTTGAATCCATCTCGTTAGAACCATACGCATGATTCTTGGGCTTTCCCCAAGAATCCACTTTTATATACTAGCTGGAAGTCCCTCGGGTTCAGGGTGCTACCAGTCTGAGTCATCTTGGGGTGAATACTTTTTCCCACCAGAACAGGCCCAAGTTCTAGAGTTAGTAACCATTTCTCTTACACCTAGGATCGCACAGATGCGCAAGGGGAGAGGATACTTCGATATACCAAATCGTAAAGGGTAATTACACAATTGTGCTTTCACACCAAATATAGTAGACACTTGTTAATTTTAATCCAAATGAAAGATTTACTACACTACCAAACAATTTGTTTCAAAAATTTAACTAGGGTCTTCGACATGCATTCTACAGAAAGATTCATTAGTAGTTTGATATTGGTCTTCGACTATTGATCTGCAAAAACTTCGTTAACTCCTCATGACGCATGCTGAAAACAAAAGATTAGTGAAAATAAAAATACGAAAGGAAACCGTAAATTGAAAATCTAAACGTAAAAATTTACCAGTCGGATGCATCGCGGGATTTTACCAGTTAGTTGCGGCTTAGAAAATAATAGATGCATGAGTATTTTTATGATGCGTTGTTTAGATCTCAGATGCAGTCAAGTAATTCAATTGCGTCATTTCAGATCTCAGATGCGGTCCAGTATTTTAGTTGCGTCGTTTCATCAAGTAGCTCCATCTTAGAATGTCAATTGCATTGTTTCATCAAACAAATGTGTCGTTCCATACAAAAACTTGCAAAAATAAAATAAAATTCTACAGATACACGAAGATGGTGTCTTCTTGTCGGGTTCAACAAATGTAATGTCTAGAAAATGTAGAAGAAAGGTTAAAATCACACATGCAATGCAATCTAAGCTCTAATGCAATCTAAGCTAAACAACAGAGAACAAAGGAAAGTTAAAATGTAAATAAATTGAACAATCTCACCCAATATCTACGTAATTCCATGTATCATCTCGATTGCCCTTCTCCATTTTTTCGTTGTAGTATAATTTCCCTCAGATTTCTCTTGTGTAAGTATAGCTTGTGATAGTGATTTAGCAAAACATTGAAGATTCAAATAATAGATATGCTTCCAAAAGTCATAAGATTTCTGGAGAGATTGGAATGATGAAAGACAGATCAATTTATAGAAAATTGATCATTCGAATGTCATGCCAGGATTGAAAGATCAACGAATGGTTGAGATCGAAAGATTAGACATGCATTCTGATAACTGTTATTAGTGACATGAGTGATACAAATTAGAAATAGAAATAAAGATTAAATAAATAATTTAATCTTCGAGTTTGGTATTCGAAAACAAAAGAATAGTCTTTGCATGACAAAGATAAAGATGGATTAAAGCAACTCTCTGTTCAAATGCACACACAAGATTTAATTAATTAAATATGAATATTTAATTAATACTCATATACATGCAATTAAGTTAGAACTGGATGACCGAATGATATGATGAAGAGATTACTCGAGAAAGCCACTCAAACATTAAATTCTGAGTTAACTGAGTGATTTAAATAGATGTTGAGTCGAGTCAAAGTGAATAGTTAGATAACTCACATAATTATCCAAATATAGAGGAATGCATTAAAATAGAATTTATGAATTAAATAATTCATTTAATTCAAGATTTGATATTTGAAGAATAATTCAATAAATAAGATTTATTTAATTAAGTGATGAAGCGATTTAAATGAATAATTAAATAAATAAAAGGATTTATATAATTATAGTTGAAATATGATAGAGGTAAATTAAATAAGAATTTATTTAATTGAAGAAGAAGGATAAGGTTAATTAGTAACATAATTAAATAAAAAGCGTTTATTTAATTAATTAGATAGAATAAAGAAAAGTGTGAATTAAGCAAATAATTAAGATTAGCTAATTAATAGAAGAATAAATATTAATGTAAATTAATTAAATAACTAGATTTATTTAATTAATAAAGAAATGAAAACTTTATAGAATAATTAAATAATTGACATTATTTAATCATGACCATGATGAATACGAATTATGAAGAATATTGAAGTCACAGGCTTAAACCAGATTTCAGTGTCTACACTTTGGAGTCATTGATAGTTTTCCTTGCTGTAGTATTTCTAAAATTTGTTTCTTAGTATACCCATCATTTAGGAAAGTAATGATCCACTTTTCTTTTTCCAATTCTTTGTGTGAGTTGGCTGATAGTGAGTTGATACTCTATCCATAGAGGAAGGAGGAGAGATGGTCATGGGAGATTCCTTCCTAATAACCCCGATCCATTCTAGCTAGTTGAGCATCAGAATCTGCCAAAAAATGAAGAAGAAGAAGATCCACACCCCTTTGTTGATGCATTTCCTGATCTAACCAGTTCTAAAATTTCCTCTGAAGACCAAAAACAAATCGAGAATCCCTTTTCTTTGGAACTACATCAGACAGACATGGGTGATGCAAATATTAACATACCTAACCAACTAGCTTTTCCTTTCCCCATTGCTCATCAGAATGAAATTGACATCCTCAAAAATATCCCTGCTTTAGTCCTTCCTAAGTTCTATGGAATTGTCATAGAAGATCCTGATACTTTCTTGTTTGAATTTGATATACTTTGCAAGAGTTATGACTATACCACTGATGTCCATAGGCTTAAGCTATTCCCTACCACCTTGAAAGAAGTTGCATTAAGATGGTTTATGAACCTACAAAAAAATATTATGGAGACTTGGGAGGACATGAAGACAAAGTTCCTTGAGAAGTACAAGGAATATTTTAGGGACAGTGACATGAGGGGAGATGACATTTTTAGGATACAACAAAAGGATACATTTCAAGGTTTCTTTTTTGACTATAGAAATCTCCACACTATACACTTATTGAAGAATCACAAAAACTAATTTTCCTAAGAGGAATTAATGACAACTGCACTGATGCCTTGGACCTAATGGGAGGAGGAGATATCACCCAAGTTCCTTGGGAGGATATCAAGAAGATATGTCAAAACTATTCTAGGGCAGCTTCAAAGAAAGGGAGAGCTTACCAATCCTCTATGGGTAACTCATCTACCAGTGGAGTTTCAAGGATGGAGATTACTCACTTGCTAGCAAACTTCAAACAAGACATCATAAACAATCTAGATACTAATCTGGATACACTTCAAGCCAAAAAGAAACAAGAGGAGGCATATGAAATGTTGGCAAAATATTGCCCTCATTGTAGACAAAAGGACTCCAGATGCAAGATGGTAGCTAATATTGACAGTAAGAAAATTCCACTTGAGTTCAAGCCAATCCAGGGTGAAGATGACCAAGTCTACTACATTGCATAAAGGAGGCCATGGGCTCCAATACAAAGTATGCCACCAAATCCACTATCTTTTGCTGGGCCATATTTCAATTCTTATTCATCTAGTAACCAATGGCAACCCCCATATCCATCCAATTATGGAGAATATCCACCATGGCCTTAGAATAACCCTCCAAATGCCTGGCCCAGTCACCAAAAATCTCCACCCTAGTGGAAACAACCTTAGGGGAATTGGCAGCAGTTTCAAGGAAATTAGCAGCCACCCCTAGGAAATTGGCAACAAACATCTTAATGGAGGGGAGGATAGCAATGGCCAAACTAGATAACTAGTTACATGCAACCACCTTCTCAGCCCCAACAACCTACTATAATGCCTCCTCCTACTAGTTCAATTTCAAATACACCTAAACCTAGTTAGCTACCAACTCAGCCCACACCTAACCCAAATAATAAACCACAATAGTAGCCAGTATACTTTGTTGATCCAAATCAATTCCCTACATATGTTGTGAGTGTAAATGACATCCACTTGCGTTCAAGAACTAATTTTCCAGCTCCTTCCACACCCATTATCACTGAGCATCCTATGGAAGAAGAGGAGCCTTTCAATGCCCCCATTCAGCCAAGTGTACCTAAAAATCTTGAACTAGTCCTAGTCAAGCAGACTAACAAGAACCACCATTTCCCTGGAGGTTGGAAACTGTGGAACCAACCTTTGACATTTTAGATCAATTGAAGCATATATGTGTCCAAATACCTATATTTCAAGCCATAAAATATGTTCCTATATATGGAAAAGCAATTAAGGAAGCATTCCTTAAGAAGCCAGGTAGGAAGCAGAAAGACCCCACTACGGTACATGTGGTTGGACAACTTGCTGACATCATGCTTTGGAACATGACTGTTCCCAAATATAATGACCCATGGAGTCCTATGGTAGGAGTTATTATAAATGGGATCCAAATAAGGAATGCTTTGATTGATTTGGGAGCAATAATAAATGTAATGACCAAGGATATCCTACAACAACTAAATGTTGCAAGCATGAGACCTACTCCTACTGTCCTGCAACTTGCTGATAGTTCCACTGTTAAACCTGATGGTATAGTAGAGGATCTTGTGGTAACTCTAGACTCTTGGGAATATCTAGTAGATTTCATGATTCTTTCTCCTAAATATACACTAGGTAGGTGCCCCATTATTCTAGGAAGACTATGGTTAGCAACAATAGATGCCTATATTGGATGTTGGACAAGAGACATGACCATTTTTTATGGAAGGAGTACCAAAAAACTTATTCTCAACCCTCTTGCTCAACCATCCCATGATATGGATAACCTCATATGACCACATGTTGGTGAAGAGGTTGAGGAAGTCAATTCTGTGGCACAACTTATGATGTTAGGTAGGAGTTCTTTCATGCAACTTCAAGATGAAGATGAAGTATTGTCTAACATAATTTAGAACCATTGCGAGGTGTAGGAAGACTCATCCTCTCATGCATCTGATTCTACTAATCTAGTAAAGTCACTTTTTCCCACTCTTCCTGCTGCAGAACTTCCTACAACAATAGGTATGTCTCATACATTGCTTCCACATGAACTCAAGGTACCAATCATTAGTGAAGCAGCTATAGTAGAGATAACTACACAAGCGCAAGTGTCAGAAGGAAAATACCTAAATATTAACAAGAAACTAAGTGAAGAATAGCAGTTGTCATTGACAAACTTACTGAGAACCCACCAACATGCATTTGCGTGGTACTATCATGATATGAAGGGATTGGACCCTAATTTTTGCACTCATAGGATTTACATAAAAAATGATTGTACACCAGTGAGGCAGCCACAAAGAAGAATTAACCCTGCATTGAGAGAAACTGTAAAAGGAGAACTACAAAAATTGTTGGATGTAGGATTCATCTACCCCATTTCAGATAGCCAATGGGTGTCTCTATTGGTGATTGTGCCCAAAAAGGGAGGGAAGTGGTGAGTTTGTGGTGATTATAGGGACCTCAATGTTGCCACCAAAAAGGACCATTCTCCCTTACCTTTCATAGATCAAGTTTTGGATTCCCTTGCAAGAAAGCAGTACTTTTCTTTTCTAGATGGATTCAGTGGGTATAACCAGATACAAATTGCACCTAAGGACCAGGAGAATACCAACTTTACCTATCCATGGGGGACCTATGCCTACTCATTACTTCCATTTGGCTTATGCAATGCACCTGCAACTTTTTAGAGGACAGTCATTAACATATTTTCATACATCTCTCATGATTGCATGGAAATTTATATGGATGATTTTACTACCTATGGTGCTGATTTTAATGAAGCATTGGAAAATCTCAGGAGATTCCTATAGAGATGTGAAGACCACCATCTATCTTTAAACAATGAAAATTGCTTCATGATAATGCAGGAAGGTGTATTCCTTGGCCACTACATCTCTCACAAATGAATTCAAGTAGATCATGCCAAGATTGAGGTGATCACTAACCTACCTATACCTGCAAAATAAAAATATGTTAGGAGTTTCTTGGGACATGCAGGTTACAATAGGCAGTTCATTAAAGACTTCAACAAAATGGAAGCACCATTGTACACTCTCCTAACCAAATATGTTGAATTCCAATGGACAGAAGACTGTGACAAGACATTTTCTGACTTGAAAGTAGCTTTAACACATGCTCTTGTACTCAAGGGTCCTAATTGGGAGCTTCATTTTCATATTCATATAGATGTATTAGACTATGCTATAGGAGCAATCTTATAAAAAAAATAAGGAGCTATTGAAAATGTTATTTATTTGTCAGCAAAAATTTGCAGGGAGCTGAATTCAACTATAGAGTGACAAAAAAAGAAATGTTGGGAGTGGTCTATTCCCTTAACAAATTTAGACACTACATAACAGGCTATCAGATCTTTGTGCACACAAACCATACAGCCATTAGGTACCTCATGAATAAACCCCTGATATCAGGTAGCCTATCAAGATGGTTATTGTTGATGTAGGAGTTTGACAGAACCATTGTGGATAAACCAAGGAAGGCCAATGTTGTTGCAAACTTTCTTTCATAGCTAACTACATTAAAGGAAAATCAAGTCATTGATGACTCTTTCCTTGATGAAAACTTATTTTCCATCAGTGTGCATACACCTTGGTATGTTGACATAGCTAATTATCTAGTTATAGGGAGAGTTCCTCCTCATTTCTCTCCAAAAGAGAGAAGGGTGCTCATTGAAAAATATTTTCCTTTTTCATGGATTGTTGGATGTTTGTTCTACGCTGGACTAGATCATGTCATGAGGAGATGTGTGAGGGAAGAAGAGACATATGATATTTTGGTTTCATTTCACAATGAACCTTGTGGAGGGAATTTTGCAGCCAAGAGGACAACAATGGAGATTTTGAACACAAGATATTATTGGCCCACACTCCACAAAGATACAAGGAAATCTACAAGGAAGTGTGATAGATGCTAGAGGATGGGATGGCCAACCAAATCTGATGAGATGCCCCTTTACCCCCAAGTAGTAATCACTCCATTTGACAAATGGGGATTGGATTTTGTAGGATCCATTGATCCTCCATCAAATGGTAAATCATATATCTTGGTATGCACTGATTATGTAACCAAGTGGGTAGAGGTTTAGGCCATGAAGCATGCAAGAGATAATAAGGTTGCAAAATTTCTTTATGAGAAAATTTTCACATGATATGGGGTTCCAAGAGATATAGTGACTGATCAAGGGGCTCAGTTCACTTCAACCCTTGTTACAACACTAGTTAATGAGTACAACATAAGGCACAAGAAGTCTACTCCTTATCACCCTCAGGCCAATGACCAAGTTGAGGTGACTAACAGGGAAATTGAATTCATTCTAACCAAAATAGTGGCTATCCATAGAAAGGATTGGGAAAATAGGCTGCCAAAAGTTGTTTGGGCCTATAGGACAACCTCGAAGACAATCACAAGCTTCACTCATTTTGAGTTGTTATATGGAAAGATAGCTACGATGCCCATTGAATTTGAACATAAGACTCTTAGGACTACAATAGACTTGGGGATGGATATCTCTGAAGCATAGAATCATGTAGCTGAATGATTTGGATGAGATGAGGAAGGAAACCTTGCATCACATAGAGGTAGTGTAGAGTCAAAGAATAAAGTGGCATGAAAAATACATAAAGGACAAGAAATTTCAGCCAGGTGACTAGGCACTGCTCTGACTAGGCATTGCTCTACGACTCAAGGTATCAAGACAATGCAAGAAAATTGCAGACAAGGTGGCTAGGACCATATGAGGTCGTTGAAGTCTTCCCCAATGGTGTTGTTCAGTTCACTACCATTGACCTTATCAGATTTAAGCTGCTTGTCAACGGTCATTGCCTCAGGTTGTATCACAAGCCAAATTCCAAGGAGGAATTCCTACAACAATTCACTCAACATGTAACACCCAAACTTCCTGCAATCGAAGGAAGCAAACCTAGTGTCCCTCCTTTTGGCTAACTAAGGTACGTAACTTTTCATAATAAAGACTTCCACTTTTGTGGGAGTCCACTTCTTCATTCATTCACCCATCCACCTATCCATCTCCACCTTTCTCTCTCTTCCATCATGCCACCATAGCTTCACTTCATTCCACTTCACCTCATTCCACTCCACTTTCATTAATTGCTCAACTAACTTCTTAAAAGGTGACCGATACTTTCTCCATAATCTTTGCAACAAATCTTCTGAGAGTTCAGGTACGTGCACATCAATTTTTTATATCTTAATTGTCTTTTAGTACATTCATTTAATTGTTGTACATTAATAGAGACATTCTCTATAGCATGTAATTATTCCTTGCCCCTATCAAATAATCATTACTACCTCGCATGTGAGGACACGTGCTCAAATTTAGGTTGGGGGGAAGTGTGAATACCATGTCCATGTGTCAGTCCATGTTGTTTCACGCCAACAAAGTTTAAATTGAGCCAATTTGAATTCTGAGTGAGATGACGGCTCACATGTGTGAGATGACATCAACCGCTGCCTTTTTTCTTGATCATAGCCTTCATTTATTACTCCTTTACTTCCTTTATTGCTCCTATCATAATCCTAAGTCCCCAAAACGGTAAAATTCAGACGACACTAGCATTGGGAATTTAGCAACATTACAGGAAGGAAATTTTTAGCTTTCAGACGAAGATTGCAGGAAGGGAAATCTTGCAGAGTGATTGTTTAGTTACAAACAACTGAACAATGGGAGGTGGATTAATTTGAAATGAACCCATGATTCATGATGTATACTATAGGATGCACCTTGCTAGGTGGAGTTCAGAAATTATTGGTGGTTAGATTATTTCCTGAAGCTGAATGGTTATAATGAAGATGTTGCATTGGGATTTTCCCAGACATTGTCTGAAGGAAAGGCCATGGTAAAAAGGTTGGAGGTCATAGCTACTGAAGAGAGGATTGCAGAAGTTATAGGGTTGCCTACCAACAATGAACATTACCCTGCTACCAAAGACACTATATCAGCTAGGGCTGCATTTACTAAACCTGGTGACCCTCCATTGAGTGTGAAAAAGCAAGGTGCAAAGAGAACCTCTCTGCCTAAGCCATGGAAGCAAGTAGTTGTTTATGTTGTGAAGTACCTTGTGAAGGTCATCAGTTGAATCTACATTCTGTGCACTTCAAACTCCTGAATCATATGAGGCATGGGAGGAGATTGAATGTGTTAAATGTGCTATACCACCTTTCAATCATGGCGGCTAAGACCCAAAAAGGTAGGGATAATTTTTTTCCCACCATTGTCTAATCAAATTATTAGTTGAGTAGTCTGTGCATGATGTCTCTGACATGACTTGGGAAGAATTCTTAAATATTGATCAAATTAGACCAGAGCATTTACGACCTAGGTTTTTTCCTCCACCTCATAGGACTAGAAGGAGAGTGATTTTTGTTGAAGCCACTCTTGGAACCTCAACTTCTAGCATAGGCCCTAGTGTAAACCCTCATGTAGCTGAACAAACTATAGAGATTAGTTCTTATGAGACAAAACATTCAAACAAAGAAAGTTCCTCTTCAGATTCTGATGATGATGTTCCTCTTGGAATCCTAATTCGAACTAGGGAATAAAAGAAAGAGGCAAAAATGAGGAAAGGAAAAGACAAAAAGAAAATGATAGAAAAGAAAGTGCCAAGCTCTAATAAATGGAAGGATAACACTGTTCTTCTTGTATCTGAAGAGAAACATGAGAGCCCTCCTAGAAAAATAAGACTAGCTGGACTAGTTGTTGGTATGTGTCCACAAGAAATCCTTAGGACTAGAGAAACATCATGGGAGGACATAGAAGCCCCCAATGGGGTAGGTGAATGTTGAGGAAAAGGACATATTTGAAGAAGCAACAAATATAACATTGGAAGAGCTTGCTACCACCACAAAACAAGTTGAAAGTCAGGAGTATGAGGAGAATCAAGAGCTTCTGCAACAAAAGCAAGAGCAAGAGTTCCTACAGCAAGAGAAAGAGGAGAAGCAAGAGTCCATGTAGCTAGAACTGTGAGAACAATCAACACCCCTATAGCTAGAATTGGCTGAACAAATAGAGTCCTTGCAGTTGGAGCCATATGAAGAGTAAGCATCAGTACTAGGAAATTTTTTGTAGGAATACATAAGCCCTCTGATTTTTCAATGCACATGGTAGCCATGAACTTATGGAGAGATGTAAAGGAGGGAAGAGGAATGTAAAGAGGAGAAATGCAGGCTGAAGAAGGAAATTCAAAAGAGAGATGGAGAGATTGAAGATAAGAATGTAGAAATTGTTACTTTAAAGGAGAAGGTGGACAATATGGCAACCTTAGTACCTCAAATATTAGAGTGTAGGACTCCTCTAAGGTCTATGCTCTATATTTGAAGGAAAAGAATCTTTCTTTTAAACTAGCAAGGATTGTTTCAGGTTGGAATCCTCCATTGAGACTCTTGAATTTTTCTAGGCTTATCGGATTGCTCCTCCTGAAATAAAGAATTTGTTGTGTGAATTCTATTTGCATAATTATGTTGTGACCCAAGATCAAGATTGGAATCCATTGTTGTATGTTGGGGATGTCCAATTAAGGGAATTTATGTCTTGGATACAGAATGAAATTAGTTGGGGAGAATAGTTTAGGACTTATAGGCAAATAGAATCCAACAGTCCCTTGCCCATCAGGGCTGAATCTAGAAATCCCAGAGACATTTTCAGGGATTGGTACAAAATTCTTTACCAACCAAGCTATGGCAGTAGGATCCTACCTAAGAGAGAAGTAGTTTTTAGAGAATATGAGGAGGTAGCAAAAACCATAGGGGAATTTGTAAAGGGATATTTGGCATAGAGGTGGAACAGTCTGATTGATGAGTTAAAACAAGTCGATCCTTACTCTTTGTAGAACTATGTTGTAGCATGCAAAAGAGTTGATAAATATATATAGATTGGAAGGTCAAAGGGACAATTTTGGCTTCCACTAACTTTTCAGCTACCTATCCTATTATGGCCTGTGCCAAATTTTAGTTATTATCAGTATGATATAGCTGGAGAGAGACAAAGATGGAGCAGGTTGGACAAACAACAAGGGTTCTATTGGGATGCTAATTCACACACTACAAGAACTGATGTAGGACAACTAGCAGTTTCAAATTTTAGGGAATTAACTAAGCAGAAGAACAACCCTTCCTCTACTAGAGGACCAGTAAAGCCTTAGGTTGTGGGGGAGTGATGAGCCCAGTTTATGACTCAATTTTGATAGAGTTTATTATCCATTTGCTGTAGTTGTCATAGACTTTGATACAAACCATAGACATTGGGCATAAGCTTATTTTTGTAATCTTTAATGACATTGACATGCTATATGAACTATCTATGTTAATTTTACATGTGGATTAATGAATGTTACTTTAAGATAGTTACAAATATGCAATTTTTGTGCGTACTAATATTGTTATGTAGATATAATTAGAGCCTACAAAATTGAGGAAGATTTTGCCAGCTGGTAGTTTTCCATACAGGTCAACAAGGTGACCCTTCAAAGGTCAATGGAGGGAGATTCCTAGTTTAAATTGAAGAATTGTAACCACCTTGTAAATGGTCTTAATTGTTTTTTGAGCGAATATAGGAGTTACTGTTGTGCTAGATCTGTGTTAAGGAAAACATGCTTGACTAGATTCCACACATGCATAACCTCCTTTCCACTTTTTATGCTTTCCCTAAAGTGGCATCCTCCTAATTTGTTGGAGTTGACTGCCTTGCTAGGTAGTTAGTTACTAGTTTTTCTTTCTATAAATAAGACTCGAATTCTCCTTCTCAAAAGGTTGATTAATCTAATGATGTACTTGCATTCTTAGTTTTCCAGTAATATAGTTATGCTACTCGATTGTACTCATTGTTTCCAATGAATATAATGAAGTTATAAGTTCGTGCATCTGAGTTCACATTTGTTTTAAGGGATACTCATCCAAGGGGGCCCACTTGGTGAGAATTTCATCCTTTAGTTTAGTTATTACTTTCTGTTCACCAATTAGTTAAGAATCTGGCACTGTCTGTTCTTGCAACCACTAGAATTCCATTTTGTGACTGTTCTTGCAGCCAAACCAGACATAGTAGTTTCATGTTTGTTTTCTCAAATTTTCATTTTTTTCATGCATTTCAGATTAGTATAGTTTTTGGTTCATTCTCAACACTTATATTAATTCTTTCTAGACAATTTACTTTCAGCATTATGTCTTTCTTAGCTGTAGGATGAATATGGCTACTATGGATTCCTAGTGCACATACTGTGCTGACTCATTTCAAGTCTACATCCCTAGGTCGACAAGTTAAATGCACCTTCATGATGATTGAGATATCTATTCAAATTAGATGTCCAATCTCTTAATCACAACTATAAGGGCTTAATTGTTAAATCATTGTAGGAGGCCAACACCTACCTCCACCAAAGAAGGATTAAAACCTTGTGATCCACCACTCTAGCTCTTCCATTGAGGTCTATATCCGAGTGGATTTTGAAATCACTTTTAATCCTTCATCAAAGTTGGGAAGAGTGTGATTTAGGAATTAGATCCCTTTTCCAAACCAAACACGAGATAAGTCTAATCTCTTAGAAGAACCATATGACAAGAGAAAGGGATGGGCCTAAATGGCTTGAAATTTTCATGGATCCAAGTCCAAGTATCTTGAGCTCTAGGAGAAAACTAGAAAAAATTCTTGAAAGATTCCATATGGCTACTAAAAAATTGAGGATTGAGAACACTCATATGAGTTAATTGGCTATTAGAGGGAGGAACTAATATAATATGAAACAATAAAAGCGAGATAATTTAGGATCCAAAATTTCCAACTAAATGCATTGGAACCTCTAAAGCCAAGTCCCATTAGAGGACTGTAGCTACCACCAAATATTAAGTTGCTCTATCATAAAAATATGAGGAGAAAACCACATGTAGCCTTTTTGAGGTATATATCTATGAAGTGGCATGTATAGGTACCATTTCCAATTCTTCCACTAGGGTTTGAGAGACCTAATACCAATTTTGTGAAGAATCTGGGGAGGTATAATGTTAATAAAAAATTGAAAGGTATCTCAACCTTGGGCAACCAACTTGAATTTTGATTTTAATTTAGGCTAAGAGAAAAATTTATTCATAGTTTTGTAAATAAAAAATGGTAGCATGTGAATTCCTCACTTATATAATTTGAAGGCATGTATCCTGACGGAGCTTTCAAAATTTTCTCCTTGTTTGTCACTCATAACTTGCCTTATATCGCTGGTCTTTCTTGGTGTTGAAAATTTTGAAGGGCTAAGGTTTTAGCTTTGTCTTCATCTTAAAACCTAGTGTTTGTTTTCTGCCCTGGTTGAGGTTCTATTTGGAAGTTACCTTTTTGAAGAGTCTTAAAATGACTTGTGCCCCATCGTTCCGTCTAGACGTTAGCCCCTTCGGTTTCTAATTTTCGCAGCCTTCCATAAGTTTTTATTTTTTCCTAAGACTAGGCTGACCCCATGCTTTGTCATTTTAAAACAACTTATGTTGTTGTTTTCTGTCCACCTAGTGGTGTCCCCTTTCCTTTTTTAATGAATGTTTTATTTTGTAGAAGGTTGAATTTAGCACTACCATTGATCCATTTGCTGTAGATATCAACGGTATCCGCCATCATGCAATCAAGAATTATGGGATCGCGATATCACGGGCGAGTGCCATGTGCCCTTCCTAAAGGATGAAATCTATGCGACCATTGATGTGTTGTCTTTTACAGATCAATGGTGCCCACCATCCCGCAATCAGGAATTATGGGATCGCGATATCACGGGTGACTACCGCGTGTCTCATCCGATGAGGTCTAAGGAGTGAAGGAAGCGTTCACCGGTTTTCCATATATTAAGGGACGGATTACTAATGCGTTTGTAAGATGCACGTGTTTTATTTAAACATAGATGTTATAACTTCAAGGGAAAAGTTGCTCAACAGTTAAAGGAAAGGATGGAGACCAGTTTGAAGGAGCAGGATTTTTGATAAGAAAGATCAACGGTGCCCGCCATCCCGCAATGGTGAATAGAAGGATTGCGATATCATGGGAAACTGCCATGTGGCATTCCTTCGTGGTGTATGACATGGTGGGCCCCTTATTGTTGTGTTGGTGATTATGTCAGCCTATTTCGAAGATGGCCATTGATGTTTTGATCAAACTGGAGGATCAACGGCTAGAATTTAAATGTGTAACAAGTATGGTTGGAGTCGTTCGTGCAGCCCACGAGTGAGCTTTAATGGTGGATGAGACATCTAATGGTGAGATTTGATCGACATAAAATCAATTTACTTGTCTCATTTGTATCACAAGGCATCCAAGTATTTCGTGAAAACAGTTTCAGAGCCAAAGGTGAAATTGTGAGCATCTGCAGCTAGAATTTGGAGTTTGTGCGAGAAGAGCCATAAGTTGCTTTTCTCTGCTTCCTAGTTATTCTGCACTTAAATATGGGAAGCGGGGTTTTCTATTCTTGTCACTGAGCTCATCAAAATATTTTGTTAGGGCCATAGTTTAATCATAAATTGTGAGGAATTGCAATATCTTTACTCTATGATTTCCTATCTCTGCTTAGTCATTGCCATTTAAAGTATAACATTGTAGCGAAGCCCTAGTCTGTCTAAGATGGCACCACCCAAGCAGCACTCTGGCCACATTGAATATTTGAAAAGAAACTTGTACGATGAATTCCTAGATCACTTTTTGTTATCAACAAATGACAGAAAGAAAGGTGTAGTGTTAATGCGAGGGAAAATCCTAGGGGAGGGGTTGGTGTGTAATAGTTACAACATTGCTGATCCTAGGGTTCCACTCACCGGCTTAGAGATGTTCAGATTATGGTATGGACAGAGGAATTTACCTCACCCTTTCTCAAATGGGTGGATGTACGACATGGGA
Source organism: Sequoia sempervirens (assembly GCA_007258455.2). Lineage (NCBI taxonomy): Eukaryota > Viridiplantae > Streptophyta > Pinopsida > Cupressales > Cupressaceae > Sequoia > Sequoia sempervirens. The sequence continues at coordinate 273,358,424 of VDFB02058242.1, read as the reverse complement.
AAGCTGGTTGTACCAAATGTGTTCCATGATGTGGACTTACTTAGGGCAGTGGCCATGAGATATGACCCCATCACACGGGTAGTTAGAGATAATGATGGAGGGGTGCTATTAGAAATTAAAAGAGATCTTATCTAACATAATTTTGATTTGAGTGAGCCAAGTGATGACTTGGTTCTTATTAATCTTGAGAAAATGAAACGGGAGTATGCAAAACTAAAATCTCTTTTTAGGGTTAAGCTGCTTCCACCCCATCTGGTTAAGGTAGGAGGTTCATAATTTCACATCATCCCTAGTGACCAGGAACCCTTCAGATTGAATTGTTTTGCAAAGCCTTTCCTGGATACTTTCTATTCACTGTGTCAAATTTTGGGTTTCAGTCCTGGTGCAGTAATGCCAATTGCATATATGTTCATGGGGGTGAAAATACAACACCCTAACTTCTTTGTAACATATGACTTTGCTTCTTTTTTGGAGGAGAGGATAGATGAAGGGCTATCGAAGCTGCAAAAAGGTGATACTGGTACTCAATTCTTTTGGTATTCCATGTTGATGCATATGTTCCTATTTAGGAATGCTGATTTCTTTGCTGAAAATATGAACTTAAGGAAATTAGTTGATGGAGAAAGATTGCCAGTATAGATATGGGCTGCAGATTTGTCCTGTAATAAGGAATGCACCAGTTATGTGCAATTTGATAATTTCTTTACTTCAAGATTAAGGGCTAGATTGATGGTAAATATACCTAGGATCCCTGAGGAAGTGCATGATTTCATTAGGACAAAGGAGAGGAAACCAGAATTGAGGGTTTTACATAACTGGGGTGACATTATCCCATATCCAGTCAGCATTTTCCTAAGAATAAATGGATTTCAAGGAACCCCTCACATACTTCCATACAATGTGCCACCAAGAATAGGGTTTGCAGAAGTCATGTGGCAAATGGGTTGTATTCAGGAAGATAACCTTACTGGAAAGGGGAAGGGAACATTATTCCCTGATTATATACTAGTGTTTGACTTCACATTTTCAAAGGGAGGCTGGACACATTTTGACAAATTCTTTGATGATTACCATTTGAGGTTTGGTCCAAGGTGACAACATGATCCTGAAGGCTTCTTTGCTTTTTTCAGACAAAGAATAAAATGTGGCAAGTTTGCACATGAGTTAAATTTCCCTAAGGACCTGATCATCAATGAATTTGATTTAAATAAGCAGGAATTGAACAAGGAGAAATGGATAGCTTATAGTAAGTTATTGTATATTGTGCATGAAATGGATCTAAAGTATGATCCACTGATGGAATTCACTCCATACCACAAGAAAATTTATTTTCTAATGAATAAATTCAAGGAGATTATGGACACCTTGACAACCAAAAGGATAAATTTAAGGCTAAGTCTGGGTATGCAAGGACAAAGTGATAGGCCAATTGAAACAAGGCCAGTATATCAGCCTACAGAAAGGCGACCCATCTATAGGAGGAAAAGGGATAGTAGTAGTGATGAGGAAGAAGTAGACAGAAAGGGGAAGCAAATAATGAAGGGGCCTCCACAACCAGGTCCAAAATTCAAAGTACCTGGGGCAGTCAAAATCATTGAAATAAAATCTTCACCAGAGCCTAGTCCCCCATCACCACCATCTGAGCCATGCCCTAAGAGGCAAAGAATTGATCACCCACATGAGGATTTGACAGATGAAATTATTTTTACTAATCAGGACATGCAGGTTTGTATGCCTTCCCCTCCTAGGATAGCTGAATTGGTTCTATCCGATTTGGATATGAAGGGAAAGAGTGTGCAGGATGCAAGAATGGAAGCTTGCAAGGAGTTCTTAGACGACAATGCATTTTTAAAGACTCTTGTATTCTTGCAATTGGCATGGAGGTTGAAATTAGAGGAATATCAAAATAAATGCAAGGAAAGAAGAGAACTAAGGCCTGACAGGTTAGATCAGGAGAATGATGAAGTAAAAGCTGAACTAATGGAAGAGTTCAAAATCATCACTCCTGAAGAAGGGAGACAACTAGTGAGTCAGGATGGTGTTTTGATTTTACCTGAATGGGAAATCGCAGATGTAGTGGCTTTCAATGCCATTATGAAGTCCAAGAATCCTTTTTAGGATTCTGAAGAAGTTAAGGTAGCATTGCAAAACTCTACTTTCAGTGAAGAATATGAGATTTTGGCAATTTGGGCATTGGCTCCACAAGGAAGAAAGCCAGACATTGCTGATATTAATCCAAATTTCAAACGAGGATTAATAATAAAGAGGGATTCAGAGAATTCAACCACCAAAGGCACTAATTTAACTGTAATGTGGCCAAGTTGGCCCAAAAAACTATTGAAAGGGAGGAGGCTGAAAGTAAGAGCTTAACGGAGAAGTATAACATTTTGGTTGAAGAATATAGTAAAATACAACAGAGGAATGTTGAGCTACAAACTAAAGTGGAAAGGTTAAAGTATAGACATATTGGGGAAACATCTAGTGCTCCAGGAACCAGCACATTACCTCCCACAGCATGGTCAATGCCTCCTACTTCTCCAAAGGTTTCCACACCTCGGTCTCCCATTCAAACCCCTACTCTCACCCCTCCTCTAGAACAAATTGATGAAGAAATAGAGTGCTCTGTTTATCCAAAAAATAGGTAGCTCATACATAAAATTGATGAATTACATACATCATTAAGGGTAAAAGAGGAGGGTTTTCTTTCAAAGGAAAAAGAAATTGTCACTACTATTTTGGAGCACTTAAATGAAAGGGTAGTTAATAAATTTCCCTCTATACATTCTTTGTATTCTTTTCTTTTTGAAGCAATAAAGAATATTGATAGGGATCAGGGGGTAGTGATTCCAATAATTGAAAATTGGATCCCTAGGGAAAATGATCTAGATATTATGAATAAAGCCTCCAGGTTTGATGTAAATAACATGCCCCAATCATTGAAGCCTACTTATATATTAGTAAAATCATTGCAAGGTTTTCAGACCTTACCGGATGATCTAAGTAGGAATATTAGGGAATTGGTAAATAAATTCAATGATTGGGGTAACACACTGTTACCTGATGTAACTGATGAGCAGGGGGAAATCAGAACACTCTAACAATGGCAGGATCAAGCAAGTAAGGTCATCAATAATCAAATTAAAGTAATTTGTGATGACTCAGATTATGATTTGTTGGTGAATTGTATGGATAAGATTATTGGTACTGGCTTATTTTTAGAATCTTTTGAAAGAGATGCTAATCGGGTAGTGGTAAAGTATATGCCTTATAGTACAAAAGTAAGTGAGGTGATTAATTTTGACTGGCCAACTGACGAAGAATACTAGAGGTGGGTGGCTAAGTATTTGAATGATGATGAGTAAAAAGAGTGGGCTACTGACAGGTGGCAAATCAGATGTTGCGGTTACAACATTTCCAGTTTTGTGTTGATGACTTCCTTGGCGTGGGATTCGCATGGTTTTTTGTTATTGCATCAACCTTCCTCCACCGACATGATGAACAAGAATATGCTCCAAAATGATTGTTGTTGTAACGATTTTTAGAATATCATCAAGTGCCCCAATCGACTGATGAGATGTGTACTTTTTGGCCCAAAGCTTGTTTGCTCCTTCATTTTCTATAAGAAGGATTTCAAGGCCAGAAGTATGGGTTAGCATGTTAGAAAATTTTGATTGAGTCTAGGTGAAGTTGCAGAGCAGATTGTAAAGTCATATTTTTCTAAAGAGAAATGCAATGTAGGATTCTGAGTCATTCTGTAATAGGTTTTGAGTTCATGAGGATTTAATGTTGTATAACAGTACTAGCATTTGAATTGAAATGATAAATTCAAGCTCATATCTCTCCATTTTACGCGCATATCTAAACTTTGAATAAAATAATTAAGGGTTGTTTCATTCATCTCACTGTTGTGGTGTGTATGATTCTATTGTAGCTATTAATTCAAGGAATTAGTTAAAACACTTCAATAGGATTATAGTCAGATATGTTATGTATAAGGATTTGATAAGTAGTATTGAGTTAGAATGCATACTGATGAAATTGTAATGCAATATTGTCAGGGACCTTATATGTCATGTATTTCATTTTTTATAAACCTTTAATTGCTTATAAATTTGACTCCCCAATGGATATGTGGCACTGATCTAAGTTGCATTCATTCGTGTGATACAGTATTAGTTTGTCTTTTCCTGGAGCTTGCTACAAATTGCAAATCAATGACTAATTTATATATGATGGATTGTGTTTTAGTCATCCCATGCTCCATATAGTTGATATTGTCGAAGAATAGCTAGTTCTATTCAATATTATCTTATTGTGTTGAGCTATTAAGTGGGATTATCTATTATTATTAATGTTGTTTATGATAATGGTGTAGAGGTTGTAAACACATTAAGGGATTCCCCTCCGGGTTCTTGTAGAGCCCGAAGTGTAGGAGGTTATTTTAAAGTCCTCGTCAGTTGGTCCAGGTCCTTCGAGCTGCCCTCTATTGGAATTGGCATTTCGATAGGTAGATTAGAAGACCAACCTGGTTAACAGCATAAAAAGTAACCAAAAAAATGGAAACTCTGCTGGGGAACTAATTGTAAAAGGTTTCTTAATAGTGTGTCGGTTGTCCATATTGCATAGAGTTTTCATAGTATTTCTGTGATTTGAAGGTTGAGCCTATAGTTCTGTGTTAAGTTTGTCCACTTCTTCTATTTTCATAAGTGTCAAGAGTTATGTTGTAAAGCACTTTTGTGTGTTGTGAATTTGAGGTTCCGAAGGTTCTTGTATTCCAGTACGTGTCTTTAGGTTTCTGATATTCCCAAGAAAATTGGGTGGCGACTCTGAATTCTCTGCACGAGTGTGTGTTTTATTTTGAAAAGTTTATTTTACATAGAAGGAAATTTAGGACAAGTGCGAGGAATGAAGAACACAAGGTCATTCATGAAGAATCATCTGGAACAGAAATTGGAAGGTGAACTTCCCAAAGCAAAGAAGAAGGACTGGATAAAGAAGAAACCAAAATCTAGTAATTATGCTTCCGTATCACAAGATCCTGTACACCAAGGTACACATAAGCTTTTACATCCTATTCTCGAGAATCTTGACGAGATGTCTAGAAATTCAGAGTCAGATAGTGGTGGATATTTTGATTCATTATTTAATACATTGGTTCAAGATAATGTGACATGTCAGAATAAGGGGCTTGTTAGTGTTAAATATGCTGAAAAGAGAAGAGGTAGGAGTAGAAGTTGAAGCCGTCATAGAGAATGCACCAGTGATGTGCCTCCTTCTCCTGCTGAAAATGATATAAATCCTTTGTTTTCTGAACATGTATTGGAAGGGGTAAATTTAATAGATCTAGATGATACATCAAGTTATGATGTGACTTTTCTTGACCCTGATGATATTTTTGGAGACATAAATTCTTTGAGACGGGAAATCCAAGCACAAGCTGAGCTTAGAGTGAAGAGAGAAAAAGAGAAGGAAGTAACGTTGAGAAGTGTTGTGATTGAAAGGGATAGGTTAATGAGACAATTGGAAACAATGAAGCTTCTAAACCAAGATGAACCTGAACCAAATGTTGAGGGTCCGGTTATATAGAAGATTGCTAATAAGGAAGTAAGGCATGTGCCTAAAGAAACCCCAGTAGCCCACATTGATGCCCAACTCGACCCTGCAGACCCAAAGCCCTTGACTCATGATGGGTCTCAACCAAGTAATACAAATCCTAAACCGACATTGGACAAAGGAAAGCAAAAGGTTGAGGTGATTAAAATAAATGAGAAGGTGACTCCCCATCTTACTAAATGAGATCCCAAACCACATGTGTCATTTCAAATAGACTCTTCTTTAGAAAAAGCTAAGAAGGAGAGTGAAGCTTTGGCAGAAGAGTTGGAAAGAACATAGATTGAGGCTACAAATGCATAAATGAAGAGGAAGATAAGTTTCATAAAGATGACAACTATAGATGAGGTTATACAAGCTGCAACCTCGTCAAACCACCAAGATGCCTTAAAGGGCAGTTCTAAAATTAATCCAGGCCCCATTGTAAATAGTTCTGACTCGAAGATTCATGTAACTGGGTTTGCAAATCCAAATCAGGATGGTTTAAGAGTATAAGATAAAGGGTCTGGTGTGGATTCTTAGAGAAATGAGGGATTATTTCAATGACGACATATACAGTTAGAAAGGTATAGGCCATTGTTCTTTGATGGAATTCCTGGTTATCCAAATCCTATCCCTTCTGACTTGAGAGAAAAGATGAATAAGTTTGCTAGTAATAATGTTGTAATAGCTGAGGAACACTTAAAAGCTTTCATGGACATGTTAAATGATTATGAGGTAGAACATGAGGATCTTGTAATGAAATTGTTTGTACAATCCCTAGTAGAAGATGCAAGGGATTGGTATAGAGGTTTACCTAATGCTAGTATTGGGTCATGGGATGAGTTTGAAAAGTGTTTTAAAGAGTAGTATGGTGATAAAAATAATGCTAGTTTCATGTTGAATGAATTTAATAACATCAAGAAGTCATTGAATGAGCCTGTGACAGAGTTTAATTTGAGATTTCAAAAGGCAATGTATAAGTTGTTCCAGGTTTTGAGGCTTGATGAAAATGATTGCTTAACTACATACTTCAATGCTTTTGATGCTAAAATGGCATATCTCCTTAGAGATAAAGACCATCAGACCATGAGGGATGCATTTAGAGTGGCTATAAATATTAAAAGTAACAGAAAAGCTTCTAGGAAGTATGGTAGGAGAGAAGAACCTGCACTTTTGAAAAATCCTAGGAATAAAATTGAGAAAGTTCCTGCTGCAAAGCCTAAGGATGATGAAAAGTGGGAAAAGGTTTACAATACCTTGAAAGACATAAAGAAAACTATTGCTAAGCAAGAAAAGGGTGTAGGAAATGAAAGGCAGCCCTATAATAAAAATGATAGGCCACGTAGATTGCAAAATTATCCTTACAATAAAAATTGGAAAGATGGAAAGCCAATCTTGCCTAGTCAGAAGCCTAAAATTGATCAACATACACCAGACCCCTTACAAAAAAATTCAATGAATATGGTAGTAGACCAACCATGGTGTGAAATGTGTCAACATCCTCATGATCAAAATTATTGTGGGGTGGCTCAATTGATTTTTGCTGAGGAAATTGAGGATGCCCATGAGCAGGTGTTAGAGTGTGAGCAAGATGATGCAAGTGCTTGTATGGCTAGATCATACATTGATGAAGCAAAATACTCCTCTGACGATGAAATACATGAAGCTAGTCTGGATAATCAGAGACAGAGAAATGAAGATGTACCATCAACAGGTCTTTTCTAATGAAGAGGATGATTTTGATCATAATGCTTGCAATATGGAGCAGACTGAAGATTTAGTGTCCTTAAGGAGACCGTCAAAAGAGGAAATTGCAAGGTTGACTATAGAAATGGCTGCCCAAATGAGAGGTTCACTCCAATTGAGAAGTAGAACTATTGGTGGTGAACAAGGTAAACCTACTGGCTTATTCATCAAAGAGAAAAAGGATAAAAACAAAGGTCTTAAGATTGACAACAAAAGGGATACTGTAAAAGTCAAAGAAGTCAAGAGTGATAAGATTTGGGAAAAAAGAAATGAAACCCCAAAACTTCAAGAAGGTGTAATTACACCAGTGGTGAAGAAAAAGGTGATTGCAAAGGTAGTTGAACCTGCTGCAGAGGATGACAAGCAAAAGGAGCTAGGAGGATGTAATCAGCCAGAAAGAAAGGAAAACGATGAAGGTATGATGTTTAATTTGCCTAAATATACACCTATGGATATGTTTCATGTTCTTTCTCAGGTTAAAGTAACTGTACCTTTACTAGAAATGATGAGAATAGATGAACACAATGAAAAGGAAATAGCACTAATCGCAGATATGGTTGGTTATAAGGCCAAACTTGGAAATGATAAAGAAGTGAAAGATAAAGAGAAAGAAAAGGAAGTGGAGGGAATAGTGTCACAAATTCCCCTTGTGTATTTAGGTAATTCTATTAACATGTGCCTTGAAAACATAAACACCTTTTTCTTGAGTGTAGATATAAATGGAAAAACTCTAAGAAACTGTATGATAGATTCAGGGGCCTCAAATAATGTTATTCCAGTCAAAATAATGGAGGCAATGGGCTTGACAGTAGATACTACTCAAGGAAAATTTTATGCTATGGATTCAAGAGAAGTTCCAGTTATTGGAACTATTAGAGCATTGTCTTATAAGTTGACTCAGTACCTTGATAAGGATTTAGTCATGACTGTCTTAGTTGCAAACATCCCACCTCACTTTGGGATGCTTTTGTCTAGGAAATGGAGTGCATCAATGGGGGGTAACATGCAATGTGATTTGTCATTTGCTACTTTCTCTATTGATGGTAAGGATGTCAAAATTGAAAGAGAGTCAAAAGTACCTCATATGATTGAGCATGGTTCGGTCGAGAATATGACATGTTTTATTGATAGTGGTATAGATGAATGTAGGGTTGAGGAATTCCCAAGCAGTTGTGATAAACCCATTGCATTGATTGATATTGAAATAAAATAATTGTCAGAATCTGATGATTTATGGACTATGTATTTTGATGGTGCATGTTCAAAAGAAGGGTCTGGTGTAGGTGTTTTGTTATGGTCACCAAGTGGGAAGAAATTCAGATTCTCTTTCACTCTGTTATTTGAATGCACAAATAATGTGGCAGAGTATGAAGCCTTGTTATTAGGGTTGAGATTTGCTGAAAAACATGGTATCAAAAAACTCAAAGCAATTGGGGATTCTAAACTTGTGGTCTCTCAAGTTAGATCCAAATATGTATCAAAGAACAAGAGGTTAAAATAGTATAGGAATGTTGTTTGGGATGAACTGGAGAATTTTGATGCATCTGGTATAGGGTGGATGGAGAGAGGTCAAAACAAAGTGGTAGACTTATTAGCTAACATTGCATTAAAACCAGATGATATGACTTATGCTGGAATTTCAAAGGTTGAGGTGCAAACTAGGCCATCTATCCCTGATAATATTAAAAATTGGCAATTTTTTGATAATGATGAAGATATATTAAAATTTTTGAATTGTGTGGGAGAATATGAAAATCAGCAAATTGACTTTAGAGCTTTTGTTGAAAATATTGATGGTAACGATACTGTATTCGGAAATGAGGTCATTCAGTTAAAGACAAACATAATTCCCAAGGGTCTAGTTGTATTAGAAAGAGTGTTCGACAATCAAGACAAGACAAAGGCTAATCATACTGTTTCCCATCCTAACAACTTGGAGGAGATAAATCTTGGAACATAAGCATCCCCAAAGAAAGTGTACATTGGAAAGAGAATGTCACCAAAGGTGAGAAGGATGTTAATTGATTTATTGAGGAAGTTTAGGCATGTGTTTGCATGGTCTTATGATGACCTTAAGGTATATAGGGAGGATCTTTTTCAACATGAGATTCCTTTATGTGATGATGCTAAGCTATTTAGACAAAAGCAAAGGCCTATTAATCCCACTTTGGCCCCCAAAATGCAAGAAGAATTAATGAAACTAAGGGATGTAGGGATCATCAAGCCAATCAGACATTCATCTTGGGTATCAAACTTGGTACCAGTAAGAAAGAAAAATGGAGACATCAGGTTATGTGTAGATTTTAGGAATCTAAATATGTCTTCATTAAAAGATAATTATCCATTACCTAATATGGAAGCGATGTTGCAACAAGTGACAGGCTGTGAGTTAATGTCTATGATGGATGGTTTATCTAGATATAATCAGCTCATGGTCAAAGAGTCTGAGAAATTTAAGACAACTTTCACTACACCATGGGAACATATGTTTATGTAAGAATGCCATTTGGTCTAACAAATGCAGGGGCTACTTTTCAACAAGCCATGGATGTGGCGTTTTCAGATCTTACTAACTTATTTTTGGTAATTTATTAGGATGACTTGACAACATATTCTAAAAAGGAAGAGGATCATTGTGAACATCTGGAGAAAGTATTCATTAGAGCCTTGGAGTATGGAATTTCTTTGAATCCAAAGAAATGTGTTTGGAGTACAAGAAGGAAAACTATTGGGACATATAGTTTCCAAGGATGGACTAAAAATTGATCCAGACAGAGTTATTGCAATTGATAAAGTGCCACAATCCCATACTATCAAAGGAATCCAATCTTTCTTTGGGCAAATAAATTTCTTGAGGAGGTTTGTGATGAATTTTGTTGAGGTAGTTCGCCCTATTTCCAAAATGCTCAAGAAAGGACCCACGGTTGAATGGGATGAGGAGCCTGTGCAGGCTTTCCAAGCCATTAAGAAAGCAATAAAGGAGGCTCATGTGTTAAGAACCCCTGATTTTTCCAAACCTTTACAGATTTTCTTATCTGCTTCTTTCCATACAATTGCAACTGTGTTGTTACAAAAGAATGCAGAAGGTTTTGAACAACCTATAGCATTTTTCAGTAAATCTTTACAGGCTGCAGAACTTAAGTATGATATAAATGAAAAGCAGGCATATGCATTGGTAAAAGCGATGAAGGATTTTAGACCTTATTTGATGGGAGCTACTATAATTGCTTATGTGCCTAGTGCTGTCGTTAAGGACATTGTCACACAGCAAGAGGTGTCCGGGAGAAGGTGTAGATGGATAAATAGGATTCAGGAATTCAATATTGAGGTTCAGATTACTAAATTGGTAAGAGGACAGGGATTGGCCAAACTCATGGCCCAAAGTAATCTAGAAGCAAGTCAAATAAATTTGCTAGAAGAGGAGAATATATCGCATCTATGTGATATGGAGCATTCAGAATGGTATAGAGATGTGATATATTACTTGCAAAAAATGAAATGTCCTAATAACTTGAGTGAAAATGAGAAAAGGACATTGAAATTATATGCTATCAAGTATGTTATTGTAGATGGAAAGCTCTGGTGGAGAAATGGAGAGGGTGTCATGCTGAAATGTGTTGATCAAGATCAAGCAAAAGAACTTCTGAGTGGAATGCACAGTGGAGTTTGTGGAGGACATTATATGGCTAAAACAACTGCACATAAGATAATGACGGCTGGATTTTGGTGGCCTTCAGTTTTTAAGGATGGACACCAAGTAGTGAGGACATGTGATGCTTGTCAATGTTTCTCTGGTAAGTTAAAGTTTTCTAGTAACTTTCCTTTAAAACCAGTTATAGTACAAGCCCCATTCCAGCAATGGGGTATTGATTTTGTAGAGGAGATAGCATGTAAATCTAGTGGAGGTCATTCCTAGATATTGGTGGCCACTGATTATTTCACCAAGTGGGTGGAAGCAATTCCAACAAAGAAAGCCACTAGTAAAGTGGTAATTGATTTCCTGATGAGCAATATATTGACTAGATTTGGATGTCCAGAAAGGATTGTGTCAGACAATGCAATGTGCTTCAGATCTAAATAATACATGGAATTTTGTGAAAAGAATGGCATCGAGATTTCTTATTCATCACCATACCACCCACAGGGGAATGGACAAGCAGAATCAAGCAATAAAAGCTTGATGAAGATTATTAAAAGAATCCTAGATCAAAATAAAAGGGCTTGGGATTCTAAGTTGAGATTAGCAGTTTGGGAAAATAGGGTAAGTGTGAAGAAGGCAATAGGTTGTGCCCCATTCGACTTGGTTTATGGGATAAATGCCAGGTTACCCCAAAACAACTTAATGGAAATGTATAAGTTTGTCCAGATATATGATAATGAAATAGATGATGAAATGCAATTGAGAGTGGAAGCTCTTATAGAATTGGATGAAGCCAGGAGGGAAGCACAAAATAAAAATGCTAAGTTGCAGTTGCAAGTAAAGAACTTGTATGAAAAGAGAGCAACTGTAAGGACCTTTAAACATGGATATTTGGTCTTAATGTGGAATTCCATACTAGAAGATAAAGGGAAACATTGGAAATTTGATGCAATTTGGTTAGGACCATTCCTGATTAATGATAAGTGGGGTGAAGATTCGTACTTCCTTCAAGAGATGACATGAGATATTCTTGAACTACTAGTTCATGGACATTTCTTGAAGTTATACTTCACTTGAAGTTTTGTTTTCCATGAACAGTAGTTTAGGTTTGTATATTTTGTATATGTCTTGTATATAGGTTGGGTTGTTTTGTCCGAACAATTCCATTTTGGTTGTCTCTGCCTCTTGGTCTGCTATTCCTGAGATTCTGAATTCTTGCTTCATTGTTGTGGAATGAATGTCCCCAACTGGAGCCACTAATGGAGCTTTCAAATTTTTCTCCTTGTTTGTCACTCATGACTTCCCTTATATCACTGGTCTTTCTTGGTGTTGAAAATTTTGAAGGGCTAGGGTTTTAGCATTGTCTTCATCTTAAACCCTAGTGTTTGTTTTCTGCCCTAGTTGAGGTTCTATTTGGATGTTACCTTTTTGAAGGGTCTTAAAATGACTTGTTCCCCATCATTCCGTCTAGACATTGGCCCCTTCGGTTTCTAATTTTTGCAGCATTCCATAAGTTTTTTTTTTTCCTAAGTCTAGGTTGACCCCATGCTTTGTCATTTTAAAACAACTTATGTTGTTGTATTCCGTCCACCTAGTGGTATCCCCTTGCCTTTTTTAATGAATGTTTTATTTTGCAGAAGGTTGAATTTAGCGCTACCATTGATCCATTTGTTGTAGATATCAACGATGCTCGCCATCCCGCTATTAGGAATTATGGGATCGCGATATCACGGGCGGGTGCCACGTGCCCTTCCTAAAGGATGAAATCTGCGTGACCATTGATGTGCTATCTTTTCAAGATCAACAGTGCCCGCCATCCCACGATCAGGAATAATGGGATCGCGATATCACGGGCGACTGCCGTGTGTCTCATCCGATGAGGCCTAAGGAGTGAAGGAAGCATTCGTCGATTTTCCATATATTAAGGGACAGATTACTAATGCATTTGTAAGATGCACATGTTTTATTTCAATGCAGATGTTATAACTTCGAGGGAAAAGTTGCTCGACAGTTAAAGGAAAGGACGGTGAATAGTTTGAAGGAGCAGGATTTCTAATAAGAAAGATCAACGGTTCCCACCATCCCGTGATGGTGAATCAAAGGATTGCGATATCACAGGCAACTACCACGTGGCATTCCTTCACAGTGCATGACATGGTGGGCCCCTTATTTCTGTGTTGATGATTATGTTAGCCTGTTTTGAAGATGGTTGTTGATGTTTTCATCAAACTAGAGGATCAACGGCTGAAATTTAAATGTGTAAAAAGTATGGTTGGAGCTGTTTGTGCATCCCGTGAGTGAGCTTTAATGGCGGATGAGACATCTACTGGTGAGATTTGATCGACATAAAATAAATTTACTTGTCTCATTTGTATCACAAGGCATCCAAGTATTTCGTGAAAATAGTTTCAGAGCCAAAGGTGAAATTGCAAGCAATTGTAGCTAGAATTTGGAGTTTGTGCGAGAAGAGTCGTAAGTTGATTTTCTCTGCTTCCCAGTATTTTGCATATAAATTTGGGAAGGGGGGTTTGCTATGCTTGTCACTGAGCTCATCAAAATCTTTTGTTAGGTCCATAGTTTAATCATAAATTGTGAGGAATTGCAGTATTTTTACTCTGTGATTTCCTATCTCTACTTAGTCATTGCCACTTAAAGTATAACATTGTAGTGAAGCCCTAGTCTGTCTAAGATGGTGACACCCAAGCAGTACTCTGGCCACATTGAATATTTGAAAAGAAACTTGTACGATGATTTCCTAGATCAATTTCCCTTATCAACAAATGACAGAAAGAAAGGTGTAGTGTTAATGCGAGGGAAAATCCTAGGGGAGGGGTTGGTGTGTAATAGTTCCATCATTGTTGATGCTAGGATTCCACTCACCGGCTTAGAGATGTTCAGATTATGGTATGGATAGAGGAATTTACCTCACCCTTTCTCAAATGGGTGGATGTACGACATGGGAAAGCTAGTTGTACCAAATGTGTTCCTTGATGTGGACTTACTTAGGGTAGTGGCCATGAGATGTGACCCCATCACAAGGGTAGTTAGAGATAATGATGGAGGGGTGCTATTAGAAATTAACAGAGATGTTATCCAACATAATTTTGATTTGAGTGAGCTGAGTGATGACTTGGTTCTTATTAATCTTGAGGAAATGAAACGGGAGTATGCAAAACTGAAATCTCTTTATAGGGTTAAGTTGCTTCCACCCCATCTGGTTAAGCTAGGAGGTTCACTATTTCACATCATCCCTAGTGACTAGGAACCCTTTAGATTGAATTGTTTTGCAAAGACTTTTCTGGATACTTTCTATTTACTATGTCATATTTTGGGTTTCAGTTCTGGTGTAGTAATGCCAATTGCATATATGTTCATGGGGGTGCAAATGCAACACCCTATCTTCTCTATAACGTATGACTTTGCTTCTTTTTTGGCAAAGAGGATAGATGAAGGGCTATCGAAGCTGCATAAAGGTGATACTGGTACTCAATTCTTTTGGTATTCCATGTTGATGCATATGTTCCTATTTAGGAATGCTGATTTCTTTGCTGAAAAGATGAACTTAAGGCAATCAGTTGATGGAGAAAGATTGCCAGTACAGATATGGGCTGTAGATTTGTCCTGTAATAAGGAAAGCACCAGTTATGTGCAATTTCATAATTGATTTTCTTCAAGATTAAGGGCTAGATTGATGGTAAATATACTTAGGATCCCTAAGGAAGTGCATGATTTCCTTAGGCAAAAGGAGAGGAAACCATAATTGAGGGTTTTACATAACTGGGGTGACATTATCCCATATCCAGTCAGCACTGTCCTGAGAATATATTGATTTCAAGGAACCCCTCACATACTGCCATACAATGTGCCACAAAGAATAGGATTTGCAGAAGTCATGTGGCAAATGGGTTGTATTCAGGAAGACAACCTTACTGGAAAGGGGAAGCGAGCATTATTCCCTGATTATATAGTAGTTTTTGACTTCACATTTTCAAAGGGAGGCTGGACACATTTTCATAAATTCTTTGTTGATTACCATTTGAGGTTTGGTCCAAGGCAACAACATGATCCTGAAGGCTTCTTTGCTCTTTTCAGACAAAGAATAAATGTGGAAAGTTTGCACATGAGTTAAATTTCCCTAAGGACCTGATCATAAATGAATTTTATTTAAATAAGCAGGAATTAAACAAGGAGAAATGGATATCTTATAGTAAGCTATTGGATATTGTGCATGAAATGGATCCAAAGTATGATCCACAGGTGGAATTCACTCCATACCACAAGAAAATTGATTTTCTAATGAAGAACTTCAAGGAGATTATGGACACCTTGACAACCAAAAGAATAAATTTAAGGCTAAGTCTAGGTATGCAAGGACAAAGTGATAGGCCAATTGAAACAAGGCCAGTATATCAGCCTACAGAAAGGCGGCCCATCTATAGGAGGAAAAGGGATAGTAGCAGTGATGAGGAAGAAGTAGACAGAAAGGGGAAGCAAATAATCAAGGCACCTCCACAACCAGGTCCAAAATTCAAAGTACCTGGGGCAGTCACAATCATTGAAATAAAATCTTCACCAGAGTGCAGTCCCCCATCACCACCATCTGAGCCATAACCTAAGAGGCAAAGAACTGATCACCCACATGAGGATCTGACAGATGAAATTATTGTTACTGATAAAGACATGTAGGTTGGTATGCCTTCCCCTCCTAGGTCAGCTGAATTGGTTCTATCCGATTTGGATATGAAGGGAAAGAGTGTGCAGGATGCAAGAATGGAAGCTTGCAAGGAGTTCTTAGACGACAATGCATTTGTAAAGACTCCTATATTCTTGCAATTGGAATGGAGGATGAAATTTGAGGAATATCAAAATAAATGCAAGGAAAGAAGAGAACTAAGGCCTAACAGGCCAGATCAGGAGAATGATGAAGTAAAAGCTGAACTAATGGAAGAGTTCAAAAACACCACTCCTAAAAAAGGGAGACAACTAGTGAGTCAGGCTGGTGTTTTGATTTTTCCTAAATGGGACATCACAGATGCAGTGGCTTTCAATGCCATTATGAAGTCCAAGAATCCTTTTCAGGATTCTGAAGAAGAAGTTAAGGTAGCATTGCAAAACTCTGCTTTCAGTGAAGAATATGAGACTTTGGCAATTTGGGCATTGGCTCCATAAGGAAGAAAGCCAAACATTGCTAATATTAATCCAAATTTCAAAGGAGGATTAACAATAAAGAGGTCTTCAGAGACTTCAACCACTGAAGCCACTAATTTAACTGTGAATGTTGCCAAGTTGGCCCAAAAAATTGTTGAAAGGGAGGAGGCTGAAAGGAAGAGCCTAACAGAGAAGTATAACATTTTGGTTGAAGAATATAGTAAAATACAACAGAGGAATTTTGAGCTACGAACTGAAGTAGAAAGGTTCAAGTATAGACATATTGGGGAAACATCTAGTGCTCCATGAACCAACACATTACCTCCCACAGCATGGTCAATGCCTCCTGCTTCTCCAAAGGTTTCCACACCTCGATCTCCCATTCAAACCCCTGCTCTCACCCCTCCTCTAGAACAAATTGATGAAGAAACAGAGTGCTCTACTGATCCAACAAAGAGGCAGCTCATACAAAAAATTGATGAATTACAGACATCATTAAGGGTAAAAGAGGAGGGTTTTTCTTTCAAAGGAAAAAGAAATTGTCACTACTATTTTGGAGCACTTAAATGAAAGGGTAGTTAATAAATTGTCCTCTATACATTCTTTGTATTCTTTGATTTTTGAAGCAATAAAGAATATTGATAGGGATTAGGGGGTAGTGATTCCAATAATTAAAAAATGGATCCCTAGGAAAAATGATCTAGATATTATGAATAAAGCCTTAAGGTTTGAGGTAAATAACAGGCCCCAATCATTGAAGCCTACTTATATATTAGTAAAATCATTGCAAGGTTTTCAGACCTTACCAAATGATTTAAGTAGGAAGATTAGGGAATTGGTAGAGAACTTCAATGATTGGGGTAACACACTATTACCTGATGTCACTGATGAGCAGGGGGAAATCAGAACACTCGAACAATGGTAGGATCAAGCAAGTAAGGTCATCAATAATAAAATTAAAGTAATTTGTGAAGACTCGAATTATGATTTGTTGGTGAATTGTATGGATAAGATTATTGGTACCGGTTCATTTTTAGAATCTTTTGAAAGAAATGCTAATCAGGTAGCGGTAAAGTATATGCCTTGTAGTACAAAGGTAAGTGAGGTGATTAATTTTGACTGGCCAATTGACGAAGAATACTAGAGGTGGGTGGCTAAGTATTTGAATGATGATGAGTAAAAAGAGTGGGCTACTGACAGGTGGCAAATCAAATGTTGCGGTTACAACATTTCCAGTTTTGTGTTGATGACTTCCTTGGCGTGGGATTCACATGGTTTTTTGTTATTGCATCAACCTTCCTCTGCCGACATGATGAACAAGAATATGCTCCAGGATGATTGCTATTGTAACAATTTTTGGAATATCATCAGTTGCCCCAATTTACTGATGACATGTGTACTTTCTATCCTGAAGCTTGTTTGCTCCTTCATTTTCTATAAGAAGGATTTCAAGGCCAGAAGTACGAGTTAGCAAGTTAGAGAATTTTGATCGAGTCTAGCTGAAGTAGCAGAGTATATTGTAAAGTCATATGTTTCTAAAGAGAAATGCAATGTAGGATTCTGAGTCATTCTGTAATAGGTTTTGAGTTCATGAGGATTTAATGTTGTATAACAGTACTAGCATTTGAATTGAAATGATAAATTCAAGCTCATATCTCTCCATTGTACGTGCATATCTGAACTTTGAATAAAATAACTAAGGGTTGTTTCATTCATCTCACTGTTGTGGTGTGTATGATTCTATTGTAGCTATTAATTCAAGGAATTAGTTAAAACGCTTCAATAGGATTATAGGCAGATATGTTCTTTATAAGGATTTGATAAGTAGTATTGAGTAAGAATGCATACTGATGAAATTGTAATGCAATATTGTCAGGGACCTTATATATCATGTATTTCATCTGTTATAAAACTTTAAATGCTTATAAATTTGACTCCCCAATGGATATGTGGCACTGATCTATGTTGCATTCATTTGTGTGATTCGGTATTAGTTTGTCTTTTCCTGGAGCTTGCTACAAATTGCAAATCAATGACTAATTTATATATTATGGATTGTGTTGTAGTCATCCCATGCTCCATATAGTTGATATTGTCAAAGAATAGTCGGTTCTATTCAATATTATCTTATTGTGTTGAGGTATTAAGTGGGATTATCTGTTAATATTAATGTTGTTTATGATAATGGTGCAGAGGTTGTAAACACATTAAGGGATTCCCCTCCCGGGTCTTGCATAGCCCGAAGTGTAGGAGGTTATTTTAAAGTCCTCGTCAGTTGGTCTAGGTCCTTCGAGCTGCCCTCTATTGGAATTGGAATTTCAATAGGTAGATTAGAAGACCAACCTGGTTAACAACATAAAAAGTAACCAACATATCCAAGGCACCTTGGCCATCAATAAATCTTGAGAAGAGGGAATGAAATACCATCAAATAGAATGTTGGTTGGCATAGATACTGTTGAAAAATGTCATTTCCTACCTAATGGAGCCACATTTGATGGTTTCATAGGATTTTCAAATACTCTTGATGATAAAAGTGTCATTAATTTTTAGTGTCCTACTGGTAGGAAGATTACCAAAGTCAAGGCCCTTCTAGGCCAAACAATTAGTTGACACTCTAGAGCTAATAAAATTTCTAACTAAAATTTTGTAAACTTCCTTACCTTCTAAAGCTCTACTGATCCATTCAACACATAAGGTAATGCCTTATCTACAAATTGAGGGCAAGCCTAGACCCTTATAATTTCAAGGTAAGAAGTAGAAATCCCTATAAACTTGATGGAAACCATTATTTCCTTCACTATTATCTCAGATAAAATCTCTAAGGATATTTCAAGGTGAAGGTAAGAATATTTGGAGGCCACCTAAGAAGAAGAATAGTAGACATATGTGGCACCAAGGATAAGGTTTTGGTAATCTATAATTGAGTTTTTTCTCCACTCTATCTATCATATCTTGCCATATTATATAGGGTGAGGCCTAGAAGGATAAATATATACCCAAAAAAATGAATACTTCCCCATGATGGATCCACTTCTAGTTTACTTGGTCTAGCCACTAAACTAAAAAATAAAGGATTCCCAATAGCATTGAGTAATTTTCCACTAAATTCTTGATCTTGATGCTTGATAAAAAATGTCCAAGAATTGGATTTCTTGAATCATATTTTTCTCCTCTTCAGTAAGAGTGAGGAATGAGTCATTAAAAAAGTTACCATTAATTAATTTTTGGGATGAATTGGGGAAAGATATCCCCTTGATTAGTGATTGAGAGAGCACATGAGCTACAAGGTAGTTAAATACTTTAGTAGAAATAAAATAGAGTGCTAGTGATAGAGGGAAACCTTATCAAATGGACCTATGAAGCCCAAAAGACATATATTGTTGGCTAGAAATCATATCAGCAAGTAAAAGAATACAAAAACTAAATGAAATAAGGCATAAATTAAAGTGCATGAAACATGAAAATGATGAATTACCATTCAATAGGATCATAGACCTTGGAAAATTATATCTTGAGGAAGATGGGGGGTTATTAAGAGTGGAAATCCCACTCCATGCCTCCCCAAGCAACAATAATATTATCCATGATGAATCTAGACTTGATGAAGCTCATTTGTTCAAGATGAACAAGCTAAGGGAGGAAAGAGTAGATATTGAGAGCCAAATATTTAGTAATTATCTTATTCAATACATTCAATAATGTTGTTGGTCTCGAATTACAAATATCCTTGAGGTCACCAAATTTTAGGTATGAATTTTTATTTTATTTATCAGTTAGTTTCCCTAAAGATTTGGAATGAAAATATTCAATATAGACCTTGTGGAGGTTGCTACCAACAATATCATGAAGGGAATTATAAATTTTGAAAGGGAACCCATTAAGCTCAAGAGCCTTATCATTGACCATTCAAAACACAACTTTCTTCAAATCCTCCAATTTGAAATTTTGGTCACAAAAATATGTTAGGAATTAGTGAACTAGAAAGGGACCACTTTGAGGCATTACTGCAAGACATCCATTCCCTTGATGTATAATATTGAGCCACAAAGACTTACTCATAGTGTTATAAAAAGGCCTAAATAATATCATGCAACTTATGTAGAAGATTTTTCCCTTCACAAATTCACTTGATGGATGGTGAATAATATGGAGCACACATGGTGCAAATAATTCCTTTGAGACTTGATTAATTAATTTAAGCCAATGGAGATTGACCTTAATTTACACCCCTCAAGTTGAATGAGCATCAATAATATGCTTCTAGTGGAAACACTAAGCCATGCAAAGATAAGAAATAGAATCAAGTGTCTACACTTCCAAAGTAGTGGTGGCTCAGTGGAGGTCTAATGTGATAGCCTCATATGAGTGAAAGTGGATGTAGGATAATTGATGTATCCATAAATGTGATGGAAATGAGCAATATGGGTGATGGTAGTATTCTACTAGGAAATATAGCTAGTATTGTGTATGGGGTAGAGCTTTAAATTCTAGATATATTGAATGTGAGTTAAGGTAGCCTTGTGGTTGATAACTGACATGTGAAAAATTGGTGTTTTCATGGCCTTGGGAATAATAACTTTTCATTCAATATGAAACCTTATTGTAAAGTGATTTGAAAGGACAATGGCCACTAATGGTTCAACTAAAAAAGGATAATAGTTTTCAAAGTGTAATTAAGATTTAATTGACATAATGGAATGATTAAGTCTCTTTAAAACTCTATCAATTCCAACCTTTAAATTGCTCCAACTATACCACATCATAATATCTTGTTAGCAATTAATATTAGGATCAAAGATCCCCAATTTATTGCACATGAATAGCCAAGCTTCCCTCTCACCAGTTATCCAATACATTGGAAAGGCCACACATTCATCATAATTCATCTCAATCATATTAAAATTATCACATATAACTTAAGTGGTGGTAGGAATTGAATTGGCGATCCATATCTAGAGGGAAGATATCTCAACAACATCATTCAAGGAAAACACTATAATAATCACAAAGGAATGATTATTATCATTAAAGAGGGCCCAAATAGATTAGTTGGTGGGGTCACATCCTTGATCAACTAAATATCACTACCATGTAGGGGACAAAAGGGTGACAACACAATATGTGGCTAGAGGGTCAAATCACACCACAAGACAAAAAATTAGAAAACCAAAAGAAATTAACCTTTTTGCAAATAAATAATTTTTAAACCTATTAATTACAAATGAACATCACAAATAGAGTATTTTTGTGGGGGGTCCATTAGCCCCTCAACATTCCAAGAGACATAATTCATAAGAAAATTTTAAGATGAATCCCCACTGCATCCAACTCAACTAGAGTATATTAACTATTTTTAATTGTTTCTTTCCTAGGCTTCAAAGCTTTAAATTAGAAGTGAAGCTAAACCCATTGATGTTTGGTTGGTAGCTCATCATCCTCTAATCACCATATTGAATTGTGACACATCCTTTATATAGTATGAGGAGGTGAAGAAAGATGAGAATTAAAAATATCCAATTGAGTTATGAGTGAGGATGGGGACACCTTTTTCTTGTGAAATTCTCCCCCAAAGGAGGGTGAAACCCTATATGAGTTTATAGGTTTTGAAACATGTTATGCTATCTAATTCCCTAATTTGGAAGGAAGACGGGTAGGCCTATTCTAACAAAAAATATTTTCCTTGATACCAACAATAGTATACCAACATTCCTTTTCTTTCATAGAATGTAGTACCCTAGAAGGGGTCTAAGAAATGGTCTTTGGGAATGGAGAAGGTAGGGGAAATCCTTAATTTTATGCTTTGAGGATTAAAATCGATAGAAAGTGTTTGTAAGGTTGATATGATTAACATGTAAATATTTAGTTTTTCCAACTTGGATATCAATATTTTCCTTAAGGTCCTTGGATAAGTATACCTCAAATTAAATGTGTCATTAGGGATATGAAAAATAGAACCTCTTAGGTTCAACAAAGATAATAGGTCCTAAAGAAGAGGCTATTTGGCTTAGGAAACTATATAAAGGTATGGATAACTCTAATATTTCAACCCAAATAGGTAAATTAAAGAAATTATTATCTAAGACAATAAAATCCTATGTACATGACCTTTGAAAATGAGAAGTGAGGAACAAACAAGCCAAAGGTCATGACGAATAACTACCTTAGGATGACTATCTTCAACAAAATTGAAGAGGAAAAATTATTTGGTAATGTTTTGTATGGTGAAAATAAAAATACCATGGGGGTCCAAGCCTTTCCAAAAAAATCCTTTATAATTCTTTAAAGGGGGGCCCTACCCATTAAATATCCTATCAAAGTGTGGTGCAGGGGAACCTAGTTTCATGATGTAAAAAGGGTCAAGGAGTTAGTCTTTTGGGTTAGTTGAGTTTTTTTTTTGATAATAATGTCTTGAAGACAATTTATAATGTATGTAAGGTGTTTTGAGTCAATTTTTAGGTTTCTAGGTGGGTTGTTGAGTCATTTTTGTAAAATGTTGCAAAATTGGAAAAACGTTGTCAAGGCAATTTTGCAATTTTGGCTTTAAGGGAAGTTAAACAGTCAAGGAGTTTAAAAGGTAGTTAGGATAATATTTTTTGGGGGGGAAATGATTTAAAAGTCATGAATGGTCAATGGAGGAGGTTTTTTATGCAAATTTGAAGTTTGAACACTAATAAAATACTATTTTTCCTACATTTTTCATTGAAAATTGCTGCTATAGTGTTTTGTACGGCTTGGTATAGACTTGGAGTGAAATTTTATGCATTGGAATTGATAAAGTGTTGAATTAGATTCCTTTTTGTTTTTTTCATATTAGTTTTAATCAAGTTTTGAGTGTTTTAGAGTAGATTTTCTAAGACTGGTTTAGAAACTCTAGATTTTGGGGTTTTGATTGAATAAAATGAATTTTTGAGCCATTCCACTAGTGAAATGGCCTAAAAACTAGTAGAATGGGGTTAGATAGGGTGTATTTTGATTTTATGTGGTTTGATGAAGATTAGGTGATGCCCTAGGTGGAATTAAGAATTGAGGAGTGGAGTTGGTAGATTCAATAGTTGACCTGTCAAACAAGCCTAATTAGGCCTATGGTGAAGCGTAGCAGAAAAAAATTGAGGGTTGTGTTCCAAAGTAAAGACCCCTATAATTTTGATATGTTTTGAAGTGTCAAAAACGGTATCTAGAACAGTGATTAGATTTTTGGTTAGAGGCTAGGTTTGCAAATTATGACAAAAATACTTTGTTTGTTGTGCTACAAGGAATAAGGGCAGCTTGTGAAGAAAAATCATTTGTTTGATGTTTTAAGAGTTTGAAAAAAGGTTGTTTGAGTGAGTTTTGGTTGTTCCATCCTACTTTGCATCAAATTGGTATCGGAGCATAGGTCTAATATGAAGAAGGGAAAAAGGTTGAGTTGAAGAAGGAAGAAAATACCTCCACAAGGGAAAACCATTGCTAGAGAAGTGAATGAGTTAAAGGAAACACATGCTAGAGAGATGAGAGAGTTGAAGGAGAGGCTTGATGCTTTGGAAAAAATTAAAAAGAGAGGTATGGTCATGGGTGATGAGAGTGACTTCGAAGAAGAAGAGGAAGAGGAATTAGATCCTGATGATCAAAGGATGACTAAGTTACTGAGAGCAATCAAGGAAGATAAACCCAAAGTGAAGGTTGATGTACCTAAGTATGGAGGTAATTTGAATGATGAAGAACTTTTAGATTGGATTGCAACACTTAACTATTTTGAATGTGAGGATGTACTTGAGGATCAAAAGATAAAGATTGCAAAAACAAAGTTGAAGGGTCTTTCTTTATTATGGTGGGATTATGAGCAGATTGAAAGGAGGAAGAAAGGTAAGTCAAAAATTGTTTCTTGGGACAGAATGGTGGAAAAGTTGAAAGGTAAGTTCTTGCCATCTAATTATGCAATTCAAATGTTTAAGAAACTTCAAGGTCTAAAACAAAAAGAAATGAATGTCAAAGCCTATACTGAAGAATTTTATAAGTTGAGTATAAGGGTAGGCCACATGGAGGATGATGTGGAGAAGGTTGCTAGATATCTCAGTGGATTAAGATTCAACATTCAAGATGAGTTAACTTTGGAAAATCCAATAATGTTTGAGGAATGCTATCAAATGACAATTAGGGCTGAAGAAAAACTAAAAAAAAGGCAAGACAAGTCAAGTAGGGGCAGAGGCAACAATACTAGAGGAAGAGGTTCATTTTCTAACCCAAGGAAGTGCTATGAATGTCAAGAAGACACAAGAAAATCACAACAACAAGTTGCTGATCAGAGAGGTGGGTTTAGAGGTGGTAGATCAAGCTTTAAAGGAAGATTTGGAAGACAAGGAAGAGGGTCACAAGGATTCATAGGAAGGTGCTATCAATGCAACAAGTTTTGACATCAATCATGGAAGTGTAATTAAGGTCAAGCCTCTAGTTCACATGGAAGAGAAATAAGGACTCAATTGGTGGAAGAAGAGGATAATGAGAGTGTAAACTCTCCATCACATTCTGCTTCTGAAGTTTGAGAATCACTAATGGTAAGAAGAACACTCATCAAAGAATCAATGGAGAAGGAGCCATCACAAAGAAGAACACTCTTCAAAACAAATTAAGGTTGTAATTGATTCAGGAAGCACAGATAACATGGTTTCTAATGAGATGGTTGAGAAACTTAGATTGCCTAGAATACCACATGCTACTCCTTATAAAGTTTCTTTGTTGAATGAGGGTCAATATGTTTTGGTTAATGAGAAAGATTGGGTAAAGTTCAATATAGGAGGGTATAAGGATAAGATTCTATGTGATGTGTTACCTATGGATGTGTGCCATTTGCTGCTAGGGAGGCCTTGAAAATTTGATAGACATGCTTTGTATGATGGTAGAAGAAATACATATGAGATAGAAAGAGATGGAACCTCCTTTATTTTGACACCATTGAAAGAACATGATAAAGGGAAAACTAAGTAAGATAATGTGATGATGGCTAGAAGAAAAGAGTTCATAAAGGTGAATGAAGAAGAGCAGATGCACCTTGCAGCCCATTCAAAACTTGGTAGTAGTATGACAACAAACATGGAGAGTGATTAGATTGTGGAGGGAAATGATATTGAGTTGGTGTGAAAATCTGATTTGTTGATGGTAAAGGATGAATTGTTTCTTGGGATTCAATATTGGCTTAAGGGGTATGTTGATATGATGATGGAAGGAGTGTTTTCTTCATTGCTTTTAGGAGGGGATAGTGATCATTCAGTTTCTATCAAAGAAGAGGTTAGTGAACCTAATAAAGCAATAGTCATAGGAGCAGGGTATCAAATGGAAGAGATGAAAGGTGAAGGTGAAGAGATCAAAGTTGCACTACAAAGGAAAAAGAGAAAATTCAAACATACACCAAAGAAGAAAAACAAGGGAGTTCATTGTAAGAGAGGGAGAGACATGGTAATAGGTAAAGGGGAAGGTTCAACAATAGTTTCAAGTGACAAGCAGGTTAGGGATCATCCAACAAGTAGCCCTTTGCATTTGAAGCATATCTTAGATGCTAAAGCCTTCAAGAAGACAATGGATGATGCATTTTTCCTTTTCTTGGTTCATTGGAAAGGTTACGCAAGTTAGAATGCCTCTTGGAGGTTAGAGTATGATGTGATCAAACATGATTCTATTGTTGCACAGTCCTCAAGGCGACTTGAGTCCTTTTTTTCCTAGAAGTATGGTGTAGGGTCACCTAGTTTCATGATGTAAAAAGGGTCAAGGAGTTAGTATTTCAGGTTAGTTGAGTTTTTTTTTTTGATAAAGGAAAAAATGGGTTTTACAGGTATCCGAAACCATAACCATAGAGTTTACAGAGAGTAAGAATAAGCATTAAAGTCACCAAAGACAAAAAGGGTGCATCAAAGTAAGGCCCAAGTGACACAACAACCACCAACCCAAGGCCAACAAGGGCCACCAAAAGACCCAAACAAAAAAACTAGAAAGAAACCCCCAGCTAACCTAAGAACTTAAGAGCTTCAATAACCTCAACTTTGAGATTGTGCATATCCTAAATTACCTTCTTCAAGACCTGAACCATCTGGGGCATAGGAGGAGTCTTCCTCTTCATACTGGCTCTCATCTACTTGGAAATACTAGCATCCTCAGTACTATTCTTGTCCTTGTCCGCAACCAAATCCACAACTAGAGAACCCTGCTAAGAGTTCTCTAGTTTCTCAGACATTGTACTAATGATGATGGCATTATGTTTCACCATTCTGTGATTTTGCTCCATAATAGTTCTCATAGTGTTTTTCATTTTACCTATTTCATCTTCTAGACATTTGAATTTTCCTTCATTTTCTTTGGCCTCTGTTCTCATTCCATCCTCCTTCCCACACTCCACAATTATAAGGGTGCTAACTTTACCTTCCAACTCCTCAAGCTGGCCATTGAGGGATCTATTTTTGAGATTAAGGTCTTTAATTTCATGAAAAGTCCATTTCATTATTTTGAAGTAATCCATAGCACCATTCCTAGAAATCACCAGGATATCCCTAGGAAATTCACGATCTAGTTTAAAATAGTGGTCCTTAGGGTTAAGGTCTCTAGGGAATTTCGACCTATTTTTTCTGTCTAAAGCACGAAGGGATGAGTGAGAGTTTTGGCTAGCATTAGGGGCCTCTGACAAGTCCTCCTGGGAATCCTCTAAGTAAGAGACTAGTTTGTTAACAAAGGACTCTTTTTGGGTGGGCTTGACATTCTTACCAAAGTAGTTGGGGTTTTTAGCTTTCAGAATAGAGCAACTAGTATTTTTGGTAACACTAGGATTCATGGGCAGGGGATTACCCTGCTGATTTTTCTTACCAAAATTAGGGGTTAGGGGACTTTCAACATTCCACTCAGGGTCAATCTCCTTACCCTCATCTGAAACACTATCCTCAGTATCCTCATCATCTGAGGGCGAGGCCAAGATAGGGTTGGATAAGGCTGACATATTTTAAAAGTGTTCATAAATGATCCTAATAAGGCCAGAATGCAAAATAGGGTATTTATTAGGATCCTTCCTATGATCCTCTAGGCTATTACTCATGGAACAGTACAAGTAATAAGGTAAAAAAACCCTTACCTTGTGACGGAAATGGTTGAGCAAGGGGAAGTGGTATCCATAAACCCTGGTGAATCTACCATCCAAAGTAATGTATTCCATGATGACTCTGAGTACCTTCCTCCATAGAGATTTAATCGTATCCACTTCAAAGTAACTATTGGAGACTTTTATCAGCTTGGTCTTTTCTTTCTCTTTCCTAGGGAATCCGATAACCGCTTCATCAGAGAACCTTTTGTCATGAAATAATTTTGTTCCCTCGGTAGACATGCTAGTCACTTCTCCAATAAGGTTCTCGTCCACCTTGAACTGCCTACCAAACATAAATATTTCCCCATTGTTCCAATTTTTCTCAAAGTACTTAGTTGCCTTCAAATCAGGCCCATGAAGCTTCTCAATGAATGAGAGTAGACCACCACGTTCAATTTTTTCCCATACCTTCGGGTTCCTCTTATGCATTTTGTAGGTTTTTGGCTCCACCCTTTTCCTGTCACCTCCCATTGTCACAAACACCTCACGACCAGAGCAATGACATGAACTACCGCAGCCAGACCAAAGAACCCACAAAGCATGCCACCTCTTACTGCCAGTTAAGATATTAAGAGCAACCCCATCAAATCTAATGATGTTGAAGTACTTTTCCCTACTTACTCTAATCATCAAAATAAGTCATTTCCCATGCATGATATCATAATTAATTAAAGCCTTGATGTCAGCACCAAGATCACTGAGTTTCTGCCACGTGACCATCTCAAATTGTTTAACCCTTCATTAGCAAAGAAATCAGCCACACAATTGGCTTCCCTAAATGCATGAGTAATTTTAACTTTGTCAAAATTAACTAGGAGGTACTTAGCCTCTTCTATCCAACTCTTGATAGACCATGAAGGAGGGGACTTCCCTAGGAGGCAATCAATAATGTTTTTAGAGTCTCCTTGAAGCCATAAATATTTAATATTCCTTTTAACAGCAAAGTTAATCACATGAAAGGCTCTAATAGCTTCATCCACATGGTTAGTTTGAGAACCAATGGGAATAGCCACCACTGCTAGAAAATTACCATTAGAATCCCTCATCATGCCTCCACTTCTAGCCAAACCTGGGTTTCCCTTTGCCGCACCATCAAAATTAGCTTTAAACCAATCACATGAAGGAAAAATCTAGATCACCCCAGTCCAGTCTTTTTTTGTAGTTTTAGAAGCCCTTGACACATCATTTTTAATCTTCCACTCCTTGGCTATCTTTAAATCGTATGGAGTGCACACGATAGCCTCTTTTTTATTCTCTTGTTGAGGAATGATATTATAGTTTTCCACAATTAATCTGAAGGTTTTATCAAAAACATTGTTCTATGACATTTCCTTGTCTCTAGAAATTCTATTATTCCACTCTTTCCACACACCCCAAGCTATATAGGGGAAAGTGAAAGCCCCTAATCTTTGAATAGAAGGATTCAAAGAGGGAACTTTCCATTGACAGAAGAAGTCTTCAATAGTATAAGGAAACACCCATGAGATATTCCATAGTGTCAAAAACTTACTCCAAATGGCGGCAGTAAATGGACAGTGGAGAAATAAGTGATTTTCAAACTTCGCTTCATTCTTGCATAGATAGCACCTATTAGGTATCGGGAATCCACGCTTGCAGATATTTTCAACTATGAGCACTTTGTTTTGAAGAAGGATCCAAAAGAAGATATTAACTTTGGGAGTCAAATGTTTAATCCAAGCTCTAGCCTAGAAGGGAATAGGGGATTGAGAAAAGGACAAAAAAGAAACTGAGAAATTTCTAGAAGGATTATCTTTCCAGACTAAGACGTCATCCTGCTGACTACAACCCATCCTAACAGCCAACAGAGATGAGTAGATTGGAGCAAGCTCCAGGCTGAGCTGGCGTAAGTCCACCCAGCTCCATCATGCCAATATTCCTTAACTTGAGTTCCAAAAGTCCTTTTGCAGATATCAGCCCACTTGTTAAATCTCTCATAATTAATAAGGGGATCTCTCAGCAACCATTTATCCTCCCATAACTTAGCTTGATTTCTGCTTCTTATATTCCATCCAATACCTAAATCCACAATCTTTCTCAAAGTAATCATATCATTCCAACATGCTAATCCATGGGGCAAGGATGGAAAGCCTAGAAGATCCTTAAGACATCCACAATTAGCCATATATTTACTTTTTAAAATGTCTTTCCATTCCCCATTAGATGAAAATGATCTCCATATTTTCTTAGCAAGAAGCATTTTATTAATCATTTTGATCTTTCTTAGACCTAGACCACCCATATTCTTTGGCCTACAGACAAGATCCCATCCAATAAGAGGAATTCTCTTTCTATCTTCAACCTCTTACCAAAGAAATCTTTTTGGATTTTTTCAATAGCATCAACAAATTTAGCAAGAATTTTGAAAACACTTAGGGCATAAACCAGAAGACTCTGAATAGAGGCTTTAAGAAGCTGGATTTTTCCTGCTTGACTAAGAAGGGATCCTTTCCATCCAGCTATCTTTTTGCTAAACCTATCAACCAATGAGCACCAGAAAGACTTGAGAGGTTTAAGGCCTAAAGGCAGACCAAGATAAATGGAAGGTAAGGAGTCCACTCTACAACCCAGAATTCTTGCAATCTTGACCTATCTATGATCAAGAGTATTGAAAAAGAAAAGAGAACTCTTCAGTCTATTAACTAACTGACCAGAAGCTCTCTCATACTCATCTAAAATTCTTTTTAGATTCTTAGCTTCAGTCACTGTGGACCTCCCCATCAGCATAGTATCATCAACAAATTGTTGATGAGAGCAGATCATATTACTATAAAAGGGTCTTAGACCCATCAACGACCCCTGGTCAATCAATCCTTTTAGATTACACCCAAGACACTCATCCATAATAGTGAATGAAATAGGGGATATAGGATCTCCCTATCTTAAACCTTAAAATTCTAGAAAAAATGAGAGGGGGATCCATTCACCATAACAAAAATGGACGCAGTAGAAACAAGTTGCTCAACCATCTGAAGAAATCTGATGCCAAAACCAAACTTTCTCATGATCTTGAGTAGAAATTTCCATTCCACATGATCATAGGCTTTCACAATATCCATCTTGAAAAGAAAACCTTCAGTTTTGGATTCCACAAGGGAATGGATGTTCTCATGGATAGTGACACTAGAGTCGAGAATCTACTGACTAGTGAAAAAACCATTTTGCTGGGGAGAGATTAGAGAGGGTAGGAGAAGGAGAATTCTCAATGTCAAAACCTTAGAGATGATCTTATAGAAAGAATTACAGAGACTTATGGGCCTAAAGGCTTCAAATTTCGCCGCTCTAGGTTTCTTGGGGATAATGACGAAGAAAGTAACATTCAGTTCCTTTAGGAGACTTCGTGATCCAAAAAACTCTTTGATTGCATTTACAACCTCCTCTTCAACAATCTCCCAAAACCACTAAAATAAGAACATGGGAAAACCATCAGGGCTAGGATCCTTGTTACCCTCAAAGGAAAAAACATTTTTTTTGATTTATTCCCTTGAAGGGATAGCAGCCAACCTGATATTGTCTTCCTCCTTGATTAAACTAGGGATGGCCTCTAAGAGGTAATCTTATTCTTCAGTGTAAACTCCTTCATTAGCTAAGAGGAGATTACTAAAGAAAAGGACAACTTGTCTTCTAATGTCATCCTCCTCCTGAAACCGAATGCCATTGCATTCAATGTGAGAGATTCTATTGGAAACTCTTTGTTTAGAAACAAATAAATGAAAATATCTGGTGTTTTTATCCCCAGCTGACAGCCAAAGAGCTCTAGATCTCTATCTCCAAAAGTCCTCCTCTCTAGCAATGATTTCATGCATTTTGACAAGCACCTAATTTTCTATTTCCTTGTAATCATCAATATACCCTTCCCTCTGGATTTTATCCTGAATCTCCCCTAGCTCCATTTGAAGCTTGGATTTGATTCCAAAGATGTTGCCAAAGGTCTCTTTTTTCTATATTCTTATTTTTCATTTAACTTCCCTTAATTTCTTAGCCACTCTGAACATGGCCATCCTAGAAACATCTATATTCCACTAGTTCCTTATTTCCTCAAAAATATGAGGATGAGAGAGCCACATTCTTTCAAATCTAAAGGGAAATTTCCTCTTCCCCTTAACCAGATTCACCACAAAGCTTATAGGAAAGTGATTGGAACCCACCCTTGATAGAGCTTTTACGGAACAACAATAATTTAAGAACCATAGGTAAAAAATAAGCATTCTATCTATCCTTACTTGGATCAAGTCCATACTAGCTCTTCGATTCGACCAAGTAAAGGCCGTTCCCTGTAGATCTAAATCAGTCAACACATGGTTGTTGATGCAATCCAAAAGATCCATTTTGCTTTCCAAGTTAGCCTGAGAGCCTCCAAACTTCTCATCATCCTGAAGAGGAGTGTTATAGTCTCCCATAACCACCCAAGAATCATTATTAAAAGTCCTGCAAAAGGCAGCAAGCTCCTTCCAAAACAACCTTCTAGCACCTATCCCATTAGGGGCTTAGATGTTAGACTAAATCCAACAAAAAATATCCCTTATATGGGTAAATCTTGTAGCCACATGATTAGAGCTTTCCAGTAAGGGTTCTCCTTTCATGAGATTCTAGTTCCAAAATGTAACAATACCTCCAGAGGCACCAGCTGAGCTATTTCCATGGACACCACAAAATTGAAACATCTTGATCTTTTCCACCTTCTCCTTAGACATTTTAGATTCTTGAAGAAGTAATATGTCAGGTCTATGGTCCCTGAAAAGGTTGTGCAACACATCCTACTTATGGGGGCTATTTAGTCCCCTTATATTCCAAGAGATTATCTTCATATCTTACCAGGGGATTGGAGAATCTCTGGGATGGTCTTTTGAACACCATCCACAATATCCTGAAAACTACCATGCTCCCTCAACCATTTTTCCGATCTTCTTCCTTGGTTGCTCTTAGAAGCTCCACAATCTTCCTTAGCTCTAATTATGGTGGTCACTCCACTCAGAGTGTTCAACTATTTTTTTTTCTTCTTTTTCTTCTTAGACAAAGAGTTGGATTCCTCTCTATACATTTCTTCCTGGCTTTCCACTTCTCTAATCGAGTCCCAAATCTTGTCTGACATTCTTCGTTGATCCAAGGGGAGGGTATCGATTAATCCATTCTTGCATTGGGATGAGTTTTCACTTGAAAGCTCTTGAGTCAAACTAAAATCCTCAAAGGTATCCTTGAAAAAATCCGAGGGAGTAGCATTCCCCGAATTCAGAAAAGAGTCCAAACAGGAGGGAAGAATTCCTCCAGAGGAAAAAGGAGGGGGGGGAAGACCAAAATCCAACGTTAAGTCCTGGATAGGGATATCATCCAAGCCTAGTCCCCCCAACTCCTTAAATTATGGCTTCGAAATAGGGTTGCTAGAAAAATATAGATTCAATGAACCATTTCCAGTTCCATTCGTAACATGCTCCCCATCCTCCTTTATTCTAGATTTATTTTCATGCTCATTTCATTGCGGCTCATAGACAACTAGTTTTTCTTTGAGATCCACCACTTTATTAGTTTCTAGGACATTCCCTTGATCATCATGCTTCAAATCCCTAGACTCACCAGAATGGGAGTTCTCCTTATTCACTTTACCCTCCTCTTCAGGCTTCTTTCTCCAGATAGGCTTCAGAATGGGTATAGCTTTGTCTTTCTCCTTGCGGGCATTAAGAGGGCATTTCTTATCCCAATGCCCAAATTTTTTGCATTTGAAGCAAGTGAAAGGAACTGAATCAAACTCAATAGTTTGAGTCAAGATCCCCAACTTTGACTAGATTTCAATAGAGGCAGGTAGATCAGCATTCTAAGATACTCTTGCACAAATTCTGGCAAACACAAGCCTTTTTCTAGCCACTATCATACGATCTATAGACAAAAGCTCTCCAAAAGAGTTAGCAATGCCCTCAAGTGAAGACATCCTCTTCCAGTATTCAAAAGGAAGACCTAAGAGTCTAACCCAAACAAGAACATTCTCAAAGATGGAGTAAGAAAGGTCCAGATTCGAAGTCCATTTCTTAAGGGCCGGAGAGGATTTCCCTATAATATAGCGACCAACACTCCTGACAGCCATCAAATCCTCCTTGCATGTAAATTCAAAAGAAAAGAAACCTTTAGGAGGCACAACAATAGTAACTTTTCCATTTATTCTCCATTTATTCTTGAAAAACTCCCTAACCACTTCAATGTTTGGTCTAGGACCCATGAATTTTCCAACCACTGCACTGTCCATTAAGGCTATATTATGATCAATAATCAGATTAGGAACAGAGATGGTGTACTTACCTTTACCCAAATCAGATAAAATACGCATTGGAGGGAATACCAATTTCCCATTAGGCTTAACTCCAAATAAAGAAGACCATGGTTTACGTTTAACCCCTTCACCTCCAGTAGCCCCCACCACATCAACAGATTTTTCACCATTCTGTCCCTCTGCCAAATCCCTAGGGCACACAGGTTGGGTAACCTTCCCCACCAAGTCCCCTAGAATATTATTTTTGTCATCCTTCTCATCTAAGTCATCCTTGTAACCTTTGTTTCCACTCGAGACTTGCACCGATTCCACCTGCGATTCCTCAGATACTGCTCCACGGCCTGCTCCATTGTTCAAAGATTCAAAATCCTACTTTTCCCACCCACGCTCATGCTCCATTGAGTTATTTTGTTGATAATAAGGTCTTGAAGACCATTTCTAATGTGTGTAAGGTTTTTTGAGTCAATGTTAGGTTTCTAGGTGGGTTGTTGAGTCATTTTTGTAAAATGATGCAAAATTGGAAAAAAGATGTCAAGGCAGCAATTTTGGCTTTAAGGGAAGTTAAATGCTCAAGGAGTTTAAAAGGTAGTTAGGATCAATTTTTTTTAGGGGAAATTTTTTTAAAATTCATGAATGGTTGATGGAGGAGGTTTTTAGTGCAAATTTGAAGTTTGAACACTAATAAAATACTATTTTTCCTACGTTTTTCATTGAAAATTGCTACTACAATGTTTAGTACGACCTGGTACAGGTTTGGAGTGAACTTTTATACATTGGAATTGATAAAGTGTTCAATTAGATTCCTTTTGGTTTTTGTCTCATTAGTTTTCATCAAGTTTTGAGTGTTTTAAAGTAGATTTTCTAAGGCTGGTTCAGAAACCCTAGATTTTGGGGTTTTGAGTGAATAAAATGGATTTTTGAGCCATTCCACTGGTGGAATGGCCTAAAAACTAGTGGAATAACATTATATAGGGTGTATTTTGATTTCATGGTGTTTTCAGGAGTAGGGGAGGTGGTTTGATGAAGATTAGGTGATGCCCTAGGTGGAAAATCGTCTTGTTTTGGGCATAAAAGGTTGCATAGGAGTAGGGTTTTATAGAAAAGGTGTTTGGAAACCATTCTAGTTGATAGAATTTGCATAAGCATACCCCATATGACTGTATGTTGGGTGCTCTGGAATGAAGAATTAAGGAGTCAATATGGTAGATTCAATAGTTGACCTGTCAAATAAGCCTAATTAGGCCTATGGTGAAGCGTAGTAGTCAAAAATTGAGGGTTGTGTTTCAAAGTAACAACCCATGTAATTTTGATATGTTTTGAAGTGTCAAAAAGGGTATCTAGAACAATGATTATATTCTGGTTTGGAGGTCGGGTTTGCAAATTATGGTAAAAATACTCTATTTGTTGTGCTACAAGGAATAAGGGCAACTTGTGAAGAAAAAACATTTGTTTGATGTTTTAAGAGTTAAATTACAAAAGGTTTTTTCGGTGAGTTTTCATTGTGCCACCTTGCTCTACATCAAAGTGTACTATTCTAATTAATGACAAGCATTATAAAACTTTGAGATAGGTAACATGACATCAGGTGATACAACATAGGTAATTCCTTATGGAATGCCTTCAAAAAAATTTAAGGAATTCTTAGATGGTTGTTTCATTTTCATTTCCATCTTGAACCTTCAACTCTAGTAGTAGCTTCTATAGATGGAATGAAGGTTGAAGTCATTTAAAGGGGGAAACAATACCTATAAGATTAAAAACATAAATAGAACTATAATATTTATATAAATAAAGGTGAATAAATCATTTTCTAAAGTTACATGGAATTGACAATAATGGATGCGAGAAACCCTAGAAAAATTGCCTACTTGGCCCAAGGGTTTGACTGAGACAAAAGGAGGGTAAAAGGTCATTACCCACACATAGTAGGAAAAAAAATTCTAGTTCTTATTAGCACCATCATGTTCAAATATGAAATAATTTTTTAAATAAATATATCATATAATAGATTTAGATTCATACAAAAATGTCAATCTACAAAAAAACTTCAAAACCGTAATTCTGGGGATTATATACTCAATCTCTACAATTGAACTAGGTTGACCTAGAAAAAAGAAAATGATTCTTCCAATATGTTAGAATATTTATTTATGTAGATAGTTTATAGACACAATGATGAATCATGTAACATCATCTTCAAAATAATATTATTCATTAGATTTAGAGTTAAATACTCTAATCTTCTTTATCAAATTTAATATTTATTCATGAACATTTTTATGTAATGTTTAACTAACTCAACTTATAAATTTTTAGAATAATTTTTTAATTATTGTCTCATTTTATTAATTATCTTAGATTGTTTAAAAATAAATTTTCTTTATTTGTTTCATGTTGGTGATCTCGTTCAATCTTACATCCCCTATGTTTTGGATTATAAGGTTTGGTTTTTTATTTATAGTTTTAAATCTAATCATTTTTATAATTTTTAATTTTTAATTAGATCTAAACCTTATTCCTTCTCTTCTTAAATTGCATTGATTAACTTTTCACATGATAAATCTAACAAAATAATCATTATGGTCCTTTGTAAGTTAGGTTATGTTAGTTTCAAACCATGTAGAGATATATTTATATATTATGTTAGTTAATAAAATATACATATCGAGAAAAAATTATCAATCATCATTTTCAACAAGCGTATGCAAATTTAAGGGTTTCACATAAAATCATTAATGGTGTATTGATTGAAACTAGGGGATGCATTATTTTTCCTTTATAAATAGGTTTAAAATAAGTCAATATAGTATGTCATACCATTCATTCTTAAGATAAATTGTGTTTATTTCTTTAACATCCATGTATTGAATAATAATGTTAAATCAATACTCCAAACTTATTCACAAATATTAGTGGTTACGATAAATAGAGATCCATATATTCCTTTATCAAAATTATGTCATTTTATGGATGCATTTGTAAAAACAATAAAGGAATAAAAATGAAGGAAAATGAAGATAAGAAACAAGTATTTATAGGACTATAAGAGCCTATAAGGACCAAAATAAAATTACTTTATATGCCTTCTTATTATAAATACGATCAATCTACAAGACCAAAAGAATCACAAGTGTTATATCCTAGAATTCACAAGAAAAAGGAATTAGATATTTTGCACGCCTATAAGGGGATTCACATGAGTAGTAAATTACAAATGTACTATGAAAAAGGGGAAAATAATAAAAGGTAAATTATTAATGAAATATTTAAAATTCCTTCATATTCAAATTGGGCTCAAAGCATTTGGGTCCCAAAGAAATAAATAAGGAATAAACAAGTTTAAAATTTACAAGTGGATGTACATTCAAAAGAAAAATGAACAAAGGATATGGGAGGAAAAATTTGAAATGTTGTCACTTCTAAGAATATTTAAGTGTTCTATTTTTCTTACTGATGAGAAGTGATTACTATAGTCCTAATATAGTGATCCAATAGGAGGATTTTAATTTTACTAATTGGAAATAGGATGACATTATGGGGGGGATTCTTCCCACATAATTGGACGAGACTTTGTGCTTATATTTTATTTTCTATTTCTTTACTTTTATTATTTTGTTATTCTTTATATTCTTAGTTAGAATGTTAGAATGTGATTGATGCAAAAGACACCTTTAGTGATGCATGTGGACACAAGTGACCATGAACATGTATTGTGTGTTCTATGTTACTTATTCCCTATGTTTCTATATATATTTGGGATGATGCATGACTATGGAGTGATTGGTGTAGAAACCTAAATATTTCGCTAGTATACCCTTATCCAAATCAAACAAATACATCACCTAACTAAATCCCCTTCACCTTATGACTCCCACCTAATTAAATAATATTATTATTCAATTATTCCCCTTTACATCTCTCCTCACATAAGTAAATAAATTTGTTATTATCTCAACCTATTTTATACCTCACACATGAATAAAAATAATTAAATATTATTATTATTTAATTATATCTATAGTCCCACCACTAATTTCAAGAATGAATTACACACAAAAAATTATCCTCATGGTTCCTATTCTCCACTAGTTCCATGAATAAAGGATTCCTAAGTACACTTGTCTCTTATGTCTCTCATGGTTGCAACCACTTACTAAATTTTTTGAATGCACTCTAGTCCTTCACATTCCAACAACTTCCATTTCAACTCTCCATTCTCTCCTCAATCCAAGGGAAGTCCTCTTATTCATCCTCCATTGATCTCTCCATCACATATCAACTATCCATTACCTCTCACAGAAATCTATTAATTGAGGCACAATCTCATCTTTTTCATAATCATATTTTGAGCTAACTTCATGTTGTCAAAATAGGTACATTTTGTACAAAGAGCATCCACATACCAATCACTTGGAATAAATGACATTCAATAATGGAGTTTATGATAATATTTTTTTGAGTGGTTATTATTTCTTTGTTTGAATTCCTTTGTTGAGCTCTATTTGAGGTTTGTGATAGTCTAGAATAAGAATCTTTTGTCTTGAATTTATTTTCCTAGTTTAATTCTAGATTGTTGCATACTTTGTGGTGACTCTACTAGAATGCCATTTTTTTAATTATCATTTTTAACTCTTTTTGGATTTTTTTGAAGATCCACCAATGTTTGGATGTATTTTACTTCTCATTGGTTGCCATAGGGAAGAAGGTAATACCCACCAATTATAAAGATAAATCTAATCTAATCCATTTTATGTGTGTCCTACAAACTATGCATTTAGATAAAATAATATGCTAAATAATTCATGTGTTTATTTAGATTTTTAATTATATATTTTAATGGAAACCATATTCAATTCATTAAGTTTATTTTTCAATTCATTTGAATAGTGGGTGTGCAAACCTTGAAGTCTTCAATTAATTTTTTGAGTAATTACCATGCGTATAGTCAATAATTATTCCTTGATTTTTCTTCATGCATTAAGCTTATTTAATTATTGAACGCATAGTGGCCATGATATTTCTTTATAAATATTTTATCTAATTTTTTAATCATATAGCTTACACCTTTTGTAACATTTTCTTTACATGGTCTTTGTATTGTTTCCATTAATTTTCACAAAATTTTCATCTAGACACATCTCCATTAGCACAACTAAAAGCCTATTTCTTTGTATAAGCATTTGTAGAAGCTCAAATTTCTTATTCTGCAATCAATTCAACATCAAGCCCTCTACCTTAATTAAATCCTTCAACATCAAAACCTATTAATTGATCTACTACAATAATAAAATTTTACTATTGCCACCAAATTTTCACTTCTTATAATGAAAACCACAACATTGTTAAATCCATCTTCTACAATAAAATGATGAAGCTCTAGTAGTAGGTCTAGAGCATACTCAAGAATCAAGTCATACACAATTCACTCCCATTCACTTGAACATTGTTCTTATAAAAGATTCTTCTAGACTACTAAAGAAAGTGATTTCTTTTTTTTGCTAGTGGAAATCAATTAGTGGAATCCATTAAGAGATTCTTATCAATTTTCTTAACTAGAAATTTGTTTCCATCATGAAACCCATAGGGTATTCCATCATAATAGCCATACACCTCCAAAAATTATGGATTTATTTGTTAAATCTATCCTTAAACATCACAAGACCATCTTTTTCATTGTTGAAACTGCCATTTTTATGTCAATCCCATGGGTTTTATTCTTAAAACTATGAATATATCCTAAAAACTTTCAAATCTACCTTTCAACTATGTTTTAATAAGTTATTCTTTAAAATTTGTAGGTTTATTGGGGTAGGAGAGGATGTGGCATGCCATATTTTCTCTTTTTTGAATCAGTGTGTTCTATTTTTATTCCATGTAGCCCACTTCATTAACATTGTCCCTTTGGAAATCATGCTTAAAAGACAATGTTTACACGAAATTTTGGTATAACTGAAAAATGTTTTTTGCATTTAAACTACAATAAATTTACTCATATTAAAGTCAAAACATTACTAACTACCACAAATTTGAAGTGCTTTGAATATTTAGATAGAAAGTTATCATATCATAATTACTACAATATTGATTGGATGATGCATATGTCATGATAAAGTTGCAATACCACCAATCTCATCTTGGACAAATAGGTGTCTTGTAAGTAATTGTTTATGTTTTAGATGTTGGCGAATACACATATGATCAAATTTGATTTATTGTATTGTAAGCTTCTATTTTTGTGTTATTTCATATTAGGATTTTTTTTTTGTTAAAACCCCAAATCATGTTTTTATTTTTTTAATCCACCATAAACTCCATTGAAACTGTAATTTAACTATGAAAGCCCCTTCAAAAAATTGAAAAAATACCAATTATCATTTTTTCTACTCCCAAGAATTTGTGATCATATAAATAATCACATTCTTATCTTCTAGCACCTAGGTCTATTTAGCACCTCCAACACTCAACAACGATCACTTGGCCCAACCAAGGGCTAGCCACCAAGGGGATTAACCAACACCAAATTCCATTTAGATTTTAAAAAAAAGAAAGCCTTTGTCAAACACATATTTTTTTGTTATTTATCAAATTTTCAAAATTTATAGTCATTGGAAAGCAAATTCAAATCTCTATGTAGTGGAGAAAGTAATTTTCTCATAATTTCTCTAGAATTAAATTTTCCCTGGACTTTTAGGGATAACCCCTCAAAGTTAGTCTTTTATTTTCAAAATTTAAATGTTCATAACTTTGTTTTTAGATAAAAGTGGCTATGCCATTATAAAGATTTCTATTACTGAATGGAAAGTTTTTATAGTATGTACAGGCAGAGCCAACCAAATTCATGCATGGAAGTACAAGTTTTCCTAAGAACGACACAAAAAATATATAAAACATTTTAATTCAAGGATGTAGCAGCCTTCAAAGCATAAAACTGAGCATAGCAGCCAAGAAGAAGTAGCCATAAACAAGAACTTTTACGCAGAGAAAACCAAAAGCATACCTAGATCAAAAATCTTGACACAAAAAACCCAAGAGAATAGCACAAACCATCAGACCTTACTTTCTGCTGAGGAGGCCATATTTGTAGTGTAAGGAAATCTAGGAGCGCATCTAGTGAAAACTCCATACAGTAGTGCCTTCGGTAACTTTCAATTTCGATTAGGTTACCTCAAAGACATGGACAACTATGTCCAAATGCGGAACAAACACAGTTTATTTCCTACATTAATCCTTCTGAGAGAAATATATGTAGATTCAACAGCAATCAACAACACAGATGAAAGACACTACAAAAAATAGAACACAAAGATTTTATGTGGCGAAAACCCTTTCGGGTAAAAAACCCCACTCTCCAATGTTCGAGCCATTATATTATTCAACAATAGGAAGTTACAATACAGTTTCAGGCTCTTAGCCTTTCAGAGATTACATCTTGTTCATCTGAATACAATTGGTAGCAAACACCCCCAGAGAGATCAACCATAGCATTCATGTTTAGGAGAGATTCCAGCATAACCCTGCCTCTCTCACTATCTGCCTCGACCTCATGGCTCCGGCCTTTTAGCTAGCCAATTGGCCTTTCTCTATCGATCTCTCTCTGGCTCTCAGCTCTTCAGCTTCTCGGCTTGTCAACCTGATCAACCTTTTCTACAGAACATCCAATGCATACATATATGCATTCGTTCTCAACAGGATCTCTGTGAATCAGTTCAAGATCACACTTCAGCAATCTACCAACTTGGCATCCCTATCATCGTAGATGTTTCCGCTCCTGTGTAGATTTTTCCTTTCAGACCATTCATAAAATCCAACCACCAATTGTTTGAATTTTTCTTCCTCTAATTGGTCCACGTGCACCACGTCAAATAGTCTTCACTTGGTCAACAGTGATCAACTTGTGTTGCATGTCAGTGAGACACTAGAAGTGTCTCCCCGATGCCACAAGACCTGATTACACATTGTCACCAAGAGTCCTCTCCATCGACAAGAGGTTCCACCGAGCTTACAAGTTACATCGAACTCAGCAAGCACATCGGTGAGACTATCGCTATCGCCAGGATTTCACATCGAGTCTTCAAGTCATACTGAAACCCAAATAGTCGCCAAGAGTCATATCGATATCAAGTTTCCCATCGGCAAGACAATCACTCTTCGCCAAGAGATAATACCGATGCCTCCATGTTACTCCAAAGTCTCCTATCAGCCAGACATTCCATCTTTGCTAAGACACTGAGCTCAGGAGTCATACCGAACACATTCAAGGGTTGGTGAGACTTATCGTCTTCGCCAAGACCTTATACTGAGGTCTTAAGTCACCCTGAGTGCTGCATTCACCAATCGGAAAGACTTATGTCTTTCATCGAGACTACATACCGAGCACCCATGTCTTGCCGAGTCGGAAAGACATTTGACTTCGCCAAGACCTTTCACCGGGCATTGAGAGCTACACCGATGACTTCAATTGCATCCCCATTGGCGAGACCACCACCTTTCACCAAGACTTCATGCCAAAGTCTCCAGGTTACCCCAAGCTCACCTTTCGCCAGGAGTCATGTCGAACACATCCCACACCGTCGGTGAGACAAATTCCCATCGCCAAGACTTCATAGTGAAGCCTTTAGGTCATACCGATGTGTTCCACTGGCGGTGAGAGAATCAACCTTCAGAAATACTTCTTATCGAGGTTTCCATGATATCTCGAAACCACTTCTTGCCAAGAGTCACACCGAACCGATGACCCCACAAGCTGTCGGCGAGAATTCTGATATTCGATGAGATATCATATCAAAACAAGCCTTTCGGCCAAGGGTCTTCCAGATATCTCTGAAGGCTACATTGTTGCCAAGACAATCCTTCATCGCTGAGACTTCATATTGAGACCCTTAAGCTTCTTCGAGTGTATACAGTTGGCCAGACATCTCCCAGTCGGCAAGAGAACTTCCCGAATGTTCAAGTCATCCCAATGACTCCAATCAGCGAGACATCTCCCTATCACTAGGACCACATACCGACACACTTGAGTTACCCTGACGGCTCCAAGAGAAAACATATCGGTGAGACAACCCTCCATTCCTAAGACTTCATATCAAAGCAAACAGGTTACACCGACATATGCTAGGTACCCGATAACAAACCCTTCTATCACTGAGACATTTCCACTCTGCAAAGGGTTACATCAAATGCACCAAGTCATAGCGATAGGTCCATTTGGCAAGACAGAAGCAAAGTCACAGTGACATGAGCAAAATACAAGATTATTGAATTGTCAGTTGGCCAGACACCAAGAATGTCACAGCGACCATGCTTTCTTAGAGGATTCAACCTATGAGATTGAGGCACATTTTCCAACACGTAGGAGGAGAGAAATATGGCTCATAGAATGGGTCATTGAGACCATGTTTAAACAAAAATTGAATTGCACGAAACAAGCACCACACACTATT
Source organism: Sequoia sempervirens (assembly GCA_007258455.2). Lineage (NCBI taxonomy): Eukaryota > Viridiplantae > Streptophyta > Pinopsida > Cupressales > Cupressaceae > Sequoia > Sequoia sempervirens. The sequence goes on along the minus strand of VDFB02058242.1, from coordinate 273,315,484 downwards.
TGTGAGGCAACACCCCAAAATTGGCCTGAGGGCACGAAGGCAAGCACAAAATGCAGCTGAATGGCCAGTCACTAGAACACACAAGAGATACTGTAATGTGTGGGAAGATAAAAGGTGAAACAAAACCCCCACGAAGATCGTAGGTATCCAAAGCCAAGTCTAAAACAAACATAGGGAAGCAAAAAGCTCCCAACAATAAATCTTACAGTCTTCGTGCACCACAACATATCCATCAAATTTGAGACGAACAAAGGAGCAAGCTCGTGCGAAAGGGCCATATGATGCATTTCCAGTCAGGCACAATCAAGAACATTCATTAATTTCTCTTCCACCAATGAGCAATGGATTAAAAATGTAGTATGCAACAATTGAGCAGTAGAATTATGTTGTACTTGCACCTCATGAAATCTTGGCGGGATGAACACCCTGAATAATCCATCCATGATAGCCCAAAAAATAAGAAGAAACCCAAAAAACCAAAATGCCAAGTGAGAATCAACTGAACCAGGGTATGAGATTTAAAGATGGCAGCATTAAAGTTGAGCTTGTTCGAGCATTACTCCTTGTACCAGTGAAACAAAATTTAACACAAGCCCAAACTGTGAAAGTAGTGGCAACAAAAACCATATAAGATTACACAAACAAAAGACATGCTAAGGAGAGGCCACCTCTCACAAAGTATTTTAGAGAATGTTCATAACATTTGTGTATGATATCATTTTTCAATATATTTTTAAATTATTTTATCAAAAAAGTCATGAATAATATATTTTTTCTATTTATTTTTTATAGGATTGACTTGTTTTCTATTTTGACTAACTTTTGTCTACAAGTCCAAGGAATATCGAAGAGGACCCATGCCAACCTTAATAGGAAAGTGCCTCCTACTTCTCAGATGGTCCAGTTCTTAAAGAGGGGGGTTCAGGAGATGAACAATATGGAAGTTGAGACAGCGGAAATTTTAATGTCCCAAGCTTAGTTGCTGCTGGTGTTTTATCTGGTCTTTTTGGGGTCATTTTTGTGGCCTTTGCTGGCCTTTTTTTGGTGGCTGTTGCTTTATAATTTTAATTTTCTTTCTACAACCTCTCTTTTTCCAAGTTCTTTAATGTTTTATCTCTTTTTTTTGTAAACTTTGTGGTTTTTGGTCCTTGTAAAACCCTTTTTTTCCTCTTTCAAAAACTTTTGTATACAAATCCTCTCATCTATTTAAGACTTCTATACTTCAAACTACTAACTTGGTGTCTTTTCAAGAGTTTTTCTAAATATTTGAATATATAAGTTTATTTTCTATGTCCTTTATCTATTTTTGTTTATTTACATATAAAAAATTGGGTTAAAATTCACTTATAGATTTGAATTTGGATTAAAAATTTATGTGTCTCTTTTAATCCATAAGGTGCACCTACGTACTCTCTCTTCTCACACCTTAGAGTGATTTTTGAGGATAAAAATAAGTGATATCTTGTTTTATTTTTAAGGTTCTTCCCTTGGATTTCATTACAATGGGGATGATCTCAACTCCAACATTATAGCAGAGTATAAAAATTATAGGGTGAATCAAAAGACACACCTTATGGAAGGTAATTTGAAAAATCTAAGCTAAACCCCCCAAAACTTTATACCTCATAGAAGTGAAGGAGAGAAGTGGGTTATCCTCTACTCTAAGCTATTTTGAGTTGTTCACTTTTATATTTATGGATTAGGCCTCATGTACCCTTGTGGTGTTTTAAGGATTCTTGTACAACCTAGATAAGATGTTTCAACTACCCTCTTGTAGTGCATTAGATTATTAGTCATTTAAAAAGTTACTCACCATGTACTTTTGAGTGGTAAAGATAGAGCTCACTTTGAGAAAGGCTTAAGCCTTCAAGGTAAGGGATACAAAGGTAGTACGTGCCCTTGGTAGATACTTATATCACATGATCTATAAGAGGTGTCAATCCCTAATTAAATAATTTATTATTGTTGTTGTGTTTCTTGATTGTGTGTTGTACATACCAAATTCTTATTCATAAACCTTTCATACCAACTCAAGTCAATTTTCAATTTTTGAAAACCTATTTTCTTAAAAAAATAATCCCAACTAGTATCCTTGAAAATCAAAGTTGAATCCAAGTTTAGGTTAACCATCACCTACAATCTTAGTGCTAAAATCCATAATTCCTTGGTTATAATTTCATCCAAAAACCATAGTCCTAAACCTTCAAACACCTAGCCCATTTCCCAAGACCTAAGTATTCATCCATTCTCCATCCCCTTTTTATTTATCAAAAACCCATCATCTATAACACTTATCTAATTAGCCATTTTTCATCATCTATTATCTGTTAGAAAATTTACATTGCAAAATAAACAAAGAAAAATAATAAGCAAAAACTTAACATAATATTTAATTGGAAAAGCTAGTACAATTATACCAAGAAAAAAACCATGAAAAAATATGTTTCGTATTTTATTTCTTAAGAAATTCATAATTACAAAAACCTTAAAAATTTCAAGAAAACATGACTTCGATATAGCATAAGAAGTACAATTTATAGAGCCCTTGTCAAATAAAACTTTCCAAAAAATAAAAAACTGTGACTCATGCAACTACAATTCTAGAAACACTATGCACCTCATTGATAACCACTAGATTGAGACCATATTCAACCCACTTGCCTAAACTAGTATGAGTGATCTCATAAATTGATAAGAGATTAGTTGATAATGAGGGAACACAAAGATAATCCTATTTTTTGAAATAATTTTTAAAGTAATTATTCCCATCATTATTATTTTATTTTTCAATTGATTTTTTTTCTATTATTTTATTGACATTTTTGCATCACATAACTCTCACTATAAATATTCCTCTTTCCATGATTTATTGGAATTGGATCATTAAATCCAATATATTCTTTGGTATTTTTATTAAATATTTTATTCATAATTATTTTTGAATTATTACTAATAAAATATTCAGATCCAAATAATTTCATTTGATCCTCCAAAAGGTGAAAAAAAAATCCTTTTTTCTAACATTTTGATAGGTGTAGAGGAAAATTTGTTAGGTGTTGATTTAAAGCCTAAGAGATTTGATCTAAGGAGACTTAATATAACCCCATTGAATAAAACTCCCCTCACATGGAATCCCTCTAGGATTAAATTTTTATTTAAAAAATAATAATTTTAGGGAAAAGTAAAGATGTTCCAAAAGTTGGACACACTATTGTAGGATTGCCCAAAGATAAATCTCAAGTCCTAACTATATAATTAGAAATATTTAATTTAATTTTTGTATCAAAGACTAAGATTTAACCTCAATTACATCATCTTAATATAGTAAATAAATTATTTAATTTTGACAAAAATACCTATCTTCTAATCAAGCTAGCTCTCCCTTTGAATTTTTGTATCCTAAGCTAGATTCACTAGCATCCCATAAGACATATTTTATAAAATTAACTCCCCTTAATATTTCACCTTAAAATATTGTTGCAAGAATGGAAAGATTGAAGGTGTTGTCATTGATGTCAACTAATCAATTGGTTATCAACTAGTTGTTGTTGGATGTATATGTTGAGGATATTGAGAAAGTTGTAATGACAACAGGTTGCAAGTGTTGAGTAGTTGCTCTGAGTTTTGCTCCTATATTTTTATGGTTAAGATATGTTGGTCTTGGTTGTTGGAAGATGCTATATCCATATTTTTGGTTGTTGATTCATTGTATAGTGTGAGTTGTGTTTACCAGTTGTGAACTGTGGTTTTTTGTGTTTCTAGTTGAGTTCTGGGATAAATGTTGTTGGTCCAAATCTCTCTTTGATGAAGTCTTATGACTTATGGTTCTAGAGTTGAGTTTCCTTGATTTTGTTGAAGATAATTTTAGTATCTAGAAAGTTCGTGCTTAATGGTTCTATGTGTTTTACACTAGTTTGGCCGACCTTGTGTGGAATACTACTTTCGAAGTTAGTGAAGTGTGTTGGATCTATTTGGGACCCTATGAAGCATGTGTTTGGGTCACTCTCATTCTAATTCCACCCTAGAATGTTTTGGCACTAACCTAATTTGAATTTGAATTTGGATGGCTAACTTTGGATAGGTTTCAAAGTTAAAGATGGTATAAATACAGGATGAGTTAGTGATGAAAAATATGCAAGAGTGAAGAAGAGGGATGAGTGAAATGGAAAAGAGTAGATAGATGCGATATTGATGCTATCTAGTGAGTGTGTGTGATGCGACTATGGAAAATTATTGTGAAACCTTAATTTCGAGTTTTTGAAAGCAATGAGCTGAGGGTGAAATTTATCATTCATGCATGACTACAAGTGATTGTGGTGGAATATTTGGTTGCATTGATATTTTCTTCTCTTTGTAACAAGTATTCTTTGTCTTCTTTGTATCTCTATGGAAGTGAGCCCTTCGGGTTGTTAGCCCTATTGGATAGTGAGTCATTGTTCTGGACAGTGAGTCCTTATTTTGGTTGTGAGCCTTATTTCTTAGGAAGTGGGGCTCTTGTAATTAGTTTTGATATTCTCTATAGTGTGAGTTAATACTCATCATGGTTTTTCCCTTATTGGGTTTTCCATGTAAATATGGTGTTATTGTGTTTATGTGTTGGATTTAAGTTTATGCATTGGTATTTGATTATTAATCATTTAAGCAATGTTAAGAATTAGTTTTGATGAATGAATTAAAAGATTAAATCTATGACAACTGATTCACCCCCCCTCTTAGTTGTCCTATTCAATTTTTTTTATCAAAGCGTGGTTCCTTGGTGAAGAGCTTAATCGCTTGAGGAAGTTCTAGGATGGCTAGAAAAATGATTTATAATTATCTGAGGTTTGATGAAACTAACTATGCTATCTAGAAAATATTGATGGAAGAATATCTAGAGTATTGTGGATATGATGTGGAGAAAGCTTACAAGAATCCTTACACTCCTGCTAATGGTCTGAGTCTGCTTGAAGAGATCAAAGCACATGAAGTGAACAATAAGGTGAAGTACATCTTGAAGAACAGTTTGGTACATTTTGAGCTAATTAAGGTTCAAAATTTGAAGACTACTAAGGAAGTCTGGGATGCTTTGGAAAGAGTGCATGAAGGTGATGAAATAATTAAAGAGGTGAAATTGCAAAATTTGGAGACATAGTTTGAACTTCTACATATGTCTGAAGATGAGAATATTAAAGATTATGTACAGAGATTGGATGAGATAGTGGCCAAAATGCAAGGACTTGGTGCTAATATAGATGAAACCAATATTGTGAAGAAGATTCTAAGGACTCTCCTTGATGCTTACAGTGAGAAAGTGTGTTCTATTGAATAGAGTATAGATTATAAGACCTACACTAAAGATCTGCTATTGGGATTTTTGACATCTTACGAGATGAGGAAGTCGAGGAAGCTCAGTCTGAGGAATGGATGCAAATAAGAGTCTACTTTTAAGGCTACAAAAGCTGAAGATCTGGATGAATAAAACTTTTATGAAATAGAAGATAACTTTGTAATAAGTGTGAGATGGGGTTAGAAATCAAATAGAATAGATAAAGTGACAGCTAACACTTCTAAACTATTAACCTCATCCAAACAAGAGAATACAAACAAATGGAGATTTCAAAATGAAAGCAAATAAAATAAAGTACTCCCCATATTGTAGTTGATTCCTTCTCTTGCTCTCCTATTTCTCCCTTTGCAAATATGCCCTCAGATTTGTAGTGTAACTTGTGCAAATACTTGCAAATGATAAGTAGAAAGTTGGAGAAGAATAGCTGTTAGCCTAAAAATGGAGAAGGAAGGTTGCTTTTATAGACAACCATTCGAATGGACGGTTGAGATTAATCTTCTAGAAAGATTCCAAGATCAATGGATGGGAATGCATGAGAGGGATGCTACGAAATGGATGGTTGAGATTAAGCCTCAGAAAAGATGCCAAGATCAATGGTCCATAATTGATGCACCAAGAATATGCTATTCTTGGAGGAATCATGACATGAAGACATGCAAAGACATGCAGGCCATGACAGACATGCAGGCTGGGATAGGCATGCAAGGACATGCAGGGACATGCAAGCTATGACAGGAAATGAATGTTATGACAGGGGATTATGACAGGGTATCTTTGACCAAGTGGTGCATAAATAATTTATTTTAAATTATTTATCCAAAAATGGAGGAAATGGACAAGTGGAAAATAAATAATTTATTCAAATTATTTATTTGAAAATAGAGGAAATGGACAAGTGGAAAATAAATAATTTATTCAAATTATTTATTTGAAAATAGAGGAAATGGACAAGTGGAAAATAAATAATTTGTTCAAATTATTTATTTGAAAAAAATGAAGAGGAGCATTTAATTAAATTTATTAATTTAATTAAATGGAGAGATAGAATTAGACCTTAAATAATTAATTTAGATTAATTATTTAATAGGGAAGGGCATGGGATAGTTAAATGATTTTAATAATTATTTAACTATGGAAGAATTAAAGGACCATGAATAGATAAATAATTAATGGTAATTATTTAACTATAGATGAAAGATGACAAAATAATTAAATAAATAATAATTTATTTAACTATTGAAGAAGAGGAAGAAATTAGTGACGCAATTAGTTTATTTAATTGGTTAGGATAGAATAAATATTAGAAAGTGAATTAATTAAATAATTATTAAAAATTATTTAATTAATAGAGGAATGTAATCAAACATAATTGAATAACTAAAATTATTCAATTATCGAAGGACGAGGATGAAGAAAAATGACGCTTGAAGGCTTAGGACATTTTTATGTGTCTACAATAAGAATAAGGAAAGGCTTTGGGAAGTATGAAGGTAAGTTTTCCTTTAAGTGCTTTAGCTATGGAGAAATAGGTCCTTATGCTGCAAAGTGTCTGGAAAGAGCTAAGAGGAATAAACAAAGATATGAGAAAGAAAAGAAAGGAAAGAAGATTAACAAAGCATATTATGTGAATGAGAATGCTAGTATATTAGATGAAGATTTTGAGTATGAATATCCTGATGACAATGAATGCTTGTTCATGGTGATTAAGAATGAACCTACTTCTACTAATTCTGAAAAATAGGTAAAGGAAAGCCCACCGAAGAAGGAGAAAAATGAAGGTACGGTTATCTCTTCCCTACATGCTAAACAAGGAAAGAATTATTGGGTAGTTGATAGTGGTTGTTCACATCACATGACTAGTGATAAAAGTAATTTTGTTAAGCTTGAAACTCAGTTATGTTTGGAGATGATACTGGCACTAAAATCTATGGGATAGGTTTAGTACGTTTTGATGGAAAGAATCATATTGATGATGTCTACTATGTTAAGGGTTTAACAAATAATGTCTTGAGTTTTGGCCAGATGTACAATAAAGGATATGATCTTGTGTTTAAGGATGAGAGATGTGAGATCTGGAAAGGATCTGGAACATTGATTGCTGCAGGAAAGAAATCTAAAGGAAATTTCTATCAACTTAAAGGTGTTGATGGACGATGTTTTATGAATCAGATTAATGAAAATTGGTTATGGCATAGGAGAATGTGTCACATGAATTTTGATAACTTGGCAAGGATTAGTGTTGTTAAATATGTGAGAGATTTACCAAGAATTACAAATCAATGTTATCTATAGAAATTGTCAGTTTGGAAAGCAAGCAAGAAATCATTTCATATCAAAGGAACAATCTACTACTAGTCTACTAGATTTAGTTCATACAAATCTCTGTGATCTGACAAGAGTGAGAATTATGCTTGGTGAAAGGTACTTTATGCTTTTAATTGATGATTATTCTAGATATACATGGGTTACATTTCTTAGAGAGAAATTAGATGCATTAGATAGATTCAAGACATTCAAAGCTATGGTTAAAAATGAAGTGAACTTGAAGATAAAATGCTTAAGGTTTGAAAAAGGTGGAGAATTCACCTCCCATGAGTTTAATATGTTTTGTAATGTGCATGGAATAAAGAGATAGTTATCTACCCTGTTGAAAGGAAAAGCATAACAGTTCAAGAGGCTGCTAGATCAATGATTACTAAGGCTGGTTTATTGGAAATAAACTATTCATACCATTGTTTATGTATTTAATTGAGTTCAAACAAGAGAAACCAATACAAAGAATCCCTATGAGCTATTGCATGGAAGAATTCTTACTATTAATTATTTCAAGGTATTCGGAAGCAAATGTTATATAAGAAGAGATGAAGAAAATTTGGGAAAGTTTGATGCAAGAAGTGATGAAGGAATTTTTCTTGGATATTCTACTAATAGCAAAGCATACAAATGTTTCAATAAAATATTGTAGAAAGTTCAAATGTTAAGGTGGTTGAGACAATGAAGAATTCAATTGGCATTGATGGATATGAATCTGATAAACTTGATTGCATAAGAATTGAAGAATAGGAAAAGGATGAGCAAGACGAGAAGTAGAATGAATATAATGAAAGAGAAGAAGATGCTCTAGTGATGTCACCTAAGACACCTATATATGTACAAAAGAATCATTTAGAAAATTAGATTATTAGTAATAAGAATAAAGGAGTATTAACTAGAAGCATAGTTGTTGTTGAACTTAATCTATGTTTACTTTATGATATTGAACCGAAGATTGTAAGTGAAGCTTGTAAAGATGAACATTGGATGGAAGCTATGAAAGAAGAACTTATGTAGATTGAGAAGAATCAAACTTGGGAATTGGTCCCAAGACTGATAGATAAAAACACTATTCGATTGAAATGGGTATTCAGAAATAAGTTGAATGAGAATGGAGAAGTTGTTAGAAAGAAAGCAAGGCTTGTGTGTAAAGGCTACTCACAAGTAGAATGCATTGATTTTTAGGAAATATTTTCTTTAGTAGAAAGAATGGAAGCTATAAGGATGTTCCTAGCATTTTCTGCTCATAAATATTTTAAGGTCTATCAGATGAATGTTAAGTCAACATTTTTGAATAGTGAGCTAGAAGAAGTCTATATGGAACAACTAGAAGGATTTCAATTGTCAGAGCAACCAGATATGGTGTGCAGATTGAAGAAAGATTTTTATGGATTGAAGCAAGCTCCTAGAGCTTATGTGAGATTGGACAGGTACTTGATTCAACAAGATTTCAACAAAGGTACGACGGATAGTATTCTACATTTTAAGATTGAAAATGAAAAAATATTGATTGTAGTTGTATATGTTGATGATATTATCTTTTGAGGGAATGAAAATATGCCCAAGATTTTTGCAGAAGAGATGCAAAAAGAATTTGAAATGTATATGTTTGGAGAGATGAATTTCTTTCTTGGGCTAAAGATCAATCAAATAGAGAAAGGAATCTTTATTTCATAGTTGAAGTATGTGAGAGAGATTTTGAAGAAGTTTTGGATGGACGGTACCAAACTAGTATGTACTCCTATGGTGACTGGTTGCAAATCAGGTAAAGATGATGATTCACCTAAGGCTGATAAGAGCAAGTATAGATCTATGATTGGTGGAATACTATATTTTACTTCTACTAGTTTAGATATTATGCATGTTGTCTGTCTTGTGGCTAGATTTCAAGAAGATCCTAAGGAAAAAAATGTTGCTTCTATTAAAAGAATTTTCCAATATTTGAATGGTACTTTGAATTATGGATTATGGTATCCTAGATATATTGAATTTATGCTAAGTGCTTATACAAATGCAGATTGGGTTGGTTGTGTAGATGAGAGTGAGAGTACAAGTGGTGGTGCATTCTTTCTTGGTTGCAGATTAGTGGCATGGCTCAACAAAAAGCAAGATTCCATCTTCTTGTCTACTATTGAAGTTGAATATATTGTTGTTGCATCTTGTTATACACAAGCTCTATGGATGAAATAGACATTGAAAAATATCACAGTGGTATATGATGAACCTATTTCTATTTTCTGTGATAACAAAAATGCAATTAACATTTCGAAGAATCCTATGATGCACTCAAGGATGAAGCATATATTGATCAGATATCATTCCTTGAGAGAGAAGGTTATGGAGAATGAAGTAAAGCTTGAGTATGTATCGACGAAGGATCAGGTGGCTGATATTTTCATGAAGGCTCTTCCTAAAGATACTTTTGAGTATCTTTGAGAGAAATTAGGGGTTATTGTCCCTCCCTTCTTGAAGTAGATGCATATGGAGATGCATCAGTCCAGTGGATCTATGGATCTATCTTTCTTTAGGACTAATGTTTTGGTGGCTACCTCTCAGGGGGAGTAGGGAGTGTCAGGTGTTTTCATTGTATTATCTTTTTCATGTCAAAGGAGAAATCAATGTAAAATATTTTTTTTCCTTTGCCATTGATGTCAAAGGGGGAGAAGAAGCATGTGAAAAAGGAGAGGAAGCATGTAAAAAAAAAGGAGAAGAAGCATGTGAAGGAAAAGAGGAAGAATATAAGAAATTAACTACTAAGGGGAAGAAACAAAAATAAAATCTTGAGAAGTGTATTCAGAGCTAGTATGGTGTCATTGATGGTTTTTCACATCATGTGTTGCCATCAATGACAAAGGGAGAGATTGTTGCAAGAATGCAAAGATTGAAGGTGTTGTCATTGATGTCAACTGATCAACTGGTTCCCAATTGGTTGTTGTTGGTTGTATATGTTGAGGATATTGAGAAAATTGTAATGAAGATAGGTTTCAAGTGTTGAGTAGTTGCTCTAGGTTTTTCTCTAGATTTTCTCATATATTTGTATGGTTCAGATATGTTGGTCTTGGTTGTTGGAAGATGCTATATCCATATTTTTGGTTGTTGATTCATTGTATAGTGCGAGTTGTGTTCATCAATTGTGAACTCTGGTTTTCTGTGTTTCTAGTTGAGGTTCAGGAGAAATGTTGTTGGTCTGGATTTCTATTTGATGAAGTATTATGACTTACAGTTCTAGATTGGAGTTTCCTTGATTGTGTTGAAGATAATTTCGGTATTTGGAAATTTTGTACTTAATGGTTCTATGCGTTTTACACTAGTTTGGCTAGCCTTGTGTGGAATACTACTTTCGAAGTTAGTGAAGTGTGTTGGATCTATTTGGGACCCTATGAAGCATCTGTTTGGTTTCCCTCATTCTAATTCCACCCTAGAATGTTTTGGTGCTGACTGAATTTGAATTTGAATTTGAATGGATAACTTTGGATATGTTTCAAAGATGAAGATGGTATAAATACATGATGAGTTAGTGATGAAAAATATACAAGAGCAAAGAAGAGAGATAAGTGAAAAGGAAAAGAGCAGATAGATGAGACATTGATGCTATCTAGTGAGTCTGTGTGATGCGAGTGTGGTAGATCAGTGTGAATCCTTAATGTTGAGTTTCTAGAAGCAGTGAGTTGAAGCTGAACTTTATCGTTCATGCATGATTACGAGTGATTTTGGTGGAATCTTTTGTTGCATTGAGATTGTCTTCTCTTTGTAAAAAGTCTTATTTTTCTTCTTTTTATCTCTATGGAAATGATCCCTCATGGTTGTTAGCCATGTTGGATAGTGATTCCTTGCTTCAGATAGTGAGTCCTTATTTTGGTAGTGAACCTTATTTCTTAGGCAGTGAGCCTCCTATAATCAGTTTTGATATTCTCTATAGTGTGAGTTAATCCTCACTATAGTTTTTCCTTTATTGGGTTTTTCAAATAAATCTAGTGTTATTGTGTTTATGTGTTGGATTTAAGTTTTTGCATTGGAATTTGATGATTAATCATTTAATTAGTGTTAAGAATTAGTTTTGATGATTGAATTAAAAGATTAAATCTGTGACAACTAATTCACCTCCCCTCTTAATTGTCATATTCAACAACTGGTATCAGAGTGTGGTTCCTTGGTGAAGAGCTTAACCGCTTGAGGAAGGTCTGGGATGGATGACAAAATGATTTATGATTATCCAAGGTTCGATGGAACTAACTATGCTATCTGGAAAATATTGATGGAAGAATATCTAGAGTATTGTGGATATGATGTGGAGAAAGCTTACAAGAATCCTTACACTCCTCCTACTAATGGTCCAAGTATGCCTGAAGAGATCAAAGCACATGAAGCAAACAATAAGGCAAAGTAAATCTTGAAGAATAGTTTGGTACATTTTGAGTTGATTAAGGTTTAGAATTTGAAGACTACTAAGGAAGTCTAGGATGCTTTGGAAAGAGCACATGAAGGTCATGAAAGAGTTAAAGAGGTGAAATTGCAGAATTTGGAGACATAGTTTGAGCTTCTACATATTTTTGAAGATGATAATTTTAAAGCTTATGCACAAATATTGGATGAGATAGTGGTCGGAATGGGAGGACTTAGCACTACTATAAATGAAACTAGGATTGTGAAGAAGATTCTCAGGACTCTCCTTGATGCTTACAATGAGAAAGTGTGTGTTATTAAACAAGTATAGATTATAAGACCTGCACTAAAGACTGTTTTTGGGATTTTTTACATCTTATGAGATGAGGAAGTCGAGGAAGCCGAGTTTGAGGAATGGATGCAAATATGAGACTACTTTTAAGGCTACAAAAGCTGAAGATCTAGATGAAGAAAACTTTGATGAAATAGAAGCTAACTTTGTAAGAAGAATGAGGAAAGGCTCTGGGAAGTATGAAGGTAAGTTTCCCTATAAGTGCTTTAGTTATGGAGAAATAGGTCCTTATGCTGCAAAGTGTCCAGAAAGAGCTGAGGAATAAACAAAGATATGAGAAAGAAAGGAAAGGAAAGATTAACAAAGCATATTATGTGAATGAGAATGCTATTATAGCTAATGAATATTTTTAGTATCAAGATTATGATGATAATGAATGCTTGTTCTTGGCGATTAAGGATGAACCTACTTTTGCTAATTCTGAAAAACAAGTAAAGGAAATCCCCCAGGAGGAGAAAAATGAAGGTACAGTTATCTCTTCCCTACATGCTAAACAAGAAAAGTATTATTGGGTAGTTGATAGTGGTTGTTCAAATCACATGATTGGTGATAAAATTAAGTTTTTAAAGCTTGAAAAATATGATGGAGGCTTGTTTATCTTTGGAGATGATATTGGTGTTAAAATCTATGGGATAGGTTCAGTAAGTTTTGATGGCAAGCATCATACTGATGATGTCTACTATGTTAAGGGTTTAAGGCATAATATCTTGAGTGTTAGTAAAATGTGTAGTAAAGGATATGATCTTGTGTTTAATGATGAGAGATGTGAGATCTAGAAAGGATCTAGAACATTGATTGTTGTAGGAAAGAATTCTGAAGGAAATATCTATCAACTTAAAGGTACTGATGGATGATGTTTTAGGACTCAAATTAATGAAAATTGTTTATGGAATATGGGAATGTGTCACATTATTATTTTTAACTTGGAAAGGATTAGTGTTGTTTATACTGTGAGATTTACCAAGAATTATAAAGCCTGTCAATGCTATCTACATAAATTGTCAGTTTGGAAAGTAAGCAAGAAATCATTATAGATCAAAGGAACAATCTACTAATGGTTCACTAGATTTAGTTCATATAGATCTCTGTGGTCTAACAAGAGTGAGAAGTTTTCTTGGTGAAAGGTACTTTATGCTTTTAATTGATGATTATTCTAGATATACATGGGTTACATTTCTTAGAGAGAAATCAAATGCATTAGATAGATTCAAGACATTCAAAGCTATGGTTGAAAATGAAGTGAATTGAAAGATAAAATGCTTAAGGTCTGACAGAGGTGGAGAATTCACCTCCCATGAGTTTAGTATGTTTTGTGAAGTGCATGGAATAAAGAGATAGTTATCTTCCCTGAGAACTCCTCAGCAAAATGGAGTTATTGAAAGGAAAAATAAAAAAGTTCAAGAGACTGCTAAATCAATGATTACTGAGGCTGGTTTACTGGAAAGAAGCTATTCATACTACTGTTTATGTATTCAATCAATTTCAAGCAATAGAAAATAGTACAAAGACTCCCTATGAGCTATGGCATGGAAGAATTCCTACTGTTAAGTATTTCAAGGTATTCAAAAGCAAATGTTATATAAGAAAAGATGAAGAAACTTTGGGAAAGTTTGATGCAAAAAGTGATGAAGGAATTTTTCTTGGATATTCTACTAATAGAAAAGCATACAAATGTTTCAATAAAAAGATTGAGAAATAATGTAGAAAGTTCAAATGTTAAGGTGGATGAGACAATGAAGAATTATGTTGACATTGATGGATATGAATCTGATGAACTTGATTGTGTAATAATTGAAGAAGAACAAGAAAAGGATGAGCAAGAAGAGAAGCAAAATGAATAGAATGAAAGAGAAGAATATGCTCTAGTGATGTCACCTAAGACACCTAGATATGACCAAAAGAATTATTCAAAAAATTAGATTATTGGTAATAAGACTAAAGGAGTATTAACTAGAAGCAGAGTTTTTGTTGAAGTTAATCTGTGTTTACTTTCTGAGATTGAACCAAAGACTATAAGTGAAGCTTGTAAAGATGAGCATTGGATGGAAGCTATGAAAGAATAAATTATGTAGATTGAGAATAATCAAACTTGGGAATTGGTCCCAAGAACGATAGATAAAAAAATTATTAGATCGAAATGGGTATTCGGAAATAAGTTGAATGAGAATCATGGAGAAGTTGTTAGAAAAAAAGCAAGGATTGTGTGTAAAGGCTACTCACAAGTAGAAGGCATAGATTTTTAGGAAAATTTTGCTCCAGTAGAAAGAATGGAAGCTATAAGGATGTTCCTATCATTTGTTTCTCATAAAGATTTTAATGTCTATCAAATGGATGTTAAGTCATTATTCTTGAATGGTGAGCTAGAAGAAGAAGTCTATATGGAACAACTAGAAGGATTTTAGTTGTCAGAGCAACCAAATATGGTGTGCATATTGAAGAAATATTTATATGGATTGAAGCAATCTCCTAGAGCTTGGTATGGGAGATTGGACAAGTACTTGATTCAACAAGGTTTCAACAAAGGTACAATGGATAGTAATCCATATTTTAAGATTGAAAATGACAAAATATTGATTGTAGTTATATATATTGATGATATTATCTTTGGAGTAAATGAAATATGTGCAAGATGTTTGTGGAAGAGATGTAGAAAGAATTTGAAATGTCTATGTTTGGAGAGATGAATTTCTTTCTTGGGATATAAATCAATTTGAATAGAGAAAGTAATCTTTATTTCACGCTAAAAGTATGTGAGAGAGATGTTGAAGAATTTTTGGATGGATGGTTCCAAACTGGTATGGAATCCTATGGTGACTAGTTGCAAATTGGGTAAAGATGATGATTTACCTAAGGCTGATGAGAGAAAGTATAGTTCTATGATTGGTGGACTACTATATTTGACTGCTACTAGACTGGATATTATGCATGTTGTCTTTGTTGTGGCTAGATTTCAAGAAGATCTTAAGGAAATGCATGTTGTTGGTATTAAAAGAATTTTTAGATATTTGAATGGCACTCTGAATTATAGATTATGGTATCCTAGAGATATTGAATTTACACTTAGAGCTTATATAGATGCAGATTGGGATGGATGTGTAGATGACATAAATAGTACAAGTGGTGGTTCATTTTTTCTTGCTTGCAGATTAGTGGCATGGTTGAGAAAAAAAGCAAGATTCAGTCTCCTTGTCTACTACAGTTCTAGAGTTGAGTTGCCTTGATTGTGTTGAAGATAATTTCAATATCTGGAAAGTTCGTGCTTAATGGTTCTATGTGTTTTACACTGGTTTGGCCAACCTTGTGTGGAATACTACTTTCAAAGTTATTGAAGTATGGTGGATCTATTGGTGTCCCTATGAAGAATGTATTTTGGTCGCCCTCATTCTAATTCCACCCTAGAATATTTTGGCATTGACTTAATTTGAATTTGGATGGCCGACTTTGGATATGTTTCAAACTTGAAGATGGTATAAATATAGGATGAGTTAGTGATGAAAAATATACAGGAGCAAAGAAGAGAGATAAGTGAAAAGGAAAAGAGAAAATAGATGCAACATTGATGCTATCCAGTGAGTGTGTGTGATCCAAGTGTGGAAAATCAATGTGAAGCCTTAATGTTGAGTTTCTAGAAGTAATGAGCTAAAGGTGAACTTTATCATTCATGCATGACTGTGAGTGATTGTAGTGGAATCTTTTGTTGCATTGAGATTGTCTTCTCTCTGTAACAAGTCTTCTATGTCTTCTTTGTATCTCTATGGTAGTGAGCCCTCCGGGTTGTTAGCCTTGTTGGACAGTGAGTCCTTATTTTGGCAGTGAGTCATATTTCTCAGGCAGTAAGCCTCTTGTAGCTGATTTTGATATTGTTTATAGTGTGAGTTAATCCTCACTGTGGTTTTTCCCTTATTGGGTTTTCCATGTAAATCTAGTGTCATTGTGTTTATGTGTTGGATTTAAGTTTATGCATTGGCATTTGATGATTAATCATTTAAGCAATGTTAAGAATTAGTTCTAGTGATTGAATTAAAAGATTAAATCTGTGACAACTAATTCACCCCCCCTCTCAATTGTCCTATTCAACAAATATGGCTCAAATGTACCATCTTAATTGATGTAACTCACTATTTCAAAGATGCACTCACTATTTTAAGGATAGAATTACTATTTCTAAGCCCCTTAGTTTCATTTCAAAAACAAAAAAAATATTTTTTCCCTTTGGTATGTATCTCTTATAGGTATTTTCTTCTTTAAATTTCATGTGTATAATAATTTTCTTATGGATGCCACCATTATTTTATAATGCACTTTTTAGGTCTTATTCTCTTTCTAACCTCTATACCACAACTATATCATTGCTTCAAAATCATTTACCATTTACTTAGGTTTCTCCATTCAAATTTTAGTAACATAATCCTCGTAATGCTTTCATCATAGTAAAAAGGTTCATATAAATCCTACAACCATAATAACAAGCATTGAAATTTTAGAAAAATAAAAAATAGAATAGAATTCACAAAGGTCACTTAGTTTAGATTTAAAATAATAAACATAATGATCCTACAAAAATTGTAGGTTTACAAGAAACTTTAGGCCTTCTTATCCTTTAGCCACATGTAAGTAGTCCTTCCTTATTTAAAACCTTAAATTTTTATCCATATTTATGTTATCCTTACTATGTATTTCTATGGCAACACCTCAAACATATTGCTCATGTTGACTTAGAACCACACCTAATGCCTTTACTTATAAGCTCATGATACTCAATCAAGGCCACATTACATAAGAAATATTCCAACCTTTGTTCCTTAATACTTTTACAATTCTTTTCAATATAATCTCACAAATTATACTCTTAAATTATATTAATACATGGTTGGATATGAAAAACCAAATTATAAAAAAATTATAGACAAGGTATGTAGACAAAAAATAAATAAATTACAAATTAATTTTCAATAAATGGGCTCTATATAGGTACAATATAAGGAAAAAATTCCTGGAGCAAGCATAATACTATCAATAAAATACAACTAAAATAATAAAAAAACTATCACATAGATGCAAAATTACCAGTAACATGAAAAGGTTAACTCTTGAGAACCTTGGGGTGATTTGTTGGTGGGTGTCATGAGGTCAAGGATAGAATGACTAACATTCCTCACATAAAATAAAAATTCTTTCTTTTGGATTAGACACTACTATAATTTTATGTGCTACCAACAATGGAAGGGAGTATAGCCACATAGTGGGCCCATCTTGGACATGTCATGTGGATACATGTTGTAGTTCAAGTGGGCTTAACTATTATCTTTATATGTTTAATTGGTGATATCGTATTGGTTTTATTTTTTTGTGATGTCTTTGTATTACTTGCTTTTCTATGTTTTAATTTAGAATTGGTCCACATATTACCATGTGGATGGAATCATAAGATTGTAGGCCTTAAACATCATATGTAGTAAACCTAGACCATTAATCTTAAGTCAAAAGGTAATAAGGTTTTATAAGATAACTTATGTAGAGTAGGGGGATCCATCACCCTCGAGTCTCCAGGTCACGAAAGAGTCCTAAGGAACAAACTTCCCTAAACTAACTCAGGTTGACTAGACAAGTTTGAAAGGACAAAAGACTAAGCCTCAAAAGGAAGGACAAGCAACACATCACTTTCCTTCTACTAAACTAGGTGTTCATAGAACCAGAAGATCCAACTACAAAGGTTTTGGTCTACCGCTCAGATAACTCACTATTTGAGGATGGCAACACGGATCTTAGACTCCAGTGTAGCGCATTGGCTTCTCAAGGATGCATTGACATCCTATACAAACAAAAGGTATAGAAAGTAGAAAGAAATCACTACGAGCCTACTAAATATCTAATTGGTGATGTTTTATAGTTTGACAGAAAGTACCAAAAATATAGAAAGAAAAGTCTTGGAGCCTAAAATTTTGTGCAAATGCTTGCAAAATTTTAGGTTCCCATGATGAAATTTTTTATTTTAGCATACAAAATTACAACTGAAAAATCTACTTAAATGGCCCACTTTAAAAAATCATAATTGGAAGCTCATTTAGTTTCACCTAAAATCACCTTGCAATCATGTTTATCTGACACATGAGAGTGTGCACACCTGATTTCAGCTTCGTATGATCAGTTTTGACAGGGTTTCAAAATACCAAGTTGAAGGGTTCTGTGAAGGTTTGATGTCTACACAGTAAAATCTGCCAAGTAGGTTAATTTTGGGAGACAATATTTATCAACTGGAAGATTTTCAAGATAAATCAATTGGTGCTTTAGATTCTCCCCATCTCAGTGTGCATTCTTGTCAATTTTCAAAGCTTCAAGACATCATTTGGTATTTTTTCAAAACTAAAACCAAATGGATTTTACCCAGTTTGAAGACTACATTTCCAGAACACCTGCAAAGGGGTCAAGTTTGACGTGTAGTATCTTGTGAATGAAGAATATTGATGATAAACCATTTTGCATACATATTCATGGATTCTAAATGTACCAATTTGATGTAGAGGTGGCAGCAAATTAAAATGTATTCAAATTCCCAAAAACACAATTTTCCTCAAGGGAAACTTACTCCAACTAACCAAACCACAAAACCTCATTTTAAGCCAATTTGAGGAGGGTTTAATGAAAATATGGATTCCAAGACTTATCATAACATTCCAGTGCCTCAGACCTTCATAAACTGACCTTAGAAAACTCAAAACACTATCAAATATATAGTTCCAATCATATTTTTCCAAAACCTTACTTTAGTTCCTCAATTTCTCATGGAAACTCATGAAACACCCTAGGGCATCATCCTAAAACCATAAAAATTGCATTTCCTGCCTCCCAAACCATTGATACATATATAATACCATGAAACAAGTCATTCCACTAAGTTACAGGGCTGGACAGTAGGTGGAATGGCTATAACATCACTTTTACACCAATCAAACCCTCAAATTAGTTAGAAATAGGCAGTCCCAGAAAAATGAAGAGATCTCCCTCAAAACTCAATATTAGAACCTCTAATTGGATTTAAATGAAAGATATTTCATGCCCCTAAAATATTATATAATTCTCAGAGCATATGGTGGTGGTACAGATCCGTACAATTCTTGCAAAGTTCAAGAAAATAGAAAAAACATGGGGTTTCAGACCACCCGGTAGTAAAATGAGGATATCTCACTCGATTCTCAATGAAATAACACCATTCCAATGCCAAAAGAAATATTATTCAATTATATATCCATCCATTATAGGCTTGGAGTGTGGAACAATGTGTACAGGTCATACAATGCACGTGATCAACAATTTCTTAATGGAAAACACAAAAAACATCAAATTTCTTATTAGAAACTCATTCCAAACTTCTTCAACAGCCTCCCCTTCAAGATATTACAACAATATATCATGATACCACATTCAAACTACCTCTTGGGGTGTTCAACTACCATAACCACCCTTTAATTAGATTCTAAGATGACAATTTTGCCAATTTTGCTCTTAATCACTATCCCATTACAACTTGATCAACTTGATTTTGCAAATACCACCTAATTGACCTATTAATCCCTCCAATACATTGAAAATGGTCATTGAGACCTTATTTAACATGGAATAAGACCCTACTCCCCATATCCCTTAAAACTCATGATTTCACATGGCTTTTGCATTATGAATCAAACTGACAAATTCAACTAAATGATTCAAAACCCTTTCAAATTACATTATGACTGGTCCTTTAGACCTTATTAAGCATAAATGAACAAAAGACACACCTAGGTATCAACTTAGACTTCACAAGGTGTAGGTGCTCCTGCACCATACACCCCCCCATAAAAAGGACTCTTGCCCCAAGAGTGGAAACTTGTTCTTGGCCTTCTCATTGCTGCTTCAAGCATCTTCAAACCTAATACTAATCTCTTTAGTCCTGGATCAAAATTTGGTATTGTTCTAAGCCTTAGACTTGCAGAAAAAAAAACATTATAATCATATAAACCTGTTCTCTTCCTTGCTCCACCCATTCATGGATAGCTCCTCACCATTCCTTGCACATTCTGCCTTACTAGCTCTGTGATCAGACCTGCATGCCTCTGCTTAACTTGTTCTTTTTGTAATGCCCCTAGACCTGCCATGTCACCATCCTCTTGTACCCCTGCACTAACAACTTGATCCTCTTCTGCATTACAAATTTCACTTGTCTTTCACTCACTGCCTCATCAAGTTGTTTTGTCACTGTCAAATTAGACTTAGGTACCGTATTTCCTGCAAACTTTTTTTGTTTCTCAACCCTGCTCTAGACTACAGGGCATTCAATGGCTCCTACTAACACACTTTCATGCAAACTCACTGTCAACACTTCTTTTACCCCTGCATCAAACCTTATACCTGCATTTTTAGTCTTAAAATAGGGGACAACATCAGAAAATTAGTTCTCCTTCATTACATTTATAGGTTCCTTCTTGCCACACATTATGACCTTTGCTTTACCTTTAGCATCTTCTACAAGAGGAGTTAACACAAAAGAATGACCATCTTGAACTATGGTGTAAGTATTTTCCCTACCATCATACAATGCCCTCTTGTCATATTGCCAAGGTCTGCCTAATAAGAGATGACAACAGTCCATTGGAAGAACATCACACACAACACTATCATGATAACCACCAATTTGAAAATCCACTATAGCCTTTTCATTCACCAACAAAGATTGATCATCAGTTAACCATGAGATTTTATAGGGACATTCATGAGGAATCTTTTTCAATCCTAACTTATTGACCATTTCACATGACACCATGTTTTCAGTTGAGCCAGAATCAATGACCACTCTACATACCTTGTCCTTGCACTTACAATTTGTCTTGAAGAGACTTTTCCTTTGCAAAGGTGCTTCCTCTTTTGCTGCCTTCAAGATTGTTTTTCTCACCATCAACATTTCCCCAACCTCAGGATCTGCATTCCTACTTGGAGAACAATTACTTTCACACTCCTCTTCCTGTACCAATTGTGCTCTTCTATCAATCTTCTTGTCTCCACTAGAAGAACTACCAACCCTCTCAGGACACTTCCATGAAGGATGGCCAAACTCATTGCATGTGTAGCATCTTCCTGCAAAATCATTAGAACCTCTACCAATACCAAACCTTCCTCTACCTCTAAAACCAAAACCACCTCTAGAATCATTGTGATCTTTACCTTTGTTTGCTCCTTGATCTTCATTTGGCTACTTTGATGTAGAAGGTATTCCTCTTCCTCTTGCACTAGGACCACCTCTTCCTCTTATTGCTTTCTCTTGTCTCCTTTTAAGCTTCTCCTCCACCCTAATTGCCATTTGATAACAATCCTCTACACTCCTAGGGTTAGCCAAAACCAATTCATCCTGTATATTAAGCCTTAAACCACCAACATACCTAGCAATCTTTTCATCTTCATTCTCATGATGACCAGATCTTAAACTTAGTTTATAAAACTCCTCAGTGTAAGACTTAATATCCATTTCCCTTTGTCTTAAGTTTTGTAATCTCTTAAACATTTGAACTTGGTGGTCTTTGGGTAAGAATTTACCTTTCAATTTTGATATCATCTTGTCCCATGATGTGATCTTAGACTTTCCTTGTTTCCTCCTCTCAGACTGAAAGTAATCCCACCATACCAATGCATGACCCTGCAACTTAGTCTTTGCAATCCTTACTCTCTGCTCCTCAGGAAATTCTTCACATTCAAAATGGTTATCTAATGCAGCAATCCAATCAAGTAGTTCTTCATCATTTAGACTACCACCATATTTAGAAACATCAAGTTTTACCTTAGGCTTGTCACTTTTCACTGCCTTTAGCAACTTTGCCATTCTTTGGTCTTCTGGATCAAGTTCTTCTTCCATGTCTTCAAACTCCTCATCTTCCTCTTCTTCTGTCTCACTCTCTTCAACATCTCTTCTCTTGTTTTTCTCCAGGTTTATGACTCTCTCTTCCAACTCTTTGAGTTCTCTTGCATGCCTTTCCTTCATCTCCCTCATCTCTTTAGCCATATCTTTGCTCTTTGGAGGCATCTTGTCAACCTTGCCTTTTCTTCAACCCTGCAAAATGAAAATAGATCTACTTCCTGATGCTCTGATACCACTATGATGCAGAGGTGGCAGCAAATTAAAATGTATTCAAATTCCCAAAAACACAATTTTCCTCAAGGGAAACTTACTCCAACTAGCCAAACCACAAAACCTCATTTTAAGCCAATTTGAGGAGGGGTTAATGAAAATATGGGTTCCAAGACTTATCATAACATTCCAGTGCCTCAGACCTTCATAAACTGACCTTAGAAAACTCAAAACACTATCACATATATAGTTCCAATCATATTTTTCCAAAACCTTACTTTAGTTCCTCAATTTCTCATGGAAACTCATGAAAACACCCTAGGGCATCACCCTAAAACCATAAAAATTGCATTTCCTACCTCCCAAACCATTGATACATATAAAATACCATGAAACAAGTCATTCCACGAGTTACAGGGCTGGACAGTAGGTGGAATGGCTATAACATCACTTTTACACCAATCAAACCCTCAAATTAGTTAGAAATAGGCAGTCCCAGAAAAATGAAGAGATCTCCCTCAAAACTCAATATTAGAACCTCCAATTGGATTTAAATGAAAGATATTTCATGCCCCTAAAATATTATATAATTCTTAGAGCATATGGTGGTGGTACAGATCCGTACAATGCTTGCAAAGTTCAGGAAAACAGAAAAAACATGGGGTTTCAGACCACCCAGTAGTAAAATGAGGATATCTCACTCAATTCTCAATGAAATAACACCATTCCAATGCCAAAAGAAATATTATTCAATTATCTATCCATCCATTATAGGCTTGGAGTGTGGAACAATGTGTACAGGTCGTACAATGCACGTGATCAACAATTTCTTAATGGAAAACACAAAAAACATCAAATTTCTTATTAGAAACTCATTCCAAACTTCTTCAATAGCCTCCCCTTCGAGATATTACAACAATATATCATGCTACCACCTTCAAACTACCTCTTGGGGCGTTCAACTACCATAGCCACCCTTTAATTAGATTCTAAGATGACAATTTTGCCAATTTTGCTCTTAATCACTATCCCATTACAACTTGATCAACTTGATTTTGCAAATACCACCTAACTGACCTATTAAGCCCTCCAATACATTGAAAATGGTCATTGAGACCTTATTTAACATGGAATAAGACCCTACTCCCCATATCCCTTAAAACTGATGATTTCACATGGCTTTTGCATTATGAATCAAACTGACAAATTCAACTAAATGATTCAAAACCCTTTCAAATTACATTATGACTGATCCTTTAGACCTTATTAAGCATAAATGAACAAAAGAAACGCCTAGGTATCAACTTAGACTTCACAAGGTGTAGGTGCTCCTGCACCACAATTCTCCATGTTATAGCTTCTCAAAATCACATTTGATATTTTTTCAAAAGGGGAAGTTGGTGGGTTTTAGTTGAGTTTGACAGGTGCAATTCTTCAGAAAATGCTAAATGAGTAACTTGGAGCATTGACAGTTTTCAAACCTAATGTTTTCATTCCAAACCATTTTGCAATCATGTTCTCCTATCATAACTCAACATGCTGGTGCATTTTTGTGGCCCCAGGAGATTGTTTGATCAGTTCTCCAAAATGATTCCAGAGGCTAGTTGGCCCATTTTAGTCTCAGTTCAAAATATTAGGAAGCTTCAATTTTGGGTGCATTTCAAATCTTGATGAGAGAAGTATTGATTCTTTGATATTGTGCAAGAACGATTGTGGAGAAGAAATCTTTAAATAGTGTCATGCAGAATGATGGAATTGGATGACATCAACAATTAAAAAGCAAAGAAAATTTTATACGAAGATGAAGATTTGGGTGAAACAACAACTGACTGCCTTGATTATATCAAAGGTTTACCATTACCTTGATGAGCTCAATGAATCCTTATCATATGCCTTAGGTTTTGGTCCCCCGGTCAATGTATCAGAGGTTTTTGATTATGTGCATGTCTTAGCCATATACAGGTGTGTCACTCTTTGTACAAAAGCAACATAATCAAGTAAAGAGTCAATGGAGATAGACCCTAGACTAAGGTCAATATATTAGAAGGAATTCTTAACAAATGCATTTTTCAAGGCATTATCTAGCAGGATTCCCTAAGAGCAGGTCAAGGCATGATGCACATGTTAGAAACCAAGATCTAAAATGCAAACCAGAAAAGCCTTCCACAGAAGAGAAAATCAGAAAAAACAAAGCTTTGCAAAAGATGTGCAAAATAATATTATTCAGGAATTCATAATTACATGAGATGATTTGCTTTATAAAAGAAATTATGCATAACCCTAATCTTATCTTGAGTAATAAGATAGCTCAACAAGATAAAGATGAGAATAATTAACCTAGGAATTAAATAATTACCTAAGTAAAGTTATGCAAGTGTAATTAAATAATTAATTACACCAACACCCCCCATAAGTGCAACTTAGGGAGAAGCATATTATTATGCAAATGATGTGAGATGGGTCCTGACAACAAAGGCCTGATCAGGTACCCATTTACAAATGCAAAGAGAGAGCAAACCTAGTGGGAAAACCCCCCCTCAATGAGATGACTGCTGCAAAGAAGCAATAGAAGAACACTATGGAGTAACACTGGAACCACAATTCGACAAGCAAGGAAAGATACTTCTATCTACAAGAAATCAAATCAGAATCCTAATAATGTGACAATAGACCCGATGCCACAGAACACTGGAAAACTCACAAACTAGAACAACCCTGGAATCCATAAAGCAACAGTAGATGAAATGATGAAAAAATATAGAAACCATGTATCTCAATGCCGATGCTAAACTGTGACCAAAACTCTTCCATGGGAACAAGTACCATAAAGACTCTGGAACATTAACCATAAAAACATGGCCCTCAAATTGAGAAGGATCTGAACCAATGCGGATCAATAACCATAAACTCCCAATCTAAAGTGTGAACCGATGTGAATCTGATATGTGTCAAGCTAAGACAAGATGTGGCCAAAAGAAACTAAGAAACCATATATAACCCATGCGAGTTGTCAACAAATCAAGATGAAGATTGAGATCAAAGTGCATGCACACTCTAATCAGATTATTATGCAAGAAACCCCCTTGATGGAACTTTATCTCAGTTCATTTATTACAATAACCCAATGATTGTAAAAGGAGAGAATGCTAATGTGCATAAACAGAAAATAAAATGATGTGGTAATGAAATGAAGTGCAAATATTCAAGTTTCACCCTTCCAACTGCCAAAACATCCAAGTAATCTTCAAAACACCCATCGGGACAAATCTAGAATAATGATCAACCTAGGATAGATACATAAAAAAATGCATGGACAACAAAATAGATCTCCTCAATACCTTTCCAACGCCGCAAAGAAGGCGAAAATCGGAGATCATGGAAAAAAGTTATGAGCTTGGAAGCCATAAATGAACATCTGACTTCAAATAGAAATAAATCCATCTAAACAGAAAAATACTGAAAAATAAACTATACCACAGGATAGTGCTCAGAACCAGCTTTCCGACGATATTTTGTTTTTGAAAATCAGAGTTCGCACGCAAAAGTTATGCCCAAAATACCAAAACTCCTCCAAAAGGGTTTGGAGTTAAGCCTAGCGGCTAGGCTAACCGCTAGCATTATCATGGAAAAAATTTATGAGCTTGGAAGCCATAAATGAACATCTGACTTCAAATAGAAATAAATGCATCTAAACATAAAAATACTAAAAAATAAACTGTACCACAGGATAGTGCTCAGAACCAGCTTTCCGACGATATTTTGCTTTTGAAAATCCGAGTTCGCACGCAAAAGTTATGCCCAAAATACCAAAACTCCTCCAAAAGGGTTTGGAGTTAAGCCTGGCGGCTAGGCTAACTGCTAGCATTAACCACTAGCAGTTAACCGCTAGTGGTTAACTAACGGCGGCACCCATTAACTCTGGTTATTTATTTTTTTTCTTGGATTGTGTCGTACCAGGCCATACGACCCAGAAATGAAAAAAAATTACCTCCCAGAGTCACTGTGTCTGATTTTGATGATTTGACAGTCAATTTTGGGATTTTTAGGGGCTCTGAATGTGATGGTGAGGTCCGTTTGGGCTGAAAATGCTCCAAAATTTTAGGTACTCTCTAGATCTAGAAACCCTCATAAACTTCAAATCCTCGTAGATCTGACAAACAATGGCCAAAATCTGCAAAACAAAAGCAAATCCTAACTTTTTCTAGCACTCTGAATCCAATGGTGAAGCCCAATCTGACCCAAAACGTTGCATAGATGAACTCAAGGCATGATACCCTTGAGGAATCCCAAACGAACTTTGCAATGATTTTCTCAAAAAATCTGAGAAGGGGTTGCAAATCGAGGCTCTGATACCATATTAGAAACCAAGATCTGAAATGCAAACCAGAAAAGCCTTCATAGAAGAGAAAATTAGAAAAAGCAAAGCTTCGCAAAAGATGTGCAAAATAATATTATTCAGGAATTCATAATTACATGAGATGATTTTCTTTATAAAAGAAAGTATGCATAATCCTAATCTTATGTTGAGCAATAAGATAGCTCAACAAGATAAGGATGAGAATAATTAACCTAGGAATTAAATAATTACCTAAGTAAAGTTATACAAGTGTAATTAAATAATTAATTACACCAACAACACACTCCTAAAATCAATAGTGCAACACATGGGATTAGATATTGACCTAGATGAATAGTTGTCCAAGTTTCATAATAGAATTTCCTCAACTATCTTGAAGCATGATTTCTTTCTCTGGATAGGGAAATATAGAGAGTTGGTAATTCCTTATAAAAAACCATTTAAGTTGCTTATCTAATGGCAATCTCAGGAAGAGCTAAATCAAAGGAAAAACATCTACAAATAGGAGTATTACGTTGTTGCCACATAAGTGTTACAGTTAGAGTTGACTTATCCACAAACTCGAAGGCATCAAAGTTTTATGTGTGGGAGATGGTACTATACATCAGACAATGCCATGGATAGTGCACCATAAGAAAAACTATAGGAAGCATACAACACTATAATATTGTTCCTTCAGAAGTTGGGTATTTCAAAGGCAGATGCAAAGGTCAAAGCAAGAGATGTTCCAAGCTATACTCTTGAAACTAAGGATTTCGTGTTTGAAACAGAGATTTGGGGGTTTTAGAACACATAGAATTTAGTGATAAGATAGAAAGAGGAAGAGTGTGGTACAGGGTTTATCCTATACTTGGAGAAGCATAAGAGTCATGCTAGGAGATCATTGAGGAGCTATCTGAAAGTGGTGAAAGGAGTACTCAATAGAAGGAAAGAGAAGTATGATGGATTTTCTTTGAGAAATGAAAGATTTTAGGGCTTAAAGAATTGATACATTTGGTGTTATTTCCCACATGAGAAAATTGTTCAAAGGGCATTGCAATCTTATTCCAAAAGGTTTTGAAATAACGCTTTTGCTTGAGGATGAACCCCCACCCAAGCGGTAGCTTGTTAAAGTTGACCAAGCCATTGATTTCAAAGACCCAGTTTCAATATGATGAAATTATACAAATACATCAAGAGGTGGATTAATTGTAAAAAATCATCGAGATATGCTTAAAGAATTTACTGGTGTCCCACCTTGAGTCTCAGGCTCAATTCCTTAGCTGTAGCATTCATGAAAATCCAAAGCACTGGGAGACAAGGAAACAATTCAAGTATTTAAGTATGGCTGAAGGATCAAATTCAAAATAATAATAATGAGGATTCATGAAGTCTAGAATCTGATAAATTGAGCAAAGTTTCCTAGAAGCGAATGAAAATTTTGAATCATAAAATGAAGCCACAACTTAGGCCCAGAACGAGATAGCAACAAAGCTTAGAATTGATCGAAGATGCAGATATTGATGGGACTTTGACCTATTAGAGAGAGTAAAATATGATTCCCTCTGATACCCAAAAAAATAAACAAGCATATGATTGAATTAAGGATTCTATTAGGAGGAAAATGAATATCAGTGGGAGTTAATTTAGAGTTCCCCCGATAAAGCAATATGCATGAAAGAACAACATCAGAGAGAAACAGTGATATTGGTGGGAGTAATGCTGAAGTCCCACCGATAGCCTGACATTGCTTACTTCATCGATGAGAGACATGATAATGGTGGACATTACTCAAAGTCTCCTTGATGCTTTCAATTACCCTGATATGTGAATGCATATGGTCAAGGTGCAAACAAAAGATTGAATAAAGTGCGATTATAGTGGAAAACAATATTACTTCGAGAAATATAAAATTCACTTTTTTACCAAGGAGATTATAAGGTGGATGTTTAATTTACCCACGAAAAGCATAAAGAGTAAAACTTATAAAATATTTGCACTTGGAGGTGGAATATTTTTCACCAAAGGAATTAAGAGAGTGGGCAATTATTGTTACGTGAAAGGAATATTTTGTTGGGTGAAAATGCAAGTGCTGGGATAAAAAATCAAAATTAAAATTCACAAAGAGGCAAAAGCAAAGGGAGCATAAAAACTATGAAGCGAGTAATTATTTTACCTAAAGGACACCTCAGGTAAAATATAAAGTGAGAAATTGTTAGCAAAGGAATTAAAGTTAAAGTATTGTGAAATGGTTTTCATGGGAAACAAAGATAATGAAGATTAAAATATTTTAATTTTTCAAAGGCAATTAATTAAAATAAAGTGAAGTTCTGCAATAGAATAGCAAGTAAAGGGTCATAACCCTAGAAGATATAACGTATATATGCCAGATGAAATAAAATGAAGAAGCATTAGAATTAGGAATTAAGTAGTAGGTTAGGAAATTACCGGTAGTTGGATAGGTTGATTAGTTGCCTCAATAGAACATTATGTCGTGTATTGCAAAATATTTTGAAATTATATAATGGAGAAGAATACATAGATTAGTGGTCCAACACTAGTGTCAATTATTTGTTGTTAAGATCTGATTATTTGGTTGTCTCCAGATTGGTGCTTTCATATTATTTAAATTGGAGTGTCAGAACTCAATTTATCAAATAACATTTGTTTTTCTTGTGTGGTTTCATTGATTGGTTTCTCTTAGAGAATTAAATATCCTTTTAATAGATCGCAGTAATCTATGAGTATCATTTGGATAATTAAAGAAGGGCCCTATAATCGATAAAATTATCATACTGTTTCCAACTTGATTTTATCTTATTATTCAAATCTACATTTTATTTGTCAAGGAACATTTGCTTCTTTTGTGCGATTCAGTTAACTGGTTCCTTCGAAAGGATTAAAATTTCCTATTAATTAATGATAGTAACCTGGTAAGAATTATTTGGATCAATAATGAAGAGTCTGATAATTACATTCTTGCACATTTATACAAGGTATAAAAAATAACAAAAGCCAAGCAATTCAAATTGTAGCTAGCAAGTAAGTTATGTATCATTCATCTTTTGACTCCATTAGCTCAACAGGAGTAGCCACTAGTCATACCCATTCCATTTTAGAATTTTTTAAAATATTATCCAAAAATTCACATTTCAAATTTCAGTAGAAGTAGTCAAGTAAGCCTTCATCTATTCTACTTTATGCTACTATGGATAGATCCTTAAATCCAATTAAATCACACAATCCTTAGATCTGCTTCAGCTATCAAGGTCCACCCACCTAGGTTTAGTAGAGCTTGAAGTGCAAGGAGACATCAACCGTATAGGTTAACTCCATTCATTGGTTCAAAAATGTTGTAGGTTTGATCATAGAGCCTGACATCCTCATAGGATTTTTAATCTGCATTTTTGAGACCCAACAGATTGGCAACTCTATTAGGGAAAACTTGTAGAAATCTAGTAGCAAATCGTCTTGCCTTATAGAGTCATAAATTTTTTTTGCATCCTTGTTATCTCACATAATTGGGTAAGGGGATTCCACTAGGGTAAATCAAGAAACAATTTCAAAATCCATTTCATTTTCCTACTTTTGTAAAAAGTAGGTGGCGACTCTATAAAAGGAAAATTTGATGAATACAAAAAATAGTTTGAAACCACAACATTGCTAGTTAGAAATAAATATCATAGGTTGAAGTATGTATAGCAATTTTTCCTTGCCCCATACACATTATGGTGCAACTAAGAATTTTGGCAAAGGAGGTAATGCATATCATTCACAATAGGACATTTATGCAGCACAACCATCAAATCGAATAAATTCTTATCCTATCCTTCCTGGTCAAAGACTGGTAAGCTACCAAGATCATCAACACAGTCAATATCCTGAGCATTATCCATATCAATACCAAATGCCATATCAAAATGTGCAACACAATTTCATCCCTCTTGGAAGTGTCAATCGAAACCTACAACAAGATGTATATCAGAATCAACAATTTGAGGAGGAAAATGATGAACACTCATATACTCAAGAAACAAATCAAGACTCCAACATGAAATCAGAATATTGCATATCTCCCTTGGATGCATTTTTTAACCTAAGAAGACACAAAGGAGAATTCGAGTGTTCTCTACTCAAATGACTGATGGTTATCCTTACAAAAATACCTCTCAATTACATGATTGATCAATACATGTACATTGAGCAATTTATGAGAGCATATGAGCTTGATTTAATTTATTGGCTTGAATCACTAAAACCAATTACTTTTGAACATGTAGGAAAACCGATCAGTATCATAGAAAAGAAAAGGTACGAGGAGGGTGATATCACTGATGACTATGGAAAAATTGATCAAATAATGCAGCCAATGGAGGAGACATATGCAAGTGAAGTTCTCAATGATGATACTTCAGATTTGAATGTAGATGAAATTGTTGAAGACCAATCTTCCACCTTGGAAGATGATTGCAGCATTGAAGATGTTGCTGGAAACACACTACCAAAGGAATATATCAACCATGATTTAAATGAAGGGGAGGTGCAACCATGTATGTATTGTCATGGCATTAGCAATAATGCATCGGAAACTGAAACAAAAGGGGGTAGCCTGCCAAGTTACAACAATGAGGAGGGCAGTGATTGTGTTTGATCTATAAAGGATGGGTGTGCAAGTGAAAATGATTTTTATCACAGCCTGCATGATGAAGATGAAGATATAGAGGGTCTCTCCTGCATAACATATTGTGACTGTGAATGTTATGAAGAATCCATTGAAAATCTAGATTTTGATGACAATCATGTGGATTTGCAATTAAGTGATTCTTGCAGCTCTTATGGAGATTAGGAAGAAGAAGCAATGGGAAATGTGATAGAAGAAGCAAGTCCATTTGACAGTAAACAAATAACACCTCCAACTGTAGTTGAGTACCATGAAGACACATTTGATGAAGAAGAGGTTTGTACACCTGAAAATGGTTTTCAATTTTTTTCAAACCCATTGTATGATGAAAAGATAAAAGAAGATCAAATGACATCTTGTCAAGGTGTGCCAGAACTGGAATTTCATGTATATTCAAATCCACTTTATAATGAGGATGAAGTATTTTATGATAAATAGGATGATTTACCAATTTGTGAAGCAAATGAATATGAGATTGATGCATCTGAATTACCATTTTTTGATGATGAAAAAAGTGAAGAATACAGTAGAAAAGAGATGGATGAAGAAGCATGTTCACTCAACAGTGAACAAATTTCAAATATGCTGACAGTTGAATATAAAAAATACACACATAAGAATGATTCAAAAAATTTATCTTCAACATGCATCTACTTTGATAGTGAAAGTATATTGTGTAACAATGATGAGGGAATTCTTAATGTTGATCAGGATCCTATATCTATCTTTGTTCAAAAGGGAATATGTAAGTCAAAATTGGAGATTCTTGAGAATGACACTAATTTGCACATCATGGATAATGCTTGTTCAACATCAATTGGATCAAATATACATAGTGATGAGTGTATGGATCAGGTGTTGGTGTCACTACCAAGTAGAGATATGGAAGAGATGGAAAGTGTTTCAGATTTGATTATTTCCAAAAAAGTTGATGTGGCATATTTCTCAGAACCATGTGAGAAGCATTTAGATAATGGACTGAGTAGCATGAATGAGCACAATTGTTTCTCTTCCCATACACTTACAAGTTATCTGCATAGTTTGCATCAAAATCCATTAGATAAATTTAGATCATCTATGAAAACTTATGATGAAGTGAGATTTAATGACTTCAACTATGAAGATTTTTAGTTTTAGTTCAGTTGGGAGACTATATTATGACACATGATAGTAATCAAAATGGTGAAGAATTTGGAATTAAGAATAAAATTTATTGGTGTAATGTATGGGGCATGAGTTTGTCACATGATAGTAAAAAAATTAAAATTATACCTAAGTCTAAATCAAAGAATGGAAAAGGAAATACAAGCAGTATTGAAGGTGGTGTTATTCTGGAAGTTTTCAATAATAGTGGACATAACAAGGCAGATTGCATGAATATTATCAAGAGGAATTTGATGAAAACACATCAAAACAAGGTGTATGAGAGAGGAAGATAAGGGGCCTTTCTTTTTTGGTGGCCTTGTGCCACCAACTGTGGTGCGGTTTTTTTAAAACCATATCAATTCATGATAGAAAAAAGTTTGACTCTGCTGCCAAATGAGTAAGGCATTCGGTTTGCTCCCCTAGAGACTTGGATTCTTGCTATACTGAAAAGGGGAATACATCCCCAGACAAGAGCCACTGTTGGAGCCTAAAATTTTGTGCAAATTCTTGCAAAATTTTAGGTTCCCATGATGAAAAATTTGATTTCAGCACTCAGAAGTACAATTGAAAAAATTGCTAAAATGGCCCACTTTGAATAATCATAATTGGAAGCTCATTCAATTTCATGAAAAGTCACCTTGCAAGCATGCTTATCTAACACATGAGAGTGTGCACGCCTAATTTCAGCTTTGTATGATCAGTTTTGACAAGGTTTCAAAATACCGAGTTGAAGGGTTCTATGAAGGTTTACTATCTACACAGTAAAATCTACCAAGTAGGTCAATTTTGGGAGACAATATTTATCATTTGGAAGATTTTCAATATAAATCAATTGGTGTTTTAGATTCTCCCCATCTCAATGTGCATCCATGTTAGTTTTTAAAGCTTTAGGACATCATTTGGTATTTTTTCAAAACCAAAACCAAATGGATTTTACCAAGTTTGAAGACTGCATTTCTAGAACAGCTGCAAAGGGGTCAAGTTTGACTTATAATATCTTGTGAATGAAGAATATTGATGATAAAGAATTTTTCATATGTATTCATGGATTCTAAATGAACCAATTCTCCAAGTCATAGCTTCTCAAAATCACATTTGATATTTTTTCAAAAGGGGAAGTTGGTGGATTTCAGTTGAGTTTGATAGGTGCAATTCTTCAAAAAATGCTAAATGAGCAACTTGGAGTGTTGAAATTTTTCATCCCTAATGATTTCATGCCAAACCGTTCTACAACCACATTCTCCTATCATAACTCAACATGCTGGTGCATTTTCGTGGCCCCAGGAGATTGTTTGATCAGTTCCCCAAAATGATTCTAGAGGCTACTTGGCCCATTTTAGTCAGTTCAAAATATTGGGAAGCTTCAATTTTGGGTGCATTTCAAATCTTGATGAGAGAAGTATTGATTCTTTGATATTGTGCAAGAATGATTGTGGAGAAGAAATCTTTAAATAGTGTTAGGCAGAATGATGGAATTGGACGACATCAACAATTGAAAAAGAAAGAAAGGTTATATGAAGATGAAGATTTGGGTGAAACACCAACTGATTGCATTGATTATATCAAAGGTTTTCCATTACCTTGATGAGCTCAATGACTCCTTATCATATGCCTTAGGTGTTGTTCACTCATTCAATGTATCAGAGGCTTCTAATTATGTGCATGTCTTAGCCATATACAGGTGTGCCACTCTTTGTACTAAAGAAACATAATCAAGTAAAGAGTCAGTGGAGATAGACCCTAGACTAAGCTCAATATATTAGAAGGAATGCTTAAAAAATGCATTTTTGAAGGCATTATCTATCAAAATTCCCTAAGAGCAGGTCAAGGCATAATGCATAGTCCTAAAATCAGTAGTGCAACACATGGGAATAGATATTGACCTAGATGAATAGTTGTCCTAGTTTCATAATAGAATTGCCTCAACTATCTTGAAGTGTGATTTCTTTATCTGGATTGGGAAATAAGGAAAGTTGGTAATTCCTTATCAAAAACCATTTAAGTATCTTATCTCATGGAAATCTCAGGAAGAGCTAAATCAAAGGAAACACATCTACAAATAGGAGCATCAGGTTGTTGCCACATAAGTGTTACAGTTAGAGTTGACTTATCCACAAACTTGAAGGCATCAAATTTTTCTGCATGGGAGATGGAACTGTACATCAGATAATGCCATGGATAGTGCAACCATAGACAAACTACAGGAAGCATATGACACTATAATATTGTTTCTTCAAAATTTGGGTATTTCAAAGGTAGATGCAATGATCAAAGCATCAAATGTTCCAAGCTATACTCTTGAAACTAAGGATTTCGTGCTTGAAACAAAGATTTGGGGGTTGTAGAGCACATAGAATTTAGTGATAATATAGAAAGAGGAAAAGTGTGGTACAAGGTTTATCCTTTACTTGGAGAAGCATAAGACTTATGCTAGGAGATCATTAAGGAGCTATCTGAAAGTGGTGAGAGGAGTACTTGGCGGAAAGAAAGAGAAGTATGATAGATTTTATTTGAGAAATGAAACGTTTCGGGGCTTAAAGAATTGATACATCTAGTGTTATTTCCCACATGAGAAAATTGTTCAAAGGGCATTGCAATCTTATTCCAAAAGGTTTTGAAATAACACTTCCGCTTGAGGATGAAACCCCACCCAAGCGGTATCCTATTAAAGATGACCAAGCCATTGATTTCAAAGACTTGGTTTCAATATGATGAAAGTATACAAATACATCAAGAGGTGGCTTCATTGTAAAAAATCATCGATATATGCTTAAAGAATTTACTGGTGTCCCACCTTGAGTCTCAGGCTCAATGCCTTGTCCGTATTGTTCATGAAAATCCAAAGCACTAGGAGACAAGGAAACAATTCGAGTATTTAAGTATGGCTAAAGGATCAAATTCAAAATAATAATAATTAGGATTCCTCAAGTCCAAAATCTAATAAATTGAGAAAATTTTCCAAGAAGCGAATGAAAATTTTGAATCACAAAATGAAGCCATGGCTTAGGCCTGGAACGAGATACCAACTAAGCCTAGAATTGATCAGAGATGCAAAGATTGGTGGGACTTTGACCTATTGGAGAGAGTAAAATATGATTCCATCTGATACCCTAAAAAATAAGCAAGCATATGATTGAATTAAGGATTCTATCTGGAGGAAAATGAATATCGGTGGGAGTTAATTTAGAGTTTCCCTGATAAAGCAATATGCATGAAAG
>VDFB02058242.1:273142023-273279533 GCA_007258455.2 Sequoia sempervirens | reverse complement strand
TCTCAAGCATTTTGAAAATGGCCTCAAGCTTAAGATAAGTAATCCTGTAGAGCTTGGTGAATTGATGACAAATCTTTTATGTTCCCTCTAGTTTCTTTTGCACATCTTGAAATTTATTGATCATCTGGACAATGTTTCCTATGCCCATGTCACCATTATAGAGCACCTATTGGAACCAATCTATAGTAGCCTTAGTCCAATTCTTCATCTTCTCCACCTTGGAGAGTTCTTCTTGGGAGAGGAGTGGGGGTGAAGAGGATGTAGTTGGAGCTTCTTCCTCTAGAGATGTCCATTGTTGGATATAGGTGCTGAGGTCTACCACTGGTTCCTTCAGTTCCTCCTTAGACTAATGATCCTTATTCATCTATTTCATTTTTGTGGCCACTTAAATTCATTGATTTTTTGCTCTCTTGTAGTAGTACCCATGTCGATGGTGGAAATTATATAGTTGACCCCCTCTCCTTTATATACCACTGGGGTGGCTATCTACATAGTTCTTGATCCTAATGCATCGATGGTGATCTAAGAATGTACCCTTGGCTTCTTTTCCTTCTTTATCTTCATTTGTGCTCTTGACAAGATAGCTTGAAGTTGGGCCTTTAGATCAATGAGGGCTGGGGTTTTCTTTTGCAATTGTGTCTTGATCCAATTAGGAAGTTGAGTCTCCCCATTTGGTGATTCACGATCACCTTCCTCTTTCTACTCATGTTGGGGTTGTTCCTCTTCATGTCTTAGAGCTTCTCATTTGGTTCCTTCTTATTCTTTGTCTTAGTCCTCAATATTATGATATGTTGTCTTTCTAACTTAGTGATGACTATGTTCTCCTCAGTGATGCCTTCTTTCTGAAGTTTCCTTTATGCTTCTTGCTTGAGTTCTATGTGATATTTTAGCCTGGGACTCTTCTTAGGATCATCCTCTTCCTTCTTTTCTTTTTTCTCTCCTTCTTTCTCAAGCAATAACTTTTCTTCTTCAACAAGGCCTTTTTCTTTCCCAACTAATGGAGGCTCCTTGAACATCTCCACATTCACTACAGTGTCTTCCTTATCTTCAAGAGGCTTCCTTTCATATTCTAATGTAGAGGTGGGGAAAGATCAAATTAAAATGTATTCAAACTCCCAAAAACACAATTTTCCTCAAGGGAAACTTGCTCCAACTAGCCAAACCACAAAACCTCATTTTAAGCCAATTTGAGGAGGGTTTAATGAAAATATGGGTTCTAAGACCTATCATAACATTATAGTGCCTTAGACCTTCATAAAATGACCTTCAAAAACTCAAAACACTATCACATATATAGTTCCAATCATATTTTTCCAAAACCTTACTTTAGTTCCTCAATTTCACATGGAAAACTCATGAAAACACCCTAGGGCATCACCCTAAAACCATAAAAATTGCATTTCCTACCTCCCAAACCATTGGTACATATAAAATACCATGAAACAAGTCATTCCACCGAGTTACAGGGCTGGACAGTAGGTGGAATGGCTATAACATCACTTTTACACCAATCAAACCCTCAAATTAGTTAGAAACAGGCAGTCCCAGAAAAATGAAGAGATCTCCCTCAAAACTCAATATTAGAACCTCTAACTGGATTTAAATGAAAGCTATTTCATGCTCCTACAATATTATATAAGTCTTAGAGCATATGGTGGTGGTACAGATCCGTACAATGCTTGCAAAGTTCAGGAAAACAGAAAAAACATGGGGTTTCAGACCACCCGGCAGTAAAATGAGGATATCTCACTCGATTCTCAATGAAATAACACCATTCAAACGCAAAAAGAAAGCTTATTCAATTATCTATCCATCCATTATAGGCTTGGAGTGTGGAACAATACGTACAGGTCGTACAATGCACGTGATCAGCAATTTTCTTAATGGAAAACACAAAAAACAGCAAATTTCTTATTAGAAACTCATTCCAAACTTCTTCAACAGCCTCCCCTTCGAGATATTACAACAATATATCATGCTACCACTTGAAAACTACCTCTTGGGGCGTTCAACTTCCATAACCACCCTTTAATTAGATTCTAAAATGACAATTTTGCCAATTTTGCCCTTAATCACTATCCCATTACAACTTGATCAACTTGATTTTTTTGCAAATACCACCTAACTGACCTATTAAGCCCTCCAATACATTGAAAATGGTCATTGATACCTTATTTAACATGGAATAAGACCCTACTCCCCATGTCCCTTAAAACTCATGATTTCACATGGCTTTTGCATTATGAGTCAAACTGACAAATTCAACTAAATGACTCAAAACCCTTTCAAATTACATTATGACTGGTCCTTTAGACCTTATTAAGCATAAAATAACAAAAGAAACACCTAGGTATCAACTTAGACTTCACAAGGTGTAGGTGCTCCTACACCATACACCCCCCCATAAAAAGGACTCTTGCCCCAAGAGTGGAAACTTGTTCTTGGCCTTCTCATTGCTGCTTCAAGCATCTTCAGACCTGGTACTAATCTCTTTAGTCCTGGATCAAAATTTGGTGTTGTTCTAGGCCTTAGACCTGTAGACAAACAAACATTAGAATCATATAAACCTGCTCTCTTCCTTGCTCCACCCATACATGGGTAGCTCCTCACCATTCCTTGCACATTCTGCCTTACTATCTCTGTGATCAGACCTGCATGCCTCTGCTTAATTTTATTTTTTTGTAATGCCCCTGGACCTGCCATGTCACCATCCTCTTGTACCCCTGCACTAACAACTTTATCCTCTTTCGCATTACCAAATTTCACTTGTCTTGCACTCACTACCTCATCAAGTTGTTTTGTCACTGTCAAATCAGACTTAGGTACTGTATTTCCTGCAAACTTTTTTTGTTTCTTAACCCTGCTCTTGACTACAGGGCATTCAATGGCTCCTACTAACACACTTTCATGCAAACTCACTGTCAACACTTCTTTTACCCCTGCATCAAACCTTATACCTGCATTTTTAGTCTTAAAATAGGGGACAACATCAGAAAATTGGTTCTCCTTCATTACATTTATAGGTTCCTTCTTGCCACACATTATGACCTTTGCTTTACCTTTAGCATCTTCTACAAGAGGAGTTAACACAAAAGAATGACCATCTTGAACTATGGTGTAAGTATTTTCCCTACCATCATACAATGCCCTCTTGTCATATTGCCAAGGTCTGCCTAATAAGAGATGACAACAGTCCATTGGAAGAACATCACACACAACACTATCATGATAACCACCAATTTGAAAATCCACTATAGCCTTTTCATTCACCAACAAAGATTGATCATCAGTTAACCATGAGATTTTATAGGGACATTCATGAGGAATCTTTTTCAATCCTAACTTATTGACCATTTCACATGACACCATGTTTTCAGTTGAGCCAGAATCAATGACCACTCTACATACCTTGTCCTTGCACTTACAATTTGTCTTGAAGAGACTTTTCCTTTGCAAAGGTGCTTCCTCTTTTGCTGCCTTCAAGATTGTTTTTCTCACCATCAACATTTCCCCAACCTCAGGATCTGCATTCCTACTTGGAGAACAATTACTTTCACACTCCTCTTCCTGTACCAATTGTGCTCTTCTATCAATCTTCTTGTCTCCACTAGAAGAACTACCAACCCTCTCAGGACACTTCCATGAAGGATGGCCAAACTCATTGCATGTGTAGCATCTTCCTGCAAAATCATTAGAACCTCTACCAATACCAAACCTTCCTCTACCTCTAAAACCAAAACCACCTCTAGAATCAT
Source organism: Sequoia sempervirens (assembly GCA_007258455.2). Classification (NCBI taxonomy): domain Eukaryota; kingdom Viridiplantae; phylum Streptophyta; class Pinopsida; order Cupressales; family Cupressaceae; genus Sequoia; species Sequoia sempervirens. The sequence continues at coordinate 273,275,778 of VDFB02058242.1, read as the reverse complement.
TGTGATCTTTACCTTTGTTTGCTCCTTGATCTTCATTTGGCTGCTTTGATGTAGAAGGTATTCCTCTTCCTCTTGCACTAGGACCACCTCTTCCTCTTATTGCTTTCTCTTGTCTCCTTTTAAGCTTCTCCTCCACCCTAATTGCCATTTGATAACAATCCTCTACACTCCTAGGGTTAGCCAAAACCAATTCATCCTGTATATTAAGCCTTAAACCACCAACATACCTAGCAATCTTTTCATCTTCATTCTCATGATGACCAGATCTTAAACTTAGTTTATAAAACTCCTCAGTGTAAGACTTAATATCCATTTCCCTTTGTCTTAAGTTTTGTAATCTCTTAAACATTTGAACTTGGTGGTCTTTGGGTAAGAATTTACCTTTCAATTTTGATATCATCTTGTCCCATGATGTGATCTTAGACTTTCCTTGTTTCCTCCTCTCAGACTGAAAGTAATCCCACCATACCAATGCATGACCCTGCAACTTAGTCTTTGCAATCCTTACTCTCTGCTCCTCAGGAAATTCTTCACATTCAAAATGGTTATCTAATGCAGCAATCCAATCAAGTAGTTCTTCATCATTTAGACTACCACCATATTTAGAAACATCAAGTTTTACCTTAGGCTTGTCACTTTTCACTGCCTTTAGCAACTTTGCCATTCTTTGGTCTTCTGGATCAAGTTCTTCTTCCATGTCTTCAAACTCCTCATCTTCCTCTTCTTCTGTCTCACTCTCTTCAACATCTCTTCTCTTGTTTTTCTCCAGGTTTATGACTCTCTCTTCCAACTCTTTGAGTTCTCTTGCATGCCTTTCCTTCATCTCCCTCATCTCTTTAGCCATATCTTTGCTCTTTGGAGGCATCTTGTCAACCTTGCCTTTTCTTCAACCCTGCAAAATGAAAATAGATCTACTTCCTGATGCTCTGATACCACTATGATGCAGAGGTGGCAGCAAATTAAAATGTATTCAAATTCCCAAAAACACAATTTTCCTCAAGGGAAACTTACTCCAACTAGCCAAACCACAAAACCTCATTTTAAGCCAATTTGAGGAGGGGTTAATGAAAATATGGGTTCCAAGACTTATCATAACATTCCAGTGCCTCAGACCTTCATAAACTGACCTTAGAAAACTCAAAACACTATCACATATATAGTTCCAATCATATTTTTCCAAAACCTTACTTTAGTTCCTCAATTTCTCATGGAAACTCATGAAAACACCCTAGGGCATCACCCTAAAACCATAAAAATTGCATTTCCTACCTCCCAAACCATTGATACATATAAAATACCATGAAACAAGTCATTCCACGAGTTACAGGGCTGGACAGTAGGTGGAATGGCTATAACATCACTTTTACACCAATCAAACCCTCAAATTAGTTAGAAATAGGCAGTCCCAGAAAAATGAAGAGATCTCCCTCAAAACTCAATATTAGAACCTCCAATTGGATTTAAATGAAAGATATTTCATGCCCCTAAAATATTATATAATTCTTAGAGCATATGGTGGTGGTACAGATCCGTACAATGCTTGCAAAGTTCAGGAAAACAGAAAAAACATGGGGTTTCAGACCACCCAGTAGTAAAATGAGGATATCTCACTCAATTCTCAATGAAATAACACCATTCCAATGCCAAAAGAAATATTATTCAATTATCTATCCATCCATTATAGGCTTGGAGTGTGGAACAATGTGTACAGGTCGTACAATGCACGTGATCAACAATTTCTTAATGGAAAACACAAAAAACATCAAATTTCTTATTAGAAACTCATTCCAAACTTCTTCAATAGCCTCCCCTTCGAGATATTACAACAATATATCATGCTACCACCTTCAAACTACCTCTTGGGGCGTTCAACTACCATAGCCACCCTTTAATTAGATTCTAAGATGACAATTTTGCCAATTTTGCTCTTAATCACTATCCCATTACAACTTGATCAACTTGATTTTGCAAATACCACCTAACTGACCTATTAAGCCCTCCAATACATTGAAAATGGTCATTGAGACCTTATTTAACATGGAATAAGACCCTACTCCCCATATCCCTTAAAACTGATGATTTCACATGGCTTTTGCATTATGAATCAAACTGACAAATTCAACTAAATGATTCAAAACCCTTTCAAATTACATTATGACTGATCCTTTAGACCTTATTAAGCATAAATGAACAAAAGAAACGCCTAGGTATCAACTTAGACTTCACAAGGTGTAGGTGCTCCTGCACCACAATTCTCCATGTTATAGCTTCTCAAAATCACATTTGATATTTTTTCAAAAGGGGAAGTTGGTGGGTTTTAGTTGAGTTTGACAGGTGCAATTCTTCAGAAAATGCTAAATGAGTAACTTGGAGCATTGACAGTTTTCAAACCTAATGTTTTCATTCCAAACCATTTTGCAATCATGTTCTCCTATCATAACTCAACATGCTGGTGCATTTTTGTGGCCCCAGGAGATTGTTTGATCAGTTCTCCAAAATGATTCCAGAGGCTAGTTGGCCCATTTTAGTCTCAGTTCAAAATATTAGGAAGCTTCAATTTTGGGTGCATTTCAAATCTTGATGAGAGAAGTATTGATTCTTTGATATTGTGCAAGAACGATTGTGGAGAAGAAATCTTTAAATAGTGTCATGCAGAATGATGGAATTGGATGACATCAACAATTAAAAAGCAAAGAAAATTTTATACGAAGATGAAGATTTGGGTGAAACAACAACTGACTGCCTTGATTATATCAAAGGTTTACCATTACCTTGATGAGCTCAATGAATCCTTATCATATGCCTTAGGTTTTGGTCCCCCGGTCAATGTATCAGAGGTTTTTGATTATGTGCATGTCTTAGCCATATACAGGTGTGTCACTCTTTGTACAAAAGCAACATAATCAAGTAAAGAGTCAATGGAGATAGACCCTAGACTAAGGTCAATATATTAGAAGGAATTCTTAACAAATGCATTTTTCAAGGCATTATCTAGCAGGATTCCCTAAGAGCAGGTCAAGGCATGATGCACATGTTAGAAACCAAGATCTAAAATGCAAACCAGAAAAGCCTTCCACAGAAGAGAAAATCAGAAAAAACAAAGCTTTGCAAAAGATGTGCAAAATAATATTATTCAGGAATTCATAATTACATGAGATGATTTGCTTTATAAAAGAAATTATGCATAACCCTAATCTTATCTTGAGTAATAAGATAGCTCAACAAGATAAAGATGAGAATAATTAACCTAGGAATTAAATAATTACCTAAGTAAAGTTATGCAAGTGTAATTAAATAATTAATTACACCAACACCCCCCATAAGTGCAACTTAGGGAGAAGCATATTATTATGCAAATGATGTGAGATGGGTCCTGACAACAAAGGCCTGATCAGGTACCCATTTACAAATGCAAAGAGAGAGCAAACCTAGTGGGAAAACCCCCCCTCAATGAGATGACTGCTGCAAAGAAGCAATAGAAGAACACTATGGAGTAACACTGGAACCACAATTCGACAAGCAAGGAAAGATACTTCTATCTACAAGAAATCAAATCAGAATCCTAATAATGTGACAATAGACCCGATGCCACAGAACACTGGAAAACTCACAAACTAGAACAACCCTGGAATCCATAAAGCAACAGTAGATGAAATGATGAAAAAATATAGAAACCATGTATCTCAATGCCGATGCTAAACTGTGACCAAAACTCTTCCATGGGAACAAGTACCATAAAGACTCTGGAACATTAACCATAAAAACATGGCCCTCAAATTGAGAAGGATCTGAACCAATGCGGATCAATAACCATAAACTCCCAATCTAAAGTGTGAACCGATGTGAATCTGATATGTGTCAAGCTAAGACAAGATGTGGCCAAAAGAAACTAAGAAACCATATATAACCCATGCGAGTTGTCAACAAATCAAGATGAAGATTGAGATCAAAGTGCATGCACACTCTAATCAGATTATTATGCAAGAAACCCCCTTGATGGAACTTTATCTCAGTTCATTTATTACAATAACCCAATGATTGTAAAAGGAGAGAATGCTAATGTGCATAAACAGAAAATAAAATGATGTGGTAATGAAATGAAGTGCAAATATTCAAGTTTCACCCTTCCAACTGCCAAAACATCCAAGTAATCTTCAAAACACCCATCGGGACAAATCTAGAATAATGATCAACCTAGGATAGATACATAAAAAAATGCATGGACAACAAAATAGATCTCCTCAATACCTTTCCAACGCCGCAAAGAAGGCGAAAATCGGAGATCATGGAAAAAAGTTATGAGCTTGGAAGCCATAAATGAACATCTGACTTCAAATAGAAATAAATCCATCTAAACAGAAAAATACTGAAAAATAAACTATACCACAGGATAGTGCTCAGAACCAGCTTTCCGACGATATTTTGTTTTTGAAAATCAGAGTTCGCACGCAAAAGTTATGCCCAAAATACCAAAACTCCTCCAAAAGGGTTTGGAGTTAAGCCTAGCGGCTAGGCTAACCGCTAGCATTATCATGGAAAAAATTTATGAGCTTGGAAGCCATAAATGAACATCTGACTTCAAATAGAAATAAATGCATCTAAACATAAAAATACTAAAAAATAAACTGTACCACAGGATAGTGCTCAGAACCAGCTTTCCGACGATATTTTGCTTTTGAAAATCCGAGTTCGCACGCAAAAGTTATGCCCAAAATACCAAAACTCCTCCAAAAGGGTTTGGAGTTAAGCCTGGCGGCTAGGCTAACTGCTAGCATTAACCACTAGCAGTTAACCGCTAGTGGTTAACTAACGGCGGCACCCATTAACTCTGGTTATTTATTTTTTTTCTTGGATTGTGTCGTACCAGGCCATACGACCCAGAAATGAAAAAAAATTACCTCCCAGAGTCACTGTGTCTGATTTTGATGATTTGACAGTCAATTTTGGGATTTTTAGGGGCTCTGAATGTGATGGTGAGGTCCGTTTGGGCTGAAAATGCTCCAAAATTTTAGGTACTCTCTAGATCTAGAAACCCTCATAAACTTCAAATCCTCGTAGATCTGACAAACAATGGCCAAAATCTGCAAAACAAAAGCAAATCCTAACTTTTTCTAGCACTCTGAATCCAATGGTGAAGCCCAATCTGACCCAAAACGTTGCATAGATGAACTCAAGGCATGATACCCTTGAGGAATCCCAAACGAACTTTGCAATGATTTTCTCAAAAAATCTGAGAAGGGGTTGCAAATCGAGGCTCTGATACCATATTAGAAACCAAGATCTGAAATGCAAACCAGAAAAGCCTTCATAGAAGAGAAAATTAGAAAAAGCAAAGCTTCGCAAAAGATGTGCAAAATAATATTATTCAGGAATTCATAATTACATGAGATGATTTTCTTTATAAAAGAAAGTATGCATAATCCTAATCTTATGTTGAGCAATAAGATAGCTCAACAAGATAAGGATGAGAATAATTAACCTAGGAATTAAATAATTACCTAAGTAAAGTTATACAAGTGTAATTAAATAATTAATTACACCAACAACACACTCCTAAAATCAATAGTGCAACACATGGGATTAGATATTGACCTAGATGAATAGTTGTCCAAGTTTCATAATAGAATTTCCTCAACTATCTTGAAGCATGATTTCTTTCTCTGGATAGGGAAATATAGAGAGTTGGTAATTCCTTATAAAAAACCATTTAAGTTGCTTATCTAATGGCAATCTCAGGAAGAGCTAAATCAAAGGAAAAACATCTACAAATAGGAGTATTACGTTGTTGCCACATAAGTGTTACAGTTAGAGTTGACTTATCCACAAACTCGAAGGCATCAAAGTTTTATGTGTGGGAGATGGTACTATACATCAGACAATGCCATGGATAGTGCACCATAAGAAAAACTATAGGAAGCATACAACACTATAATATTGTTCCTTCAGAAGTTGGGTATTTCAAAGGCAGATGCAAAGGTCAAAGCAAGAGATGTTCCAAGCTATACTCTTGAAACTAAGGATTTCGTGTTTGAAACAGAGATTTGGGGGTTTTAGAACACATAGAATTTAGTGATAAGATAGAAAGAGGAAGAGTGTGGTACAGGGTTTATCCTATACTTGGAGAAGCATAAGAGTCATGCTAGGAGATCATTGAGGAGCTATCTGAAAGTGGTGAAAGGAGTACTCAATAGAAGGAAAGAGAAGTATGATGGATTTTCTTTGAGAAATGAAAGATTTTAGGGCTTAAAGAATTGATACATTTGGTGTTATTTCCCACATGAGAAAATTGTTCAAAGGGCATTGCAATCTTATTCCAAAAGGTTTTGAAATAACGCTTTTGCTTGAGGATGAACCCCCACCCAAGCGGTAGCTTGTTAAAGTTGACCAAGCCATTGATTTCAAAGACCCAGTTTCAATATGATGAAATTATACAAATACATCAAGAGGTGGATTAATTGTAAAAAATCATCGAGATATGCTTAAAGAATTTACTGGTGTCCCACCTTGAGTCTCAGGCTCAATTCCTTAGCTGTAGCATTCATGAAAATCCAAAGCACTGGGAGACAAGGAAACAATTCAAGTATTTAAGTATGGCTGAAGGATCAAATTCAAAATAATAATAATGAGGATTCATGAAGTCTAGAATCTGATAAATTGAGCAAAGTTTCCTAGAAGCGAATGAAAATTTTGAATCATAAAATGAAGCCACAACTTAGGCCCAGAACGAGATAGCAACAAAGCTTAGAATTGATCGAAGATGCAGATATTGATGGGACTTTGACCTATTAGAGAGAGTAAAATATGATTCCCTCTGATACCCAAAAAAATAAACAAGCATATGATTGAATTAAGGATTCTATTAGGAGGAAAATGAATATCAGTGGGAGTTAATTTAGAGTTCCCCCGATAAAGCAATATGCATGAAAGAACAACATCAGAGAGAAACAGTGATATTGGTGGGAGTAATGCTGAAGTCCCACCGATAGCCTGACATTGCTTACTTCATCGATGAGAGACATGATAATGGTGGACATTACTCAAAGTCTCCTTGATGCTTTCAATTACCCTGATATGTGAATGCATATGGTCAAGGTGCAAACAAAAGATTGAATAAAGTGCGATTATAGTGGAAAACAATATTACTTCGAGAAATATAAAATTCACTTTTTTACCAAGGAGATTATAAGGTGGATGTTTAATTTACCCACGAAAAGCATAAAGAGTAAAACTTATAAAATATTTGCACTTGGAGGTGGAATATTTTTCACCAAAGGAATTAAGAGAGTGGGCAATTATTGTTACGTGAAAGGAATATTTTGTTGGGTGAAAATGCAAGTGCTGGGATAAAAAATCAAAATTAAAATTCACAAAGAGGCAAAAGCAAAGGGAGCATAAAAACTATGAAGCGAGTAATTATTTTACCTAAAGGACACCTCAGGTAAAATATAAAGTGAGAAATTGTTAGCAAAGGAATTAAAGTTAAAGTATTGTGAAATGGTTTTCATGGGAAACAAAGATAATGAAGATTAAAATATTTTAATTTTTCAAAGGCAATTAATTAAAATAAAGTGAAGTTCTGCAATAGAATAGCAAGTAAAGGGTCATAACCCTAGAAGATATAACGTATATATGCCAGATGAAATAAAATGAAGAAGCATTAGAATTAGGAATTAAGTAGTAGGTTAGGAAATTACCGGTAGTTGGATAGGTTGATTAGTTGCCTCAATAGAACATTATGTCGTGTATTGCAAAATATTTTGAAATTATATAATGGAGAAGAATACATAGATTAGTGGTCCAACACTAGTGTCAATTATTTGTTGTTAAGATCTGATTATTTGGTTGTCTCCAGATTGGTGCTTTCATATTATTTAAATTGGAGTGTCAGAACTCAATTTATCAAATAACATTTGTTTTTCTTGTGTGGTTTCATTGATTGGTTTCTCTTAGAGAATTAAATATCCTTTTAATAGATCGCAGTAATCTATGAGTATCATTTGGATAATTAAAGAAGGGCCCTATAATCGATAAAATTATCATACTGTTTCCAACTTGATTTTATCTTATTATTCAAATCTACATTTTATTTGTCAAGGAACATTTGCTTCTTTTGTGCGATTCAGTTAACTGGTTCCTTCGAAAGGATTAAAATTTCCTATTAATTAATGATAGTAACCTGGTAAGAATTATTTGGATCAATAATGAAGAGTCTGATAATTACATTCTTGCACATTTATACAAGGTATAAAAAATAACAAAAGCCAAGCAATTCAAATTGTAGCTAGCAAGTAAGTTATGTATCATTCATCTTTTGACTCCATTAGCTCAACAGGAGTAGCCACTAGTCATACCCATTCCATTTTAGAATTTTTTAAAATATTATCCAAAAATTCACATTTCAAATTTCAGTAGAAGTAGTCAAGTAAGCCTTCATCTATTCTACTTTATGCTACTATGGATAGATCCTTAAATCCAATTAAATCACACAATCCTTAGATCTGCTTCAGCTATCAAGGTCCACCCACCTAGGTTTAGTAGAGCTTGAAGTGCAAGGAGACATCAACCGTATAGGTTAACTCCATTCATTGGTTCAAAAATGTTGTAGGTTTGATCATAGAGCCTGACATCCTCATAGGATTTTTAATCTGCATTTTTGAGACCCAACAGATTGGCAACTCTATTAGGGAAAACTTGTAGAAATCTAGTAGCAAATCGTCTTGCCTTATAGAGTCATAAATTTTTTTTGCATCCTTGTTATCTCACATAATTGGGTAAGGGGATTCCACTAGGGTAAATCAAGAAACAATTTCAAAATCCATTTCATTTTCCTACTTTTGTAAAAAGTAGGTGGCGACTCTATAAAAGGAAAATTTGATGAATACAAAAAATAGTTTGAAACCACAACATTGCTAGTTAGAAATAAATATCATAGGTTGAAGTATGTATAGCAATTTTTCCTTGCCCCATACACATTATGGTGCAACTAAGAATTTTGGCAAAGGAGGTAATGCATATCATTCACAATAGGACATTTATGCAGCACAACCATCAAATCGAATAAATTCTTATCCTATCCTTCCTGGTCAAAGACTGGTAAGCTACCAAGATCATCAACACAGTCAATATCCTGAGCATTATCCATATCAATACCAAATGCCATATCAAAATGTGCAACACAATTTCATCCCTCTTGGAAGTGTCAATCGAAACCTACAACAAGATGTATATCAGAATCAACAATTTGAGGAGGAAAATGATGAACACTCATATACTCAAGAAACAAATCAAGACTCCAACATGAAATCAGAATATTGCATATCTCCCTTGGATGCATTTTTTAACCTAAGAAGACACAAAGGAGAATTCGAGTGTTCTCTACTCAAATGACTGATGGTTATCCTTACAAAAATACCTCTCAATTACATGATTGATCAATACATGTACATTGAGCAATTTATGAGAGCATATGAGCTTGATTTAATTTATTGGCTTGAATCACTAAAACCAATTACTTTTGAACATGTAGGAAAACCGATCAGTATCATAGAAAAGAAAAGGTACGAGGAGGGTGATATCACTGATGACTATGGAAAAATTGATCAAATAATGCAGCCAATGGAGGAGACATATGCAAGTGAAGTTCTCAATGATGATACTTCAGATTTGAATGTAGATGAAATTGTTGAAGACCAATCTTCCACCTTGGAAGATGATTGCAGCATTGAAGATGTTGCTGGAAACACACTACCAAAGGAATATATCAACCATGATTTAAATGAAGGGGAGGTGCAACCATGTATGTATTGTCATGGCATTAGCAATAATGCATCGGAAACTGAAACAAAAGGGGGTAGCCTGCCAAGTTACAACAATGAGGAGGGCAGTGATTGTGTTTGATCTATAAAGGATGGGTGTGCAAGTGAAAATGATTTTTATCACAGCCTGCATGATGAAGATGAAGATATAGAGGGTCTCTCCTGCATAACATATTGTGACTGTGAATGTTATGAAGAATCCATTGAAAATCTAGATTTTGATGACAATCATGTGGATTTGCAATTAAGTGATTCTTGCAGCTCTTATGGAGATTAGGAAGAAGAAGCAATGGGAAATGTGATAGAAGAAGCAAGTCCATTTGACAGTAAACAAATAACACCTCCAACTGTAGTTGAGTACCATGAAGACACATTTGATGAAGAAGAGGTTTGTACACCTGAAAATGGTTTTCAATTTTTTTCAAACCCATTGTATGATGAAAAGATAAAAGAAGATCAAATGACATCTTGTCAAGGTGTGCCAGAACTGGAATTTCATGTATATTCAAATCCACTTTATAATGAGGATGAAGTATTTTATGATAAATAGGATGATTTACCAATTTGTGAAGCAAATGAATATGAGATTGATGCATCTGAATTACCATTTTTTGATGATGAAAAAAGTGAAGAATACAGTAGAAAAGAGATGGATGAAGAAGCATGTTCACTCAACAGTGAACAAATTTCAAATATGCTGACAGTTGAATATAAAAAATACACACATAAGAATGATTCAAAAAATTTATCTTCAACATGCATCTACTTTGATAGTGAAAGTATATTGTGTAACAATGATGAGGGAATTCTTAATGTTGATCAGGATCCTATATCTATCTTTGTTCAAAAGGGAATATGTAAGTCAAAATTGGAGATTCTTGAGAATGACACTAATTTGCACATCATGGATAATGCTTGTTCAACATCAATTGGATCAAATATACATAGTGATGAGTGTATGGATCAGGTGTTGGTGTCACTACCAAGTAGAGATATGGAAGAGATGGAAAGTGTTTCAGATTTGATTATTTCCAAAAAAGTTGATGTGGCATATTTCTCAGAACCATGTGAGAAGCATTTAGATAATGGACTGAGTAGCATGAATGAGCACAATTGTTTCTCTTCCCATACACTTACAAGTTATCTGCATAGTTTGCATCAAAATCCATTAGATAAATTTAGATCATCTATGAAAACTTATGATGAAGTGAGATTTAATGACTTCAACTATGAAGATTTTTAGTTTTAGTTCAGTTGGGAGACTATATTATGACACATGATAGTAATCAAAATGGTGAAGAATTTGGAATTAAGAATAAAATTTATTGGTGTAATGTATGGGGCATGAGTTTGTCACATGATAGTAAAAAAATTAAAATTATACCTAAGTCTAAATCAAAGAATGGAAAAGGAAATACAAGCAGTATTGAAGGTGGTGTTATTCTGGAAGTTTTCAATAATAGTGGACATAACAAGGCAGATTGCATGAATATTATCAAGAGGAATTTGATGAAAACACATCAAAACAAGGTGTATGAGAGAGGAAGATAAGGGGCCTTTCTTTTTTGGTGGCCTTGTGCCACCAACTGTGGTGCGGTTTTTTTAAAACCATATCAATTCATGATAGAAAAAAGTTTGACTCTGCTGCCAAATGAGTAAGGCATTCGGTTTGCTCCCCTAGAGACTTGGATTCTTGCTATACTGAAAAGGGGAATACATCCCCAGACAAGAGCCACTGTTGGAGCCTAAAATTTTGTGCAAATTCTTGCAAAATTTTAGGTTCCCATGATGAAAAATTTGATTTCAGCACTCAGAAGTACAATTGAAAAAATTGCTAAAATGGCCCACTTTGAATAATCATAATTGGAAGCTCATTCAATTTCATGAAAAGTCACCTTGCAAGCATGCTTATCTAACACATGAGAGTGTGCACGCCTAATTTCAGCTTTGTATGATCAGTTTTGACAAGGTTTCAAAATACCGAGTTGAAGGGTTCTATGAAGGTTTACTATCTACACAGTAAAATCTACCAAGTAGGTCAATTTTGGGAGACAATATTTATCATTTGGAAGATTTTCAATATAAATCAATTGGTGTTTTAGATTCTCCCCATCTCAATGTGCATCCATGTTAGTTTTTAAAGCTTTAGGACATCATTTGGTATTTTTTCAAAACCAAAACCAAATGGATTTTACCAAGTTTGAAGACTGCATTTCTAGAACAGCTGCAAAGGGGTCAAGTTTGACTTATAATATCTTGTGAATGAAGAATATTGATGATAAAGAATTTTTCATATGTATTCATGGATTCTAAATGAACCAATTCTCCAAGTCATAGCTTCTCAAAATCACATTTGATATTTTTTCAAAAGGGGAAGTTGGTGGATTTCAGTTGAGTTTGATAGGTGCAATTCTTCAAAAAATGCTAAATGAGCAACTTGGAGTGTTGAAATTTTTCATCCCTAATGATTTCATGCCAAACCGTTCTACAACCACATTCTCCTATCATAACTCAACATGCTGGTGCATTTTCGTGGCCCCAGGAGATTGTTTGATCAGTTCCCCAAAATGATTCTAGAGGCTACTTGGCCCATTTTAGTCAGTTCAAAATATTGGGAAGCTTCAATTTTGGGTGCATTTCAAATCTTGATGAGAGAAGTATTGATTCTTTGATATTGTGCAAGAATGATTGTGGAGAAGAAATCTTTAAATAGTGTTAGGCAGAATGATGGAATTGGACGACATCAACAATTGAAAAAGAAAGAAAGGTTATATGAAGATGAAGATTTGGGTGAAACACCAACTGATTGCATTGATTATATCAAAGGTTTTCCATTACCTTGATGAGCTCAATGACTCCTTATCATATGCCTTAGGTGTTGTTCACTCATTCAATGTATCAGAGGCTTCTAATTATGTGCATGTCTTAGCCATATACAGGTGTGCCACTCTTTGTACTAAAGAAACATAATCAAGTAAAGAGTCAGTGGAGATAGACCCTAGACTAAGCTCAATATATTAGAAGGAATGCTTAAAAAATGCATTTTTGAAGGCATTATCTATCAAAATTCCCTAAGAGCAGGTCAAGGCATAATGCATAGTCCTAAAATCAGTAGTGCAACACATGGGAATAGATATTGACCTAGATGAATAGTTGTCCTAGTTTCATAATAGAATTGCCTCAACTATCTTGAAGTGTGATTTCTTTATCTGGATTGGGAAATAAGGAAAGTTGGTAATTCCTTATCAAAAACCATTTAAGTATCTTATCTCATGGAAATCTCAGGAAGAGCTAAATCAAAGGAAACACATCTACAAATAGGAGCATCAGGTTGTTGCCACATAAGTGTTACAGTTAGAGTTGACTTATCCACAAACTTGAAGGCATCAAATTTTTCTGCATGGGAGATGGAACTGTACATCAGATAATGCCATGGATAGTGCAACCATAGACAAACTACAGGAAGCATATGACACTATAATATTGTTTCTTCAAAATTTGGGTATTTCAAAGGTAGATGCAATGATCAAAGCATCAAATGTTCCAAGCTATACTCTTGAAACTAAGGATTTCGTGCTTGAAACAAAGATTTGGGGGTTGTAGAGCACATAGAATTTAGTGATAATATAGAAAGAGGAAAAGTGTGGTACAAGGTTTATCCTTTACTTGGAGAAGCATAAGACTTATGCTAGGAGATCATTAAGGAGCTATCTGAAAGTGGTGAGAGGAGTACTTGGCGGAAAGAAAGAGAAGTATGATAGATTTTATTTGAGAAATGAAACGTTTCGGGGCTTAAAGAATTGATACATCTAGTGTTATTTCCCACATGAGAAAATTGTTCAAAGGGCATTGCAATCTTATTCCAAAAGGTTTTGAAATAACACTTCCGCTTGAGGATGAAACCCCACCCAAGCGGTATCCTATTAAAGATGACCAAGCCATTGATTTCAAAGACTTGGTTTCAATATGATGAAAGTATACAAATACATCAAGAGGTGGCTTCATTGTAAAAAATCATCGATATATGCTTAAAGAATTTACTGGTGTCCCACCTTGAGTCTCAGGCTCAATGCCTTGTCCGTATTGTTCATGAAAATCCAAAGCACTAGGAGACAAGGAAACAATTCGAGTATTTAAGTATGGCTAAAGGATCAAATTCAAAATAATAATAATTAGGATTCCTCAAGTCCAAAATCTAATAAATTGAGAAAATTTTCCAAGAAGCGAATGAAAATTTTGAATCACAAAATGAAGCCATGGCTTAGGCCTGGAACGAGATACCAACTAAGCCTAGAATTGATCAGAGATGCAAAGATTGGTGGGACTTTGACCTATTGGAGAGAGTAAAATATGATTCCATCTGATACCCTAAAAAATAAGCAAGCATATGATTGAATTAAGGATTCTATCTGGAGGAAAATGAATATCGGTGGGAGTTAATTTAGAGTTTCCCTGATAAAGCAATATGCATGAAAGAACAACATTAGAGAGAAATAGTGATATCAATGGCAGTAATGCTAAAGTCCCACCAATAGCCTGACATCGCTTACTTCATCGGCGAGAGTAATGATATCGGTGTACATTGCTCAAAGTCTCCTCAATGCTTTGAGTTACCCCGATACATGAATGCATATGGTCAAGGTGCAAAAAAAAGATTGAATAAAATGTGATTATAATGGAAAAACAATATTACTTTGATAAATATAAACTTCACTTTTTTACCGAGGAGATTATAAGGTGGATGTTTATTTTACGCACCAAAAGCATAAAGAGTAAAATTTATAAAATATTTGCACTTGGAGGTGGAATATTTTTCACCATAGGAATTATGAGAGTGGGTAATTATTGTTACATGAAAGCATATTTTATTGGGTGAAAATGCAAGTGCTCGTATAAAAAATTCAAAATTAAAATTCACAAATAGGCAAAGGGAGCATAAAAACTATGAAGCGAGTAATTATTTTACCTAAAGGACATCTTGAGTAAAATATAAAGTGAGAAATTGTTAGCAAAGGAATTAAAGTTAAAGTATTGCAAAATTATTTTCACGTGAAATGAAGATAATGAATATTAAGTTATTTTAATTTTCTAAAGGAAATTAATTAAAATAAAGTGAAGTGTTGCAATGGAAGAGAAAGTAAAGGGTCATAACCCTAGAAGATATAATGTATATATGTCAGATGAAATCAAATGAAGAAGCATTAGAATTAGGAATTAAGTAGTAGGTTAGGAAATTACCAGTAGTTGGATAGGTTGATTAGTTGCCTCAACAGAACATTATGTTGTGTATTGCAAAATCTTTTGAAATTATATAATGGAGAAGAATACATAAATTGGTGGGCCAACACTAGTGTCAATTGTTTGTTGTTAATATCCAATTATTTGGTTGTCTCCAAATTGGTGCTTTCATATTATTTAAATTGGAGTGTCAAAACTCAATTTATCAAAACACATTTGTTGTTCTTGTGTGGTTTCATTGATTGGTTTCTCTTAGAGAATTAAATATCCTTTTAATAGATCACAATAGTCTGCGAGTATCACTTGGATCATTAAAGAAGGGCCTATAATCGATAAAATTATCATACTATCTCCAACTTTATTTTATCTCGTTATTCAAATATACATTTGTTGCTTTTGTGTGATTCAATTAACTACTTCCTTCAAAAGGATTAAAATTTCCTATTAATTAATCATAGTAACCTGGTAAGAATCATTTGGATCAATAATGAAGAGTCTGATAATTACATTCTTGCACGTTTATACAAGGTATAAACAATCACAAGTTCCATTAATCAATTTGAATTGTAGCTAGCAAGTAAGTCACATATCATTTTCCTCTTGACTCGAGTAAACACTAGTCATACCCATTCCATTTTAGAATTTTATAAAATCTTATGTAGACATTCACATTTCAAATTTCATTAGAAGTAGTTAAGTAAGCCTTCATCTATTCCACTTTATGCCACTGTGGATAGATCCTTAACTATAATTAGATCACACAATCCTTAGATTTGCTTCAGCTATCAAGGTCCACCTACCTAGGTTACTAGAGCCTGCAGTGTAGGGAGACATCAACTTAACACAATCCTTAGATCTGCTTCAGCTATCAAGGTCCACCTACCTAGGTTACTAGAGCATGCAGTGCAGGGAGACATCATATTATTTAAATTGGAGTGTCAAAACTCAATTTATCAAAACACATTTGTTGTTCTTGTGTGGTTTCATTGATTGGTTTCTCTTAGAGAATTAAATATCCTTTTAATAGATCACAATACTCTGCGAGTATCACTTGGATCATTAAAGAAGGTCCTATAATCGATAAAATTATCATACTATCTCCAACTTTATTTTATCTTGTTATTCAAATATACATTTGATTTTTCAGGGCACATTTGTTGCTTTTGTGTGATTCAATTAACTACTTCCTTCAAAAGGATTAAAATTTCCTATTAATTAATCATAGTAACCTGGTAAGAATCATTTGGATCAATAATGAAGAGTCTGATAATTACATTCTTGCACGTTTATACAAGGTATAAACAATCACAAGTTCCATTAATCAATTTGAATTGTAGCTAGCAAGTAAGTCACATATCATTTTCCTCTTGACTCGAGTAAACTAGTCATACCCATTCCATTTTAGAATTTTATAAAACCTTATGTAGACATTCACATTTCAAATTTCATTAGAAGTAGTTAAGTAAGCCTTCATCTATTCCACTTTATGCCACTGTGGATAGATCCTTAAATATAATTAAATCACACAATCCTTAGATCTGCTTCAGCTATCAAGGTCCACCTACCTAGGTTACTAGAGCCTGCAGTACAGGGAGACATCAACTTACAGGTTAACTCCATTCGTTGGTTCAAAAATGTTGCAAGTCTGATCATAGAGCCTAGCATCCTCTTAGGATTTGTAATCTACATTTTTATGATGCAACACAAAGTACTTGAAAGGAAACTACTCAAAATAAACTATTCTAGAAATGATGAAGAGAGGATAGAAAAGGGGTAACATTCTTCCCACAGCTTGATTCTTCAATCAACTCCACTCAAACACACCTACACACACAGAAATAAGAAAAATGTTGGGTTTTGTTTGAGGTCTACCTCATTCAAACCCTCATTTTGGTGTTCCCACCTCCATGAATAGCCAAGATTCCACAAGATATAGAAATCGAGAAAGAAAGTAGAAAGGAAGTAGTACAACTAGAAAGTAAAGACAACTAAAATGCTATCCAATAAGCATAATGATGCAACCAAATAGAAATACACCAAGTTACCTTCCCAACTATGAGCTATCAAGTCCAATGGTAGAAGGAATAGAGTGACACCACCACATACAGAAGATGAAGCTTGATGATCCTACAATGAGAGTATGCTATTGGATCCAAATTAGAAGCTTGTAGTAAGAAGAACAATGGTGTAGAGTGAAGCACAAGTGTGAGAATGAGAGAATGAGAGAATGAAGTGCTAAAATGTGAGAGAATACAAGCAATAATGAAGCTAGAGTGAAGGAATTGGAATTAAATGAGTTTGAATGAGAAAAATAGAGGCAAGAGGTCAAATTTTGTTAGTCAAGGGAGGCAGGGAACGTTGCTCTTTGTAGCCAATGGAAAAAATAATGTTTGTACACATCCCAAGGGTATGAATCTTGTTAGGATGAAAACATAGTGCATGGAATTTTGCAAAGCATGCATGCATACATGAAAAAAATTCCTCCACGGATGCAAAAATATGTGGCTAGGTGGAAGGAACAAGGTGGCAGTGATGAATTTTGCATCATTGAGTTTATATTTTCTAAGGTAGGGGAAATTAAATGGGTAATTTTCCTAGGGTGAAAATTCATACCATTACATTTTTCTACCGCTTTAACAAGCATACGTGTTAGTGCGGATGCAAGGTAAAGTAGAAATAGGTTGAAGATAATATTCCTTAACCATCGAGGAAGTAGATCTTTGATCCGACACACCTAGATGTGAAGGAGGTAGCTCCATAGGTTCTCGACCCATAAGACAACCTTGACATTAAAGAGAGATAGATGGCTCCATAGGTTCTTAGCCTTGTGGAGTTTTACATTAGCTTTACAAGTTCTAGGTCCTACAAAGGAAGCACTAGAGGATCTTAGTCTTGTAGGGCTTGACATGAAGGGCTTCTACAGGTTCTCTATCTTGCAAAATATGATATAAAATATCCTTATAGGTTCTTGGTCCTATAAGGCAAGCTTGACAAGGTTCTTGGTCCTGCTAGGAAAGCTTGATGTAGAGGAGCTTTAGAGGTTCTTAGTCCTACAAAGCAACATGTTAAGCTGTAGACAAAACATGTTAGGAAAAAAATCCAAAATAGACAGACACATCACAAAGCATGCAATTGAAGGAGAATTTTTTAAAGGGGTCCCTTCGAGAACCCTTCAAGACAACAAGGGTCCACTCAAAGGGACACTTTGATTTGAAAGACATGATTTTTTTTGCAAATGATTCTATCATCAAGGAATCCTTTTGAAAGATCTCTTTCATCAAGGAATATGGTAGAAAGAATGCTCCTTCTCAAAGGAAATTTTTTAGACTTCATAAAAAAAAGTACTCATTTTTAGAAGGAAAACTTTTAGATTCTTTTTTTTCCAATTCATTTCCGAAATAAAATTTCACTAAGGTGTCCTTGTTGAAGAATACATCATTTGGAAAATGAAAAATTTTCAATAAGGGATTCATTGGCCACCAAATTCACCTTATCAAAAATTAGAAAATCATGGTAGTCCCCCCTTAGGATGGTGTGTGCTACATAGAGGAGAATGTGGTATCCTAAGGAGAGAAAGAAGAGGTAGAGATGTTGTGGCCCATGAAACATAGAGAGATGTAATCATGGAATGTTGTCACAAACATGAGGGACAACAAAAAAGAACCACAACATCAATAAGTAGATAGAGAAAGACAAACAAAGACAAAGAAAACACAAAATAATCAAAGATGAAGAAATCAAGAGACAGGGGGATCTGGGAGTTTGGGGTCAAATTTTTTCATATATATAAATAGGTATCACATGATTTATGAATGAACAATCATGAATCCCCAAATTTCACAAATCATGAGGAAGAGAACATGAAGATAAAATAAAAATAAAATTGGGTCAACATGGAAGAGGGCCTAAATGCCCCCAATGCTTTGCATCATCCCCAATTTTTGAAAATAAAATTTATAACATATAAAAGAGTGATGATACACATAGAAGAAGTCCTCTAGGCAAGGTCCTCTAGGTAGGATAACAAAAACATAAAAACAAGCACAAGGGAGCACAAACACACACACAACTCTAATATATAGATAAAGAAGAGGTACCACCCTACTCCTCATCGACCAACAGGTCATCTTGCTCCCAATCTAGATCATTATAGGGGGGGGGAGGATGAGCTTACAAGGTTGGGATAGCAAGGGAAGTACCCTTTGATTCTCCTACAACAAGGGCCAAGGAAGAAGGCCCCTCAAGGTCTTCTTCGCTAAGCTCTTGTGAGGTAAGGGTCATCGATCTTGTAAATATTGAGGATTGAGTTGAGACATCATCCACCAAGTTAAACATGCACTTCACTAGAGTGACATGTTTTAACTAGGTGGGAGAAGAAGGAGGCACCTGAGATCCACTACCAACCTCATCATCGAGGGGTAGTGACAAACTCAGGGGATGTAGGGGCCGCCTCTTTCACAAGGATGGCACAAGCCAAAATAGAACTAGCTTCTAAAGAAGGTGACACCTTCTTCCAACCTCCACTGGAGGTGAGGTTTTCCTCCAACTTACACTTCAACAAATGATGTGAAATCACCGTAGAAGAAGCAAAAGGTGGGGAGGAAGAAGATAGAGCCCCAACAGACACCACCATGGTGTTCAACATGTCTATGGGATGGGAAAAGGGAGGGATTTCTAGGAGGGACATCGAAAGAAGAGGCTATGCACAAGGGGTGATGAAGACCTACACCCTTTTGGGGTGAGGACCATTAGCATCCACTAGGGGAGCCAGAAGAAAAATTAAGGAAATTGGAATTGAGGCAGGAGTAGAAGGAAGAGACATAGTAGAGGAAGATGTAGAAATAGGAGCTATTAGATCCCCCTCTATCTTCTGTGAGGAAACTTGTTCCATGACTAAATATTTTCTCCTACTCTTGTGCTCATGTGCAAGCCAGTTATATTGGCTTTGTGCACTAGGAGTTGCAACTTGAGAAGAGACAAGAGGTTCCTATATATCCATAGGAGTGTCCTCCACAACTGTTGCTAATGGAAGGACAACCTCCTAATTAGGATTAGGATTAGGGGGCACAAAAGTAGATACAAAAATAGGTGGAGAAGCAAAAAAAAGTGCCTCGGTAGTGGGCCTCTTCCCATTCACTACCAGAGGGGCAGGAGAGGAGGCCATGAAGGTTGAGACACAAGAGTAGCCCCATGAGGACCTTGTCCCTTGTTGTAGACAATGGGTCTAGGAATTGTGGGAAGATAGGAAGTTCAGAGACTCGATGCTTAGCTCTTCACCAAGTGGGAACCATTGGGCTTCCCATGAGAGGCATGGGAGTAAGAGCTGAAGAAACCATAGCAGGGCAGGAAGTAGAAGTAGATGGCATAGAGGACACAAAATAGGAAGGCCTTTGGGCATGAGCAAGCTTCCCCTTCCCCTTTTGTTGGGAGGAGGAGGAAACTTATTGTTGTGTAATCATGGGACCTTTCATGGAGATAGAATTTAGGGAGACACTAGATATCTCATTTTTAGTTCCTTGCCCCTAGTTTTATACTTAACGTAAGAATGATATAGAAAATCTCCCTTGGGAGGGAGAGGTCTGACTGCAGTGGGCCAAAAGTGGTCCAGTGAAAAGCCCCCATGCGGCACTATTATTTTGTAACCAATTTCGTACACTAGGTGCACAAATCCCTCATGCAATAATTTGAGACACTTATGAACCCCTAAAGTGATGCCATTCATGGATACTAGCTAGGGTATGCCTAGCCTCACTTTGAATAGTTCCAACTCCAGGATTATGAAAAAGGAGGTATCAACGATGTTGGGTCCTATCAAGATTGAAAGAGAAGTAGAGCCAAGAGGAAGGACCAAAATCCCGTCATGTGTATGGATAGTAGCCTTAGATTCTTCATATTCCTCCATGTGTAAAGTGTTTATAAATAGAGCTTCTTTAGTTATAACATTCACTTGGCTCATCGGGCTAACTATGAAACTCGTCACAATTTTTCCATTGATACAAGCAGGAATGTACAAGGGACAAGGCTCCTTATTTAGAGGCAAGTCCTGGAAGATAAATGATATGTTAGGTGATGCACTCATAGACTAAGTAGGAGGAATATGTGAGAATGTGACCATATTCACATATCTTGATGGAATGAATTCAAAGGAAGTATAAGGTTCAATAATTAAGTTTGCATAATGAAACAAAAATAGTCCAGTGTAGATTTGTAATTTGTTATCCTTCACTACAAACTTGTTAGAAATTTTCTTTTCCCATCGAGACGAATGGTACTATCATCAATGTGTTCTTAGATCTCATGACATAGGTGCACACATCTTTCGATATCATGGCCATGTACTCGATGGTACTACTAGAATTGATGCCCATCATACTAATTAGGATAAGGCTCAATAAGAGGTCAGGGGTTTGGTAATGTTAGGATTTTTTTCTTTTAATAACCTTTTCAACATAAAATTGTAAGAATATGATAGCTTTGTAAAATGACAGTTGTGCTTCAGGTCCTTGTCATTAGACATAGAGACCATGTTTACAATGATCTTATTTTTACCAGACATAAAAAACTACAAACTAACCACTCGAATGGGAGTGTGAGGAAGATCCCCCAAATTGTGTAACCATCTACTAGTATTCTCATAACGTAATACATAAATGTGCAAAAGAAGGATACTTCATTAAGGAGAATTTTTCCTACCAATACCTTTGTAGGTTTCTAATGGAGACCTTTTGAACATCCAAGTTAGGAAAAGGATAAGAGACTTGTGATTAAAGTGCTTGATAATGAGAGATAAAATTAGTTATCTTGTCATTTTCCCCTTGCTTACATCAGATGAGATTCAAAATGGTTATGTTTAGTCTGATATTATCTTGGAACTACCAGAGAAACTAATTTATTAGTTGATCAAATGAAAAGATGGAATTTTCTAGTAAGGAACAATACCACTCAAGGGTAGTATCCTTAAGAGACCATGGAACAACTTAGCCATTAGAGCATCATAATGGAAGAAATCAGTGCACGTGGCGTTAAATACTGAAATGTGCATTTGAGTATTTCCTTTACCACCATATTTTTCAAATTTTGGAATCTCCATCCCCTGAGGGATAGGAGTGTTTGGAATTGCTATCGTTAAAGGAATATGATGAAAGAAGGGTTGAAAGATAGGATATGAGGTAGAATTGGACAATTTTGATAGTTATTTCTACATCTGAACCATATTCTATACAAGGCATTCAAAATAGGGTCACAAGATGAGATAGGACTAGTGGAATTTCCCCTAGAGCCACTGAGGCCACCAACCCCCATTTCAGTAGAGACTCTACCACCAAGACCAGCATGGGCTCTAGAATTTCCACCAAGAACATTAGAGCTAGCACAGTTGAAGCCCAAGGTACCTTCTTTACTTTAATGATGGGGAACGACTAAGGAATAGCAATAGTGTTGATGGATGGACCGATCTTGGCCATGTATACTGACACCCTGAGCCTCGAGACTTCTATCTATCTTTCAACGATCTCATACCCAAGATCTTGGGCAATGGTGGACCTAGGGTTGTATGATAGGACATGAGTGTACACTATGTCAAAAATACCTCAGAGAAATTCAAGACCTACTTGGTCCTTGTCCAACATAGCTCTCCAATCATTAACAACCTTAGCGGCCTTATCCATAGTTCTTAATTTTCCTAGGTACTCCCAAGACTTTGAAAGCCTTTTGTTTAGGGTAAGAAATTGCTATACAAGAATCTTGAGAGCCTCATTTTCCCCCATAAATGAAGTGAAGGGAGAAGTAGGAGTAGGAACGTAAGGTTTTTCCCCAAAGGCACTAGAAAAACTTGTATTTGTTCTAGAGACTAACTCATCAAAAGAGGGACCTGTAGTGACCTTCTTAGGATCCATCTCTATATGTCACACACTTCTTCTGATAACGTGCCCAAAGGTTGTAGATTGATTTACAAAGCTCATAAATCTTTACAACACACAATTATTCAACACATTGAGATGTGAGGGAAGAGTTCTCAACACAAAGAAATGAACACAAAGACATTCATGTCAGGCTCACTAAAAATGTAGAGTAGGGGGGTTCATCACCCTTGAGACTCTAGGTCATGGAAGAGTACTAAGGAACGGACCTCCCTAAAATACCTCAAGTTGACTAGACAATTTTGAAAGGACAAAAGACTAAGGCTAAAAAGGAAGGGCAAGTGATGCACCACTTTTATTTTGCTAAACTAGGTGTTCAAAAAATCAGAAGAGCAAACTACAAAGGTTTTGATCTGCTGCCCAAACAACTCACTATTTGAGGATGAAAATGTGGATCTCAAACTCCAACACGATGCACTAGAATCTTAGGGATGTGCTAGTGTCTTGTATAGACAAAATTTCCAAAAAGAAAAAAAGAAATCACTATGAGCCTACTAGCTATTTGATTGGTGATGTTTTATAGTTTGATAGAAAGTACAAAAAATGCAGAAAGAAAAGTACTTGAAAGGAAACTAATTGAAATAAACTATTCTAGAGATGATGAAGAGATGATATAAAAGGGTTACCATGCTTCCCATGACTTGATTCTTCAATAAGATCCACTTGAACACTCCTACACACACACAAATGAGAAAAATGTTGGGCTATGTTTGAGGTCTACCTCAATTAGACCCCCATTGTGGTGTTCCTATCTCCATAGACAACCAAGATGTCACAAGATATAGAAATCAATGAGGAAAGTAGAAAGGAAGTATTGCAACTAGAAAACAAAGACAACTGAAATGCTATCCAATAAGCATGATGATGCAACCAAATTGAAAGAAACCAAGTTACCTTCCCAACTACAAGCTCTCAAGGCTAATAGCGAATGTAATAGAGTGAAACCAACATGTAGAGAAGATGAAGCTTGATGATCCTATAATGATAGTGGTGTTTCAATGAGAGTACATTGTTGGAGCCAAATCAGGAGCTTGTAGCAAGAAGAAAAATGGTGTAGAGTGAAGCAAGAGTGTGATAATGAGAGAATAAGAGAACAAAGTGCTAGAATGTGAGAGAATGCAAGCAAGAATACAACTAGATTGAAGGAATTGGGATAAAGTGAGTTTGAATGAGAAAAATGGAGGAAAGAGGTCAAAAATTTCATTGGTCAAGGGAGGTAGGGAATGTTACTCATCATAGCCAATGGAAAACATAACATTTTTGTAGATCCCACAGGCAAGAATCTTGTAAGGATGGTAAAAAAATACACGAACACCTGCACAACTCATGTGCATCCCTGAAAAAAGTTTCTCCATCGATGCAAAAAGATGCAACCAAGTGGAAGGGAAAAGGTGGTGGCGATGAATTTCACATCATCGAGTTTATATTTTCTAAGGTGAGGGAAGTTAAATGGGGAATATTCCTAGGGTACAAATTCACACCATTACAACTTGTAAACTAATTAAATATAAAAGAATAATGCACATGATGGGGGTGATTAATATCATCATGGTATCTCTACACATAATTATAAAGTTTTGTATCTTATTTTCCTTGCTACCCCTTCTCCATGTGCTACCAAACACAAAGTTCAATGTAGTTCCTACATTCCCAATAGTTCTTAAATAATTTTTATTTGACTATGCTAAGGATTAGTAAGGTTTAAAATAAAGGCTCTTAACTATACTAATTTAATATATTTAATTATTCCAAAAGCTTGAAAATGTTTCTCAATTTAGGTGTATATTAAGTTCTATATGTTTATTAAACAATTAATATGTACTTCTCCAAATTAATCCATATATCATGATTTTCTGGTTATCAAGATAACTTAAGGTTTCCATGATGTTTTGAATTTCTTGTTTAATGATTTGTACCATATCTACGATTTGTAATTGTAGTGTAGAAAAAAGACAAATTTCTTCATATGGGAGTAATTAATGATAAATTGGACTTAATAATGCCTTGATTTAGTGTTGTGAGGTGTTTAACACATCCACATTAGGTCTTGGGCCCTTTCAAACTAAATAAATTTCATGTCTTGTAAAGGTGTTGTAAAGTGTTGTAAATAACTTTCACACTTTTCTAAACTTTTATTAAGCATTTAAGTCTCATGTACCTATCTTTCCCTTAAATAAATATTGTAAAATGTATTTAATTGCATTTTTAGATTAATCTAGAAGGCTTGTAAATTAAACTTAATTTTAATCTAGTGTTGTAATGTGTTTTACACATTCACATTGGATGTTGTGCCCTTCTAGGCTATGTGGACCTCATTTTATTGTTGTAGAGTGTATTTAATCACACTTTCACATTGAACCTTGTGTCCCTAGCCCTAGTTAACCTTTATATCATCATTATTAGGCCCCTATGACCCCATATTGTTTATCCTGAGGCATAATTTGATCAAAATCCCGACTAAAACAACATATAAACCTAATTTCTTCACTCCCCGACATCAGCTGGCAAAAGAGCCCATGTGGGACCCATTCACCATGTTGGAGCCTAAAATTTTGTGTGAAATTTTAGGTTCTTATGTGAAAAATATTGTTTCAACACCTCATGTCTTGATCACAATATTTAGGGCATACATATTTGTTTCAGAAATCTCCAAGAAATTACACTTGGTAGGCAGGGTGCTAAATAACTAAACAAAATTTCATAGAAGAAAATTAAAATATACTCGAGAGTTGATGTAATCGAAGATATATTGTATGCAAAAGGATGTCTACAAATACTGTAGTTGTGATTACTTTTCAATATTTTTGTCCACAATTGGAAGCATAGAAAATACAAAAATGAATGAAATGGTTTCCATGAGAGTGTAACAATGTATCAACATCGAATAAGAAGTAAGTTTCCCATCTGGAGGAGCATTATGATAAAAGGTGCAACAATTCCATCATTAGACATACATCATGTATCTTTACTAAGGGCCTGGCATTGTTTACTCAAGTCCATTCGGCTCTTTTCAAAAAAAAATCCATGACCTGTGATAATAATATTAGGGTTATCAAGAACCTTTAAATATCTTGCAAGAGGAATTGTTTTGAAGGGCATGAGGGTATGTGTAGGATCATGATGGGCCAAAAAGTGGCAATATTATGGGTATTTGTAGGGTATGTGGCTGATGACCTTTTTTTTACCCAAAATTAATGAAATGAAAAGGGTTTTTAGAGGAGATTCTCAACTTTCCACCAATATAAATTATACTTTAATTTGAATTTAATAAATAATTATTAATTATTTTCTATTAGAATTACAACTAAAGTCCTAATCAATAGGTTGATTGAAAAACATCTATAACTTTCAAATGGTATCACATTTTTTGAATCCAAAACATGCGTCACATTCTATTCTTCACATACTATAGGATTAAAAAAAAGAAAAATTAAATTTCATGAAGTTTTGACCATGTTAAGGTGGTCAGACATACAAGTTTTTATATTTTTTAAAAGTTGTAATAAAAAATTCATAATTAAATATTTACTTGGAAAAAAATTACAAAAAAATATGCATCACATCCATACATGAGTCCTCTACTTATATATAAAATATTATAAAAAAATATTATCATTTTATTATGGTTAGGGTGGTCAGACAGACACCTACTTATTTTTTCCCTAAAATTTAAGTACTATTGCATTGAAATTTCAAATTTTCACCAAATAGATTTTATTTATTTTTAAACAAACCTAGTAGTTTAGAAACTAAATTCAATTTTCTACAGATTCTATTCTTACATATTTTTGAAATAATATAGATAACTTATTCAAATTTTTATATCAATTTTTCTAACACTGATTTTTCTGAATTTTTTGCCACTTAAGGGCCTATTTTTTCCATGATGATCCTGCACATACCCATGAATTGATTTCATAGTGTTCTTTGGAAGATTGAAGGTTATCACTCTGTATCGAGCACCATTTCTAATGGAGGATCCTAATATAGACCTTCTGATTCCATCTGATGCAATTGTAGGAGCTAAATAGTATCATGTGGTTTTGGTGCCTATGGTGATTTCCAAAAGTTTCCCAAAATTAGGAATGGAAGTAGAGGAATTTATATTCCCACGATGAAGAAACTGTCGACGATCAAAAGGGGACATGATGAAAGTAAATCAATGGAAATGTTTTCAAATACCTCTATTTTGTGTTGTTTTGGACTCTGACACTCAGCTACTGGAACTTACTATCTTCATCTTTATGCTTACACTAAATACACAAACAGCTTCCCTCTATTACCAATCTGAAGGAAAAGTTTGGGTGTGGAATCTATTATTGACAAGTTATCCTTTTGCAGGCCTTTATTCTTAACATTTGGTTTCTTGAACATAGTTGCTATAGCTTATCATGCCGCGTAAGGGAATAAGTGGGACTGTTGTTTCTGATACGATTACAATTTGATAGTATTCTTCAAAAATTTGCTAAATTTGATGGATCTTCGGCGTTAGATTAAGGGACATCTACAAAACAAACACAAGCTGTGTTTTGAGCGTGAATATGTTGCAGTTAAAGTCTGAACATTGGAGGGTATTGCATCTTTGGCTACTGGTGGAATACAGGAATATTAGATTAAAGGAGAAATAAGTAGGTTAGGTAGTTGGATAGGGTGAACTGTTGCCGAAATAAATATCATGCCGTACATTATAAAATATTTTCAAATTATGTAATGGAGAAGAATGCATAAACTTGGTGATCTAATTATGGTGTCAATTGTTTGTTGAATTTCTTTGAAAATATTATTTGGTTGTCTCCAAGGTTGTCACTTCTTGATTATTTAAATTGAAATATCAAGAATATTCTTCAATTTATCAAAGCACACTTGCTGCTCTTGTGTGGTTCAATTAATTGGTTCCTGCAAGATAGGATTAAATCCTTCTAATTAATCACAATAATTTGGAAAAGGACATTTGGATTATTAAGAAGAATATGATAATTACACTCTTGCCTGTTTATACAAGTTATAAACATAAAAGTGCCAAAAAAATTGAATTGTATCTAGAAATAGGACACAAATACTATTTACCTCTTGACTCCATTAGCCCAACAAAAGTAGGCACTAGTCACACCATCCACATCTTAGAATTCTATAAAATCCTTGTTCAAAAACATTCACATTTCAAGTTTAATATTAGGAGTAGGATTATTCTGTAAGCTTTTATCTATTACATTTGTGCCATCGTAATAGATCCATTAAATCAACCAAGTCACAACTTTAAGTCTGCTTTATTCATATAGGTACACCCGCCTAGGTCTAGCAACACCTGAAGAGAAGAAGGTCTAAACCATTGGGCCTTGTCTGTTACTCTAAAATGTATCAAGAGATTGGAAACCTCTTGAGGTATTTTGCCTGCATTTTTGAGAGCTAACACACCACTTTGGGAAAATGAGTCCTATTTGGGCCATTCTCGAGGTTTAAGCTAGAAAAGTTGGGTTTTAAGTTTAATTTTCTTCAATGTTAGCCTGGGAGATCAAATTAATAGGAATTTGAGTAGGATTTCCTATAAAAACAAGCTTCTAAACCCTAATTCATTATTCATTCATTCATTCATCATGCATCCAAGTCAAGCAAGCTAGGGTTAGGTATTTTCAAGACTTCACAAGATCAATTCTAAGGCATTCAAGGGTAGATTCTTCATCCATTATTGTAGAAATTCAAGTTCTATCATCATGGAAAGTCTTTAATTGCATTATTTCATGCTTCATTATCTTTTTTCATTATTTTGGTTTAAATACCTAAAAGGGGTTTGACCATAGAAAACCCCCATGCCCTAACAATCAACAAGTTTTCCTCTCTTTAATGTGTGATTGCAGGTCTATAGATTGAAGAAAAATGACAAAATGACAAAGTTGCAAATGTTGTCAAAGTTGTCAAGACTCATGGAAACTCAGATCTAGGGAAAAATATCCATCCAATCTACATGAAATCAGTGGGAAAGTACTTATTTCATCCATTTTTAGAGGCTTGCAAAATTTCAGTTCAAGATTCTGCTCTTGGGACACTTTTCAAAAAAATGGGACTCATTCCCTATTAGTGGAAAATGGTCCCATTGTAGGTGTTTTTCAGAGAACTTTGCGGATTCAGATACCCTTTTGGCTAAAACTTGTTTCGGGATAGTTTTCTAGAATTGGGACTGATTCGCCCAGAATGGCGAATGAGTCCCACCATGCCTAAAAAGCAACAATTTCAGAATTTTAGAGATATTTCCAATCTTCAACACATTTCTAGGTGCACACTTTCTATTTCATAACTTTCTGTTTTGCTTTATTTGCATTTCTAAGTCATTTTCTAGGTCATCTAGCATATGTTTGCATTTCACATTGTGTTTTCCAACATTTCATGTTTTCCAAGTTTACACTTGGTGGTGAACCCTCATTTGTTGTTATTATTTCCCTGGAACCTTCCCTTTGTCAGATTTCAATCTCCTTTGCATTGAAATCTCAAGGGTTTGTTCTTGAATGAAGTGTTGGTCTTTGTCTCTCTCCTTTTAGGTGCAAAACCCTAGAGGTACAAGAGGTGACAAAAATCTTCATTTTATTTTGGTGAACCTACTTTTCAAATATCTTCTTTTTTGATTTCAAGTCCATCATTATCCTAGAATTAGCTTGCATTAACACTGCATTTTTCATTAGTTAAGTTACATTCTATGGTTTCAAATGTTGCATTAAGGTTGCATTTTTGCATCTCAAATCATTAAAAATTTCTCACATTCTACATTTGCATCTTAGGTCTACTTCGTACAACATAGAAAACATAAAAATCAATCAATTTTTTTTGAAAAATCTCAAAAAAATCCCCACTGGGACTCATTCGCCACCTTGGGCGAATCAGTCCCTTTGCACCCCTAAAACTATCATTTACAACACTAAAAAACCTTGTTTTTCGGCTTCTGTTTGCTACCATTAACTATCTGTATCAGTTGGCTAAGTTTCTGTAACTTTCATTTCATTAGATCTATCTTAAATTGGCTCATTTCATGCATTACTCAAATTCAATTTTTCATTTACAACATTTCATTTCCAGATCATTGCATAGTGTAACCAATTTTTTTTTTTTGAAAACTGAAAATTACATTTCATTTTCAATCCTTACATTGCATTTTAAGTTTTCTTAGATTACTTTTCACAAATGTTAGTTTTGATCTTCTCTAAATTTTCAAAGAAAAATTTATTCAATAAGCATGTTAGTCATTCATTCAATGCATTCCCTAGTTATGAGAGTCTCTTAGTGCAAGAAAATGAAAATGTCAACGTTTTCCTTAAAATTATACCCCCTCCTATCTCTCCTATTTGTGAGAATGATGTGATAGAAGAGAATATAAACATGGATAACCATAATGATCAAAATTGAATTTCTCCCGATACCTCTCCATTTAGTGACAAAGGTATCTTGGTGAAACAAGGTACACTCATTGATCATCATGAAGGTCTTTTTTGTCCTCCTCATTCCCCTTGGGAAG
This sequence comes from Sequoia sempervirens, assembly GCA_007258455.2. Classification (NCBI taxonomy): domain Eukaryota; kingdom Viridiplantae; phylum Streptophyta; class Pinopsida; order Cupressales; family Cupressaceae; genus Sequoia; species Sequoia sempervirens. The sequence continues at coordinate 273,245,305 of VDFB02058242.1, read as the reverse complement.
ATAGTATAACAATAGAAGATGAATTCATTACCAAAACTTTACTTAGTCTCCATTCATCCCCAAACACCTCTCCTATTTCTGAAAATGCTTTAGTGAATAAGGATACAATCATGCACGCTCATGAAAAAAACATTTGTGAGTAGGATATATTATCAAAAGATCTAATGATTGAGAGTTATACCATTATTTCTCTCCTTCCTAATGTTCTTGACATTTGGAAGGGTCTATCTAAACAAGAGAATCCAATCATTGGCACACATGCAAATCATAGTTTTCCTTCTCTTGATGCCTCCCCTACTAGTGATGAAGCTACTTTACAAAATCTAACCATGGAATGTGATGAACATCTTACACGCTCTCCTACTAGGGTAGATAATATGGCACAAGAGAATGATGCCTTAGAGAAAACATACAATCAAATAAAGCCTTCTCCTAATATTCCCACTATTGATAATCAAGAAAATGCAACCATTGATCACTCCCCTACTTGTGATGAAGTCATTTTAGAAGAACCAATCCTTGAATGTCATGAACATTTGGTTTTTATTTCTCCTAAAAACTCTCCTCCTAGGAAGGATATCATGGTGAAAGAAAAATATAACATTGACGATAACATAGTCGAAGAACATGATGAGGCAAAATTAGACTCTATCTCACTAAGGGATGTTAATATTATTCAACCTCAACTCATCCTTTACCCCCCTTCACACAAACCTCCAACTCAAAAAAAACCTGAATTCATCCTCTACCCACCCAATAATAATGTTTCGTAGCAACCGAGTCATAATACCACTGTTCATACAAATAACACTAGAAATAATCCACAACCACAACAACCAGCCCCAACACCCTTACCTTTTACTAATCCTATCCTACCTAACCCTATCTTACAAGGTCCTCCTCGTGGAAAGGAGTATGATCTTGTCGAGAAACTTAAGAATACTCCTACTAAGATATCATTATGGGTCCTTATTCAAGCATCCCCTCAATACCACAACACGATTCAAACAACCTTACAACAAGTTCTTGTCCCTTCTAATGTGGAACTGAATGAAATAGCAGCCATGATCCAAGGTATAAATGCTGAAATTGTTTTCCACCAAAGTGAACTTCCCCTTTTGAAGTGCAACCAAAGTGAACTCCCCCTTTTTAAGTGCAACAACAAAATCATGCTTTCATAATACTATCTCAATACAAATGAACAAGGATAAAACAAACCCTTGTTGACAATGGCTCAACCCTTAATGTGTGTAGTGTAAACCTTTTGGATAGGCTTACGGGATTTGAAAACATAAAAAAAAAATTGCTTTGTGTGATTACTTTACCTATTACGGTTGGGAAGGCCACATTGGAAACACAAATTCATGTTATGCCTCATGAACTTTCATATAATATTCTTTTAGGTAGACCATGGATTCATGCAATGAATGGGGTGCCTTCTACTCTTCATCGTAAAATGAAATACATATACAACAACAAAGTATACACACTTGACGCTAATCCTGAGCCTTATAGTGTCTTACAACTTGAGAAAAAACAAATTGAATCCCTTAAACATAGTAACACCAACCACACAAGTAGATCCTGTACAATGGAAAGAAAAAGAAAAACACAATGAGCAAGTCACAAAGGTACTAGAAGATGATTGGGGTTCCTTACATTTCAAACATACATTCATGGGTGAGTACAAGATCATCAACAAAGATTCAAATAAGTGACACAAAAAAGAAATACTGTCAACACAAAACTCAGAAGACCCTTTGAAAGCATCCACCTCAACCACTTTAGAATAAAAATAAAATTACACAACAAACTTTGATGAACTTAATCATGAACAACCACCCAATCCAAAAGAGAGAAAAAGATTTTTGGAAAAGGTTATGAGCTTATGAAACAACTTGGATATAGTGGAAAGGGATGTGCTACTAGGGAACAAGGTATTTGTGTCCCCATCAATCCTAACATGCAAGAAACAACTCATGGTCTTGGTTATTGTCCTTTGATAGAAATCATCAATCCTTCACTCAACATCAACACTATCAAAAAAGATTCCTCTAAGCCAACCTTAACAGTAGTACATCATGAACTGATAGACACTAGTGCTCTTGATTGTTCTTCTTTGCCTAAAATGAAACAAAGAAAGAAATCATCACTTAATGTCAATGTCATCTCAAAAAACACTAATGATTTGAATTCGTTAGATTTTACACCCTCCTGTAAAGGAGAGAAAAAATCTCACAATCTAAAGTGTCTTGCATAGGTATGACAACTAATACTAAGCAAGAAATATCTTTGCTACAAACTACAGGAACATCTTCTACCATTGATCAAGAGGGTATCTTGTTGAGACTCCTCCAAGATCACTTGATATCTCTCCCTCCAAGAACTCGAAAGAAATTTTATTACAAGAATTCATTTTCCACATATCATAGAGTTCACAGACATTCTACAAATGAATGTAAGGCTTTGAGTAGAAAAATTCAACATCTTAATGAGTCTGGTGTTCTCCCTTATGTGGGGGCACCGAATTCCTTTAATTGATATTATTTTCACTCTACCATGCATCTTATCCATTATTTTGGCTCACCCTTTTCCTGCACTAAGTGGGGGCAAGGGGTTAGATAGCCTTGTCCTCATATGTCACTTGTTGCTTCTTTCAGCTAGTTGACCGCCTTTCATGTACATCTAAAAGAACGCTTGGGATATGGAAGACATGCCTTAAGTTGGATTGCATGCTACATGCTACCTTTTTCATTACGTAGCTTATCAAAAACATATGACTTGGCATAGGGCTTTCCGAATAAGATCTCATGTCTTCTTCTACTTTAAAGAAATTTCTCATAGTAATATTGTTAGCAACCACTTTAAAGTGGTGGCATACATTGACACTCATATTTAATTGTGTGATTTTCTTTTTCTTGTGATTTCCTCTCTTGGAAACATTAGGTACAATTTTTCCTAGGATTAGATCTTGCACTTTTCCTCTCTTGGAAACAAGATGAGACCTTGCACAAACTAAGGAAAATCCCTTTGAACATTCCTTGCACTATTTTTCATTTACAATGTCTATGAGTTTCAAGCATACAAAGTTTTGCTTGCTTCATGGAGCTTGAAGACAATTTTTGTGTGGCACCTTATTAAAGTTATCAGGAGGTATAACTTTGGTATGGTTGAGTGGAAATCCCAATTTGAGGCATGACTTTCCCCATAGCCACCTACATGTGTGTGAGTGCATACCAGTCATGAGTGTATGTTTCTCACCTTCTAGGACTTCTCACCTCGTGGACATCCAAGAGTTATGTTGCCTCAAAGTGAGTATGCATTTTTTGGACAAACAACCTAGATCTAATCCACATCATGTTGGAGAAATGGTCGAAGCTTGATCCACCTTTTTTCTTCTCATTTGTACTTCCCTTCCTTCTAGTTATTGCCATTTCATGATTGCATATCTTGATTTGTTGGAATTCATTCACCTTGTGTGTTTCCCTTTGTCCCTATGTTGGTTTCAATGTAGGATCTTGGATCCTAGGGGCTTGTACAACCTCCTTTGATCTATGTAGCATAGAAAAAAGGAAACTTTCTTGATATGTGGGAGTAATTAATGATAAATTAGACTTAATAATGCCTTGATTTAGTGTTGTGAGGTGTTTTACACATCCACATTAGGACTTGGGCCCTTGCAAACTGAACAAAATGCATGTCTTGTAAAGGTGTTGTAAAGTGTTGTAAATAACTTTCACACTTTTCTAGACTTTTATTAAGCATTTAAGTCTCATGGACCTATCTTTCCCTTAAATCAATATTGTAAAATGTATTTAATTGCATTTTCACATTAATCTAGAAGTCTTGTAAATTAAACTTAATTTTAATCTAGTGTTGTAATGTGTTTTACACATTCACATTGGATGTTGTGCCCTTCTAGGCTATGTGGACTTCATTTTAATGTTGTAGAGTGTATTTAATCACACTTTCACATTGAAATTTGTGTCTGTAGCCCTAATTAACCTTTATATCATCATTAATAGGCCCATATGACCCCATATTGTGCATCTTGAGGCATATTTTGATCAAGCACCCAACTAGAACAACATATAAACCTAATTTCTTCGTTCCTCAACATCCTAGCTTGAAAAAGAGCCCCTGTGGGACCCATTTTCCACTTTGGGTGAATAAGTCCCATCCAAGTGGGACTAAGTCACCCAACTTGGTGAATGAGTCCCATTTGGGCCATTTTTTGAGGTTTGAGCAGGAAAAATTGGGTTTTAAGTTTAATTTTCTTTAATATCAGCCTAGGGGATCAAATTAATGAACATTTGAGTAGGATTTTCTATAAAAACAAGCTTCTAAACCCTAATTCAATATTCATTCATTCATTCATCATGCAACCAGGTCAATCAAGATAGGGTTAGGTATTTTCAAGACTTCACAATATCAATTCTAAGGCATTCAAGGGAAGATTCTTCATCCATTGCTGCAAAAATTCAAGATCTATTATCATGGAAAGTCTCTAATTGCATTATTTCATGCTTTATTGTCTTTTTTCATTATTTTGGTTTAAATACCTAGAAGGGGTTTGACCAAGGAAATCCCTCGTGCCCTAACAATCAACAAGTTTTCCTCTCTTAAATGTGTGATTGCAGGTCTACAAATTGAAGAAGAATTCCAAAATGAAAAAGCTGCAAATGTTGTCAAAGTTGTCATGAAAAGTTGTCAAGACTCACGAAAACTTAGATCTAGGGAAAAATATCCATCCAATCTACATGAAATTAGTGGGAAAGTACTTATTTCATCCATCTTTAGAGGCTTGAAAAATTTAAGTTTGAGATTCTACTCCTGGGACACTTTTCAAAAAAAACAGGACGCATCCCCCAATAGTGGCGAACGAATCCCACTGTAAGTGTTTTATAGAGATATTTGTGGATTCAGATACCCTTTTGGCTGAAACTTGTTTTGGGACAGTTTTCCAGAATTGGGACTAATTCACCCAGAATGGTGAATGACTCCCACCAAGCCTAAAAAGCTGCAATGTCAAAATTTTAGGGATATTTCCAGTCTTCAACACATTTCTGGGTGCACACTTTCTATTCCATAACTTTCTATTTTTATTTATTTTCATTTCTAAGTCATTTTCAAGGTCATTCAACATATGTTTGCATTTCACATTATGTTTTACAACATTTCATGTTTTCCAAGTTTACACTTAGAGGTGAACCCTCATTTGCTATTATTATTTCCCTAGAACCTTCCCTTTGTCAGTTTTCAATCTCCCTTGCATTGAAATTCCAAGGTTTTTTTCTTGAATGAAGTGTTGGTCTTTGTCTCTCTCTTTTTAGGTGCAAAAACCTAGAGGTACAAGAGGTGACCAAAATCTTTGTTTCAGTAATAAACTTAAATTTTCACTTATTTTTGTTAAACATGCACAAGAAAACTAAGAGGGGGGTTGAATCAGTTATCACACAAATTCAAACATAAAAATTTATCACTTATTAGATCTTCAACTGCACTATTTTGTTATTAAATATAAGCATGAATCACATATAACAGAAAGTAAATCAACACAATGAACACCAAATTTTTACATGGAAAACCCAATAAGGGAAAAACCACGATGATGGTTAACTCACAATATAAAGATTATAAACTAAATACAAAGGCTCACTACCCAAAAAAGGACTCACTGTCCATGTACAAAGGCTCACTGTCCAATAGGGAGGCTCACTACCTATAGATACAAAAGAGAACAAAAGATCCACTATTGCAATTAAAGCACATTCACAGGATTACAAAAACCTTCAACTTACTGAAAAAATGCTAACTCAACTCTCTCACACTCACTTCTGCTCTTATGATTTGTGGCTCACTTTTGTTGCTTTGCATCACACTGTCATACATCTCTTCACAATTTGACTTGCTTTTATACTATTCTCAACTTTAGAAACTTTCTCTAAGGTCAGCCACAATACATCATTTCATAATTTCAAATTAGGTCGGCAACTCTAAATTCCCGTGGTGGAAAGGAATAAGTGTGGACCAATAGAAACATACAAATAATATTTTTGAATCTTCTACATGCTTCCTCAATTTAAATTTTACTCTTCAAATGAAGTGTAAACACCAAGTCGGCCAAAAGTAATGAAAACACAAATTATCAATGATACACATGCTTTCCAACAAGAAGATGGCATGCAGATGCCACAACACACTTCATTATGCATGAGAATACATTTCAAAACCTTCTAAATACATCCGCAGCAAAAACAATAGGCTTCAATCATTGAAATTCTTTCACTAGTCTCTCTTATCTATGTAGACACACATAGAAATATTGAAACATGATTTTTGGATAACCAAACTCCAAATCTCTTTGCTAGAGCATAGGAAAGACCTTTGCAAGACATCTCCCAGATCTCCACAATCTAAAACAAAACAACAGAGGACTACGGAGAAAACATATTTCTCCCAGTCCACATAACATTGACATTGTTGATAGAGCACACATATCGGTGAACACAAATTCCGCATACGATTTCACCAGTAACTGAAACTTAGACTATATCATCATCAAATCACCATAATGTGGAGTACATACCGGAGCACAATCTGAACACTTCCAACTTTTTGATTTCTTTTCTTCATTAATTTTCTCAAAAGAACTTGGAAACTCATCAAATCAACATACCTGCAATACTAAAAAGATAGCTCCATGTAATAACATCTCACTAGCATCTCAACCATACATGTACAATCTACAACATACTGCACAGTGTTGACATCAATGACAACATCAATGAAAACACCACCAAATTAGCTCATACTTACAACAATCTCCCCCTTTTTCATTGATGGAAACACATAACCTTTTCTCCCCCTTTGACATCAATGGAAAAGAATAATTGCTCTGATTACTCCCCCTTAGGAGTACACACATACTGCAACAATGAAAACCTTTTCTACTCCCCCTGCAGAGTAGACCCATCTATCAGTCCAAATAAATGAAGAATCTGTGAATTCACTGGACTGATGCACCTTTATGTGCACCTAGTTAGGAGGGCCAATGATCCCCAACCTCTCCCTAAGATGCTCAAAAGTATCCTTCAGAAGAGCCTTAGTAAATATGTCTGCAATTTGTTCCTTTGTTGTTACATACTCCAGTCTGACCTCATTCTCCAACACTTTTTCCCTCAGAAAATGATACTTGATAGATATGTGCTTCGTTCTTGAATGTGTATGCAACCTAAAATGGTCACCTAGACTTTGGGCCCCATTTATTTAATTTGTCAACATCAACTTTCTGAATCAATGATTGTCGCATTTTCAAATCAAATTTCTTAATCAATTCATAACTATTTCAAATGTTTCAATTTTCCCTAAGGTTTGAATGCTTCATTAATTTTATTTAATCAAAAGAAATAAATCTCTTTTAATAAATAAAATAATGTTATTTAATTGAAGTTAATATTACTTAAATAAAATGATGCTATTTAATTAAATCTATTTTTAATTAAATAATTTTATTTTATTTTATTAATATTCATTTCTAAATTACATAATCTTATTTTATTTTATTAAAAGAGATATTATCATCTTAAATTAAATTAAATAAATGAAATATCCTCTCAAGAATATCCTGTGATGAAAAAATGGAAACAAATCAGTTAAAAGGGAAATAAACTAAAAAGAATTCCAATCAAGATTTGTTTCTATTTTTCTATTTATCCCACATTGCTTCTGAATTTGCCTTCAATTCCACTTTTGCCTATAAAATGAGCCCTCTCATTCTCATTTCAAAAGAATCACGAATTTTTACATCAGACTTTATGCTACAAATTTTCTTGAATTTTATCATTTGAGATTACACATTAGTTTGATTTTATAAGCATCTTAGTTTTAGAGCATATAGTTTAATATTACATTTTAGCTTAATCTTCATAGTAGATTAATTTTCAAAGTAATTCATTTGTGGCATTGCATGTAGATCAATTTTATTTCAATAAATTAGTTTTGTTTATTACATTTTACAGTCATTTAGATTAGTTTTCATTATTGCATTGCAATAACAGGCTTCATGGAGATTGGCATTCTTGCTTCTCCTCTTTGAATCTCTCGTTCCGGGACTGTATTTGCAGGGGTAACTAGGTCAATCTGAGGGACACAATATCAATCCCTGCTCTTCTCGGATAGAGAGCTGTGAATTGATTTGCAAGGACTCATTATTGAGTATCCTTGCATGCAAGGATTCACAGAAGTATAACATATTTTTAGTTATACATTTTGGCGCCCACCATTTTTAATTTTTAGTCTTTAATTTAGTTTAGTTTTTAATTTAGTTTTTAATTTTGTTTTTAATTTAGTTTTTAATTTTGCTTCATAAATCCAGCTTCCACTCAGTTTTAGGAAAAACAATTTCTGGGTTTTGTAGCCAGGGTCGAAATCTGATCTGGGTATCTTTCAGTTTTTTAATTTTTTTACGGATCTAAAGAAAATAGCTGCAAAACTGTCGCGCGTCATTTTTTTCACCTGGCTAAAGGTTTAAAAAAAATATTTTTTCATCTTCTACTTGCTGGATCAAAAAACGATTTCTGGGTTTTATTTTTTGCTTCAAAAAATTTCTGGGTTTCTGTTTTTGTCTACTCATTATAAACAGATTTTTCAGAAATCAAATTTGAAGATTTTTATGCATGTTTTTAATTTAGTTTTTAATTTTTAGTTTTTAATTTAGTTTATTTTTTAATTCTAATTTAGTTTTTAATCTTAATTTAGTTTAGTTTTTAGTTAGTTTGGTTTAGTCTTTAATTTAGATTTTTAAATTAGATTTTTTTAGTTTCTAAAATTCAAATTAGATTTTTTTTAAACTTTGTTAATTTAAAGTAGATTCTTTAACTTTGTTAATTTAAATTAGATTTTTTTTACTTTAGATTTTTTAACTTTATTAATTTAAATTAGAATTATTAATTTAGATTAGATTTTTTTAATTTAGATTAGATTTTTTAATTTTATTAATTTAGATTAGTTTTGTTTTAAATTTTTAGTTTAGTATTAGATTAATTTAGTTTAATTTTAGTTTTGTTAACTAATTCTTTTAGATTTAATTTTGACTAGATTAAATTAGATTTTTAATTCTAACTTTGTTCTTCTCGTTCTTCTCAATTCTTTTTTTTTCACAGATAATAGTTTCTGCAGGACGCCACCGAGAACTTGAAACACACTAACGGTTTGATTGCAGACGATGACAAAGACTTGAAAACAAACACTTACGCTTTGTCAAAGATCTTATTTAAAAAACATTGTGTTTGTTTTCCTGCTTTTCAATTCACATAGTCTAATTAGGGTTCATTAAAATTCTTAGGAGTTTCGATAGTGAGTAGGGAATTTGGCTCTTTGTTACATGGAGGTGATGACCATGGACAAATCCAAGCTCCTGATGATCTTACTAATATGACGAACTCTTAGGGAGCGGAGCAAGGTAGTGAATCTTTAGCACTTTCACTCGTCAGGGGATTATGCTCTTCTCTCATTGAGAGAATCAGAAACCCAAAAGCATGTGGATTTGGTGAAGTGAAACTAGCTCGGTGATTAAGGTTGTTTAGCATGTTTGGGTAAAGAGACGGGCTAGAGAAGTATGCTCTTCTCCTTTTGGGAGAATCAGAAAATCAGAAACCCGAATCCGAGCCATGTCCAGTGTCACCTTTAGAGGGCCTGCCAGAAGTTGAACCTCCAGGAACGACCCAAGTGAGTGCACACCTATCGCCGGTGATTCCACCTCACTATAATAAAGAACGTCTTGTTGAGTCTAAAGACTCCAAGACCATAGTAACTTCTTTTCCATGACTTGGATGATCATCATGGAAAAGCTCTGTTTATTGCACTGAGCGGCGCCGCTCCGAGCCCTGCTTGCGGGGTGTGTGATTTTCAGGTGTTGGTGTGGCTGCGAGGCCCGAGCTCTGTATCAGAGGCACCGAAGGTTATTGTGAATGGAAGCCAAGTAAAAACCTCTTAGTTAGTTGCCTACCCGGTTCACCTCCGAAAGGAGTCATAATCTTTGCGCAAGGAGGGGGAAGAATCTCTCTGTATGTTGATCATACATAGATTCCCATCATAGGCATACACCTGGACGTTTGGAGGCGGTTGCGACACTGGCCCCTACTACAAGGGTAACCTTTGAACGTACACTGTTGAGTCCTTGGAAACACCAAAAACACGGGCGCCCTCTAGGGGGTGACACGGCTGTGTGAGGTGCACGTATGCGCATAAGCAATGGGGCAAAGGTTTTGGCTTCTCACCATTTTCTTTGGTAGGGATAGCTATGTGTTTTTTTTTTTAGTCTTAAACATTGTCCAAACATCTTCAAACAAGACTCCCCCGATACTATCAAGTTGCTTTGTCCTTGATAGATCTATTATCGACTACTTTTTGTATCACAACTTGTCTGATTGAAACCTATGTGCTTGATCAAAATCTGTTGATATACTTGCTTGATCTTTGAAAACAAACAACAAACTGAAATACTGAGTTCTTCGATTAGGTGACTTGTCCCAGTTTTAGAGACCTGTTCTATATTTAGGGTTTATGTGTCCTTGACCTTTTGAATTAGTGATCCTTGATCTCATAAGTGATTTTGCTTGAGATTGGCAAATTAGGAATTGTTCCTGTCAAATAGATAAATTTTTAGACTCTTTGATAACACACTTGGAGAGTGCTAGTAGTCTCCTTGTCCACCCATTTTCATACAATTCAAACTCAGTACACTTTGTGTAAGTCATCCTCCTGATCCATATGTGCTAGGGTGTTCACCCAAGAATTGAGCACCTCTGTGGCAGTGTTGGTTTGCACCTATTTGCAACAGCTCTATTTCACCATCTCTCTCGGACAAGAGAAAACTTTTACTATCCTAGTCCTGGTATTGACGTTTCTTAGAATTGTCTGCTTAATTCTAACTCTCTTCATGTCAGTCACAACAAGATATCAAGTGAGCCAAGGAAAGCGACCTCATATAGTTTTTAACCAACTACCCCCAGTTCAGACTCGTCAAAAGAGAAAGGAAAAGGAACCAATATTTGACCAGTCACTCTAGGAGTCAGTCTGAAACCTATTTTGACCCAAAGAGCCATTTTAGTGACTTGAGTACCCCCTCAACACCTTCCCACTCAGGTATGGATATGAGTTATACTGTCACTCGGCGGGAGAGGGAAGCCATGGATCAAAATCTTGATGATATCTATGAACAACACAGAAACAACATGATATTTGGAAATTCTTCTCATGATGATCAACCTGGTTCACCCCTCATTAATGCAAGATATTTGGATGCCCATCAACGGGATGAAAGGTATAAGAGACGAGCTCACCAAGAACAATGGTCACAACATGAAGACCAAGACAATGAACCTCGTGATGCTCATGTCAATACAACGTATACCAAAGACTTGTTCAAACAGTCTAGACCAAACTCACCACTTCAACATACCTCAAGGTTCACAAGTGATAGGCTCAAAAGAATTGAACGTGAAAAGAAAGCCTTTCTAGATGAATAAGCTGCAAAGCAAGAAAAGTTTAGACAACTTGAGGAAGAGAGCCAAGCTTTATTGGAAGTACAAAGGAAACTCGCTCAAGAGGAGCAAGATAGGCAGTTAGCCCACCAATTAAACAAACAATACAATACAAGGGGTGCTAACAGTGGACATAATTCTCCTCCCTCCACCCCTTCCAGAACACCAAGAAGTAGAAGGCGGTCAAGGACCCCTTCTAGATCTCCTAGTCCTAGAGGAAGAAGGGCCTCTCAGTATGCTCACTATAGGAGGCAAACTCCTCCCAGAAATTCAAGACCACACTCCCAACATGTACATCCTGGTTCCCAACATGGAGGTGGTAGCTCACATTATGACTTTGATACTCAAGACTTCATGCGAATACAACAAGAGCCTATCTTCCAATAGTATGTGGAGAGGTATTTGGAACAAAACAAAGATAAGTTCTTGGAAAGTCTAATCAACAAGGGTGCCAGAGTCCCTTATAATTTTGATGTGGACAACAAAATACAAAAGCAAAATCCCTCTCAAGAGGAAGAAATCTGCCAAATGAAGCAAATGATGGAGAAAATGATGCAACCTAAGAGCTCATTCTCACTAGACTCAATTTGTCCTAATCCATTTGACAAGAGTGTGAGTATGAAATATTTTCCAAAGAGGGTGGAATTCCCACAATACGATAAATATGATGGCAGTGGTGATCCACACGACCATGTGCGTCAGTTCTATACTATGAGCTTTGAATTCCATCAGGATGACTCCTATTTGATGAGGTTGTTCCCTAGGAGTCTTAAAGGACAAGCAATGGAATGGTTTACCAATATCACTCTTGTCAAGACTTTTAGAGAACTTGTTCATAGATTTGTTCAACACTTCGCATATAATCTATCAAGATCTGTTACTATGTTGGACCTATGCAACTTGAAACAAAATCAGGGGGAATCCTTTGTTACCTTCTTGCAAAGGTGGAGGAGACAATGCTCTCGGTATCCTAGGACGATCCATGAGGATGAAAAGATTGACATACTTGTTAGTAATTTGGTGCCTGAAATGAGATATGAGATCAAAAAGATAGTCTTCACTTCCTTTGATACCATGATTGAAACTGCATGTTGCATTGAGGATGTTCTAAAAGAACAAGGCATTTTGACCAGACATAACAATAATACCAACAATGGTCAACACAACAATAAAGATAAAGGGAAGAACAATAATTGGAACAAAAACAAACAAGTTGTCAATGATGGAGTTGTGGATTCTTCCCAATCAAGAGATCAAAGTGTTCTTAATTTGACTAAGGTTGTGCAAGCAATGAAGCTTAATGCACCTCCACAACAAGAAAGTAAACCAAGATATCAAGAGAGGCCCAAAAACCAGAAGCGGCAATTTACCAAATTGGGTGACTCATATGAGGATATTCTCAAAACTCTCATTGCTAACAACTTGGCACATCCTCAGGATCCTGCAAAATTTCACATTCTAGATCCTAAGCCACATTGGTGGGATGACAAGGCATTCTGTAAATTTCATAATGGCCCTAGCCATACTGTTGAAAACTATTGGAGATTAAAACATATCGTCCAAGATTTTATAGAAAGTGGAAAGCTTCAAGTTGATGGCTTAAGTACCAATGCTGATCATTAGGCTTTTAAGGAACCTTTGCCTAATTACGACAAGGGGGAAACTTCTAAATCACAGAATGGCAAAGCTGCAATCAACTACACCTATACAGTGGCAGAAAATGTGATAAACATGCTTGAAGTTGTGGAGCCAAGTGTTAATATGATAAGGAGTAAGGACCCGCATGGTTATGACTCTCCCCCTATTTTTGACAACCAACCTGTTGTGGTGCTGAGAGGTCCTCATTCTAGGTTATCTTCCCAAGCCCTTAATGCTGTTACTAGGAGTCAAGTCCCTATTATTCTCAGAGGGCCTAGTTCAGGTCCATCCAACAAATCCAAGCAAGTGGCATCCAAGAATGTCACTATAAATTCCGCCACTACTCTCAAACCAAACTACAATCTTGTAGATCAGTTACAGAAAACTCCAGCACAAATCTCAATCTTAGAGCTTCTAGAGTTGTCCCCTAGACATAAGCAGATCCTTGAGGATGCTTTGCGCATAGCAAATGTCCCCAACAACATTGATATAGACCAATTCCACGGCATGGTGAATCACATTACTAGCCCACACACTGCCTTTCTCAAGATGATGACAACTCTAAGCCATCCACACACAATCTTGCCCCTTCACAGTCATGATTCATAAAACCCATGCTGTTGATTGGATGGGGGTACCGGGTTAAATATCCTGCATTTAACTTGTTAAAAAACTTTGGCTATTCGTGAGCAAGTGATCGACACTAGAAAGAAGATCACCATAAAGGCCTATGATGAGGCAATTGAAAGTTCTAAGGTTGGCTGTCCTTCCGCCGTGATTGGCCCACTTGAAAAGGATATATTGTTTCAAATTGTTGATAATCGACTCTTGCATACACAATATTTTACCGGGTAGACCATGATTCATGATATGCGTGTAGTGCCGCCTACCTACAACCAAGGTGTTAAGTTCCCCTTACAATGAACATCATAACTTGCATACCAGGATAACACCTTATCAATTAACTCAATCTCTAATGTTCATGTCCTCTTAACCGAAAGCAGAGGATTATGAAACAACTTCATGCATCGGCCAAAACAAATTTAAGTCGCAGACCTTTGGCATGTGGGTATCAACTTGACTTTGAAAAGATGCCTGCTTCCTAGACATATGGAAAGCCTTCACGAGATGAAACCATCATCTTCAAGAATGACACTATTTGACAAGTTTGTTGAATCCTCAGTACCAATACAAGATGAAAAAGAGGAAGTAGTTGTTCGAGATTGGATATACAAAGAGGAGAAATACCAGCACAATGAAAATTTCTCCCCCTCTCCTAAGTCCTATGGGAGAGGATATACTTTTGTCAAGAAGATGGGTTATCCAGGATATGGCCCTCTTAGTCACATGTTAGATGCTAGAGCCGAACCACTTAATCATGATCTTTTTGCACGTAAGTCTAAGAAACCGGTTGGCCTAGGCTTTATGAACAACAATAAATGCACTGTCCCCATTTCTGATAGGCGGGATAGTAAAGATGACACATAATATGTACCAGATTTGACCAATCAACAAGACATAACAGATGATTGGGTACCTTCAACAAATCTCCTTTGGGAAGATTCAAGAGATTTAATAATTGATAGTCCTCCTATCTCATTTACAATAGATAGTGACTATATGAATGCAAGATTGACTATGGATAGTGTCTCCATCCCAGCTGCAACGGATGGTGATAATTCAGATAATTTTGTGATTGAGCAAATTGCTAGAGGAGAGGAGCCTCTTCCAAATCTTGAGGCTTCTACATCATGAGGCTCCAACAATAATTCATAAATAGACTCTCATGAGTTTGAATGGGATTCACTCTCAGATGCAACATTTGACTTGGATATGGATGTTGTCCACGCTTATAGTTCTCAACCTGATGTAACTGACGAGTCATGTGTTAGATTAGAAGATTGGAACCCACATGTCACATTAGTAGATGATTCTTCGCTTGCTAGGATAAATTCTGATTTAGACACTTTAGAGGGAAACTTGACAGATTCCAATTCTACAGTCACCAGAGATGACATCACCTATATCCTTAATCTTGAACCGGTCATCAACCTACCCCTTGTTCACCCCAACCTTATTGAGTGGTCTCACGGTTTCGCTGAGCCTCTAACCTTTTGATATTTCACAATGACTATGAGGATCACCTGCTATCTAAATGCCATTGAACCTCAGAAGTCTCTTCCACTGTAGCTGAACTCGCTACTAGTATGACGTAACCCTACATCAAGTACCTTAGTCACAAGATAAAAAGAAAAAGAAAAAAGAATAAGAGTTCTCGATGGCTTAAAACCACTATGTGGCTACGGTGTCGGGAATCAAAAAAGTAAAAATAAAAGACGATCCAAAGGTGAAAACCCTCCCAGGCACTCACGGATGAGGTGTACTTGATGGTCTCCCAAGCTATTTCCAGGATAGATCATCAGTATTGGTTGAACCTACAGAAGCTGTTAATTTGGGCACAGAGGAAGTTCAAAAAATTGTACACTTGGCTAAATCTTTATCACCTGAAGAAAAGAAAGCCTATATCGAGTTCCTCCAAAAGAAGGAAATTAACTTTGCATGGACATACTCAGACATGCCAGGGTTGGACACTAATCTCATTATGCATCATTTGTCCATAGCTCCAGGTGTGAAACCAGTCAAACAGAAGTTGAGAAAAATGCACCCTCATATAGCTCTTTTAGTGAAAGTTGAATTAGAAAAGCTCCTTGGTGCAGGATTCATTAGAGCCATAGACTATGCTGACTGGATTTCCAACATTGTACCTATTTCTAAACCTGATAAAACCATTCGAATCTGCACAGACTTTAGAGATCTTAATAGAGCATGCCCAAAGGATGATTTTCCACTTCCTAACATAGACATGATAGTGGACATGACAGCGGGATATGAGATCTATTCTTTGATGGATGGTTTTTTTGGGTATAATCAGATCAAGATAGCTCCTGAGGATCAAGAAAAGACTGCATTCACATGTGCCTGGGGTACTTATTGTTGGAATGTCATGCCCTTTGGATTGAAAAATGCAGGAGCTACTTACCAAAGAGCTATGACAACCATCTTCCATGACATGATGCATAAGAATATGGAAGATTATGTGGATGACACCCTGGCTAATTCTAAGAGAAGAGGAACACATTTGGCTAATTTAGAAGTGATTCTAGATTGCATGGAACAATTTCAACTAAGATTAAACCCAAAAAAGTGTGCATTTGGTGTTACTTCTTGCAAATTATTGGGATTCATCATTTCAACTAAAGGAATAGAAGTGGACCCTGAAAAGGTTCAAGCCATTATAAACATGCCACCTCCCAAAAATGTCAGCCAAATGAGGAGTCTTCAAGGGCGCCTTAAATCCATAAGGAGGTTTATTTCACAATTAGCAGATAGAGCACAACCTTTCAATAAAAAATTGCATAAAGGTGTTCAATGTGTCTGGAATGAGGATTGCCAAAAGAGCATGGATCAAATTAAAGAATACTTGGCAAATCCTCCCATTTTAATGCCTCCCATTCCAAGAAAACCTCTCATTTTATATGTCTCAGCTACTGAATCTTCACTGGGGGCATTGTTGGCTCAATTAGATGAACAAGGGAAAGAAAGGGCCATATATTATATTAGTCACACTCTTGTTTCTTATGAGGTTAATTATACTAGTATTGAAAAATCTTGCCTCGCAGTAGTGTTTGCTTCTCAAAAATTGCGACACTATATGCTCGCGCACACCATACACCTCATAGCAAAAATTGATCCTCTCAAATACTTGCTTGGTAAAGCTGCTCTCATGGGTAGACTTGCTAAATGGATGATGATTCTTTCTGAATTTGACATAGAGTATATTGAGCGCAAAGCAATCAAAGGCCAAGCTATTGCAGATCAACTGGCTAATTTCCCTATTCAAGATAATATGCCCATTCAAGTCAACTTTCCAGATGAGTATCTTATGTACATAACTGAAAGATCTTGGAAACTATTCTTTGATGGTTCCTGCATGCAAAATGGTTCTGGAGCTGGTGTGTTGCTTGTTTCTCCTCATGGGTATACTATTCCTAAATCTTACAAGTTACTCTTTCCATGCACAAAAAACATAGCTGAGTATGAGGCTTTGACAAATGGACTAAAAATGGCCATAGAGTGGAATATCACAGAAGTACATATCTATGGGGATTCTCAGCTGATCATCAACCAAGTCAATGAACAATACCAAACAAAAGATGACAAGTTGTTACCTTACAAAAAAATGGTTGATTCATTAAGACGGTATTTTACTTTTGTCACCTTTCAGCAAATCCCTAGGGCTGAGAACAAAGCAGCTGATGCTATGGCCACCCTTGCTTCACTTCTTCAGTTAGAGGAACATGAGTCCAGATATGAATTCCTGGTGGAAGAGCTACGATATCCCATATTTGACTCACCCAAAAGCCATGTCATTTGTACCCTTGTCAATCATGAATCCTCCCGCTATGGTGCTATTTACTCATATCTTCGTGATGGCATCATCCCCGATACATTTAACCGATTTGAAAGAAGAAACCTTATCCACAACGCCTCTCGCCATTCCCTCATCTCTGGTGATTTGTATAGGAGGGGTCTAGATGGAACACTTCTTAGGTGCTTAGAAAAGGAGGAATCTGATCAAGCGCTAGTTGACATCCACGAGGGCATATGTGGAGGACATTCTAATGGTCTTTCCATGGCTAGAAGGTTGCTTAGGGCAGGGTACTATTGGCCTACGATGCAGATAGATGTAGTAGCATTTGCTAAGTCTTGTGAAAAATGTCAGAAACATGGACACCTGATACATGCTCCACGTAGGGAGCTAATTCCTTCTATATCTCATTGGCCATTTCAGCGATGGGCCTTTGACCTTGTTGGGCAGATTCATCCCAACTCATCAGGTGGGCATAAGTTCATTATCACTGCTACTGACTACTTCACAAAATGGGTAGAGGTTGTTCCACTTTCTATTGCCTCAGGCAAGACAGTGTCTTTATTTATTTTAAACCATATCATCTGTCGATATGGAGTGCCATCTGAGATCATCACTGACAATGGAGGTCAGTTCAAAAACAAGGACCTTAAAGAACTCTGCCAAAGATTCAAGATAAAGTAACATTGGTCCTCCATTTACTTCCCACAAGGAAATGGTCAGGCAGAGGCTTCAAACAAAACCATTCTCAAGATTTTGCACAGAACAGTTCATAAGAATGGTAGAGACTGGCACCTACAGATAAATCCGGCCCTGTGGGCCTATAGAATGAGTATTCGTACTCCAACTGGGGCTACTCCTTTTTCCCTCACATACGGCGCTAAAGCAGTGTTACCTTTAGAGGTTGAGATTCCATCACTTCAGGTCTCTCTCAAAGGTCTAGTTACAGATGAAGACTATCGCGCCATGATATTGCAAGAATTGGAACTTCTTGATGAGAAGCGTAAAGCATCATTTGACCATATGAGGGTCTATCAAAAGCGGATGTCCAAAGCCTTCAACAAAAATGTTCGCCCTAGAGAATTCCAAGTAGGAGATCTTGTCCTGCGAGAGAATCCTAAGAACCAACATAATCGAGAACAGAAGGGAAAATTCGAACCTTATAGTCATCTTGACCTTCATGTCTTTGATGCTCATGTTAGAATCTTTCCACATTCCAAGCTGATATAAATCACATTCATATCTTCATAGTTGCGTTTGTGACTAGTGATGATTGTGTGATTGTCCAATGTCCGGTAATAATGGCCCAATGATGAAAATAAGTTCTCTTACATTCTCTAATGAATGATGAACACACAAAAACCTATGTTACCCTATTGCAAGTACACCTTTGCATCTTCATGTAGCTTGCATTATTTAGACTTCATGTTAATTTGCACTTTTAGGCTGTATTATGGGTTTGAGAGGGTTTCCTTCTATCTTCTTTGTGGATTTTTCATCAACTCCGTGATCAAGACATTCTTCATTTCCTTATCTTTTCATGATCTCAACTGTAAATTTCTATCTTAAATAGCTTGATTGATTTTGATGCATCCTCTTTTATTGAGGCAGATTCTCTTCCTTCTCTCCATTTCTTTCCATTTCTTCCAAACTCTATCTTCCATCTCGATTACACCCCCACTTCTTTCTTCTAATCCAACCTTTGTACAATTTTCTCGGCTGATCTTACCTAGTTCCCTGCGGATTCTTATATTTTCATCTTACATCAAGAACCTTATCTTTGTTTGATTTGATCAAATTTTCAATTTATTATCTTCTAATTTCATTTCGATTTCGACACGAGGGGCGCGACTTATCAAACTTCAATCCTTGATTCAACTTTATCAATTTATCAATTGCTTCTCTTGGGGCAACCTTGCTTGAGATTCTTATCTCTCACTTTGGATGTGATCCCGAATCGACCTCATGTTCAAAGGCTTTTTGTTTATGTTTGTCTAGATGTGATCCCGAGTCGACCTCACATTCGAGTTGTTTTGTGATCCCAAATCGATCTCACATTGCAACTTCATTCTTTGACTGCGTGTGATCCCGAGTCGACCTCACATTAGTCAAAGAGGGGCAAATGTATGCAACCTAAAATGGTCACCTAGACTTTGGGCCCCATTTATTTAATTTGTCAACATCAACTTTCTGAATCAATGATTGTCGCATTTTCAAATCAAATTTCTTAATCAATTCATAACTATTTCAAATGTTTCAATTTTTCCTAAGGTTTGAATGCTTCATTAATTTTATTTAATCAAAAGAAATAAATCCCTTTTAATAAATAAAATAATGTTATTTAATTGAAGTTAATATTACTTAAATAAAATGATGCTATTTAATTAAATCTATTTTTAATTAAATAATTTTATTTTTATTTTATTAATATTCATTTCTAAATTACATAATCTTATTTTATTTTATTAAAAGAGATATTATCATCTTAAATTAAATTAAATAAAATGAAATATCCTCTCAAGAATATCCTGTGATGAAAAAATGGAAACAAATCAGTTAAAGGGAAATAAACTAAAAAGAATTCCAATCAAGATTTGTTTCGTTTTTCTTTTATCCCACATTGCTTCGAATTTGCCTTCAATTCCACTTTTGCCTATAAAATGAGCCTCCTCATTCTCATTTCAAAAAGAATCACCTAATTTTACATCAGGACTTATGCTACAAATTTTCTTTGAATTTTATCATTTGAGATTACACATTAGTTTGATTTTATAAGCATCTTAGTTTTAGAGCATATAGTTTAATATTACATTTTAGCTTAATCTTCATAGTAGATTAATTTGCAAAGTAATTCATTTATGGCATTGCATGTAGATCAATTTTATTTCAATAAATTAGTTTTGTTTATTACATTTTACAGTCATTTAGATTAGTTTTCATTATTGCATTGCAAGAACAGGCTTCATGGAGATTGGCATTCTTGCTTCTCCTCTTTAAATCTCTCGTTCAGGGACTGTATTTGCAGGGGTAACTGGGTCAATATGAGGGACACAATATCAATCCCTGCTCTTCTCGGATAGAGAGCTGTGAATTGATTTGCAAGGACTCATTATTGAGTATCCTTGCATGCAAGGATTCACAGAAGTATAACATATTTTCAGTTATACAGAATGCATAACCGGGTTCTTTGAAATGTTTATTGCACTGGTATTATCACAGAAAATGGGAATAGGCTCATCACATACCACACCAAGGTATGTGCAGGATCATCATGGAAAAAACAAGCCCTTAAGTGGCAAAAAATTCAAAAAAATCAGAGTTAAGAAACTTCACGTAAAAATTTGAATAAGTTATCTATATTATTTCAAAAATATGTAAGAATAGAATCTTTAGAAAATTGAACATAGTTTCTAAACTACTAGGTTTATTTAAAAAAAAAAAAATCTATTTGGTGAAAATTTGAAATTTCAATGCAGAGTACTTAAATTTCAGTGGAAAAAATAAGTAGGTGTCCTGTATGACCACCCTAACCACAATAAAATGATAATATTTTTTATAATATTTTAGAAATAAGTAGAGGACTCATGTCTAGATGTGATGCACATTTTTTGTAATTTTTTTTCAATTAAATAATTAATTATGATTTTTTTATTACAATTTTTTAAAAATATAAAAACTCATTTGTTTGACCACCTTAACTTGGTCAAAACTTCATGAAATTCAATTTTTCTTTTTTTAATCCTATATTATGTGATGCATGTTTTGGATTCCAAAAATGTGCTACCATTTGAAAGCTATAGATGTTTTTCAATCAGCCTATCAATTAGGACTTTAGTCGTAATTCAAATAGAAAATGAATAATAATTATTTATTAAATTCAAAGTAAAGAATAATTTATATTGGTGGAAAGTTGAGAATCTCCTTTAAAAACCCTTTTCATTTCATCAATTTTGGGTAAAAAAAAGTCGTCAGCCACATACCCTACAAATACCCATCAAATTGCCACTTTTTGGCCCATCATGATCCTGCACATACCCACCAATATCTTTTAGAGTTTGTTTCATCCATAGAACTTGTGTACAATAGGATGTTGCAGCAATATATTCTACCTCTACATTGGAGAAATAGACCGAGTCTTTCTTTTTACTCAACTGCGACACTAATCTTCCACCAAGAAAGAAAGCACCACCACTGGTACTCTTCCGATCATCTACATATCCAACCCAATTAGCATCTATATAAGCACTTAGGGTGAAATCATTACTCTTAGGGTACCATAGTCCATAATATGGTATTCCTTTAAGGTATCTAAATATTCTTTTTATAGCCATAAGATGTATTTCTCTAGGATCTACTTGAAATCTAGCAACTAAACACACTGCATGCATGATATCTGGTCTAGTAGCAGTGAGGTACAACAATCCACTAATCATGGATCTGTATTTGCTCTGATCAGTCTTAGCAGATTCATCATCCTTGCTCAGCTTACATCCGGTACCATAGGAGTACAAATCGGTTTAGAATCCTCCATTCCAAACTTTTTCAACAACTCTTTTACATACTTAGATTGCGAAATGAATATCCCTTTTCAGTTTGATTCACTTGTAGACCAAGGAAGAAATTCAATTCACTAATCATAGACATCTCAAATTATTTTTGCATTTCTTCAACAAATTTTTTATGCATGCCTTCATTTCCACCAAAAATGATGTCATCAATATAAACAACTACTATCAAAATCTTATTACCTTGCACTTTGAAGTAGAGGTTATTGTCAGCATATCCTTTGTTGAATCCTTGATTTTTCAGATATATATCCAGTCTTGCATACCAAGCTTTGGGAACTTGCTTCAATCCATACAGTGCTCTCTTCAACTTGCAAGCCATGTCTTTCTTGTCAAACAATTGAAACCCTTCAAGTTGCTCCATGTACACTTCTTCCTCCAACTCACCATTCAAAAAAGCTGACTTGACATCCATCTAATATACTTTGAAATCCTTGTGGGAAAAGAATGCCAAAAACATTCTGATAGCTTCCATTCTAGCAATAGGAGCAAATGTCTCTTCAAAATCTATACCTTCAACTTGTGAATATCCTTTGCATACCAATCTTGCCTTATTCCTTCTACTTCTCCATTTTCATTTAGCTTATTTTGAAACACCCATTTTGAGCCGATCACATTTTTGTTCATAGGCCTAGGGACTATTTCTCATGTCTAATTCTTTTTTATCTGTTACAATTCATATTTCATAGCTCTCATCCAACTTTCATCTTCACATGCTTCTTTTATAGATTTAGGTTCTATTTTAGAGAGTAAACAAAAATTTACCTCTATTGCAACTTTGCTTCTTGTCTTCACACCTTCACTCTTGTCTCCAATTATCTGATCTTCTAGATGATTCTTCTATACATATTTAGGAGTCCTAGCAACAGGTTCTGATTCATTCTTTTATTCTTCTTCCACTTGTTCTTCTTCTTCCTTCTCCTTATTTTCTTTAGGTACATGTCCGCAGATAGGATCATCAGGTTCAACTTCACTTATCTTAATAGGTCTGTGTATGTCTTCATCAACTTTCACATTAGCACTTTCAATAATCTTCCTTAATCTTTTGTTAAAGCATATGTATGCCTTGCTAGTGGTATAGTATCCAAGAAATATTCCTTCATCACATCTAGCATCAAAATTTCCAAGATTTTCATCATCTCTTTTAATATAGCATCTACTTCCAAATACTTTAAAATATTTCACAGTAGGAGTCTTACTAGTCCATAACTCAAAAGGTGTCTTTGTGTTGTTGTGTCTAATCTAAACTCTATTAAGAACATAAACACTCTCCAATATACATCTGGTACATTAGATTCTTTCATCATAGTTCTAGCAGCTTCTTGTACTGTCATGTTTTTCCTTTCAACTACTCTATTCTACTGTGGGGTTCTCAGAGTAGAAAATTGTCTTTTTATGCCATACTTCTCATAGAATGTATTAAATTCACTAGAAGTAAATTTACCACCTCTATCAGATCTTAAACACTTTATTTTTAGATTTATTTCATTCTCCAATCTTGCTTTGAATACCTTAAACCTATCCAAGGCCTGATTCTTTTCTCTGAGAAAAGAAACCCATGTCATTCAAGTGTAATCATGAATAAGAAACATGAAATATATGTCACCATTCGGGCTTCCAGTCTTAGTCATACCACATAGATCAATATGTACTAACTCCAACATTCCAATAGTAGAATGTTCTTTTCCTTTAAAGCTACATCTTGTCTGCTTCCCCAATTGACAACTTCTACAAATAGTGGTGCGGGTGCATGAAGTTGGGTAGCAATTTTGTGGCCACTTTTGAAAAAAAAAAAATCTCATAGCGCGAGCACGTTATAATGCGCTCACATTATTTCACATTAAAAACAAAGAAAAAAGTGAAATAATTTTCCTTGGAATACCAACCCAAAGACTTGGAGGGTATTCCCAACGAGGTCAAAGATGTGTTTTTGCAAATTCTATAGTTTTTCACATAATCGGGTCTGTGCTCACCATCAGGATTGCATCTGGTTCAATATCAACAAAATCGAACACATGGGTAATGTTAGGTTCTCTCTTAGCTATCCAACGATGTATTTTTTTTCACTTTCTGACAATGCTAAGCCTTTCATCCATAATTTCTTTTGTTTGTATGTCTCTTTTTTTCCAAAAAGTAGTGTTTGGTGTTTTTTCGTTATAAATTAACCGTTCATCGAAATTTCAAATAAATTATATTTTTAGAAACTAGACTCCATTCTACAAATTTAAAAAGCAGAAAAAAAAAAATCAATTATTTTCCAAAATTTGTAGGGAACCCAAAATTCTGCTTTTTAAGTGCCCACTTAGAAAATTAGTAAAAAATAAAATATTCATTAAAAAATTATCAGAAAAATCATGCATCAACTAGATATTATTAGCTAACTTCTGACTATAGCGATTTTAAAAATACTACAAAAAAGTTCATTGTGCTAGGGTCGTACAAGAGTTGCTATGTTATGTTTTTCTGACAAAAAAAACACCAATTTGTGTACATCCCTCTTTTGAACCCCTTAATCTCAACCATTTTCAAAATAAATTAGTATTTTTAGAAAGTAGACTCAGAGCACTTCGATCCTTGTTTTTGTTCCATCTCAAAATTTTGAGTGTAACTATCCTCAATTTCACATCCAAGGTCAGTATTTCCTGATTTCAAAAAAAAAAAAGTGGCCACTTAAGCCCCCTTTTTGGGAACCATTTTGGTGCACTTACCCAAAAAAATTTGTTATCAGGTCTTGTGATTCTAGGCAGTCCATGTACAATCTCCTTTTTATTGATCTTGACCAAGTTATCAAAGTTCACATGTCCCATTCTCTTGTGCCATAACTAACTTTCACTGATCTAAGACACAAGACAATGTCCATCAACTCCCTTCAGCTGAAAAATGTTTCCATGAGTTCTTCTTCCAACAACAATCGTATCTCCATTTCCAGATCCTTTTATGATATCATAGGTATTATTCTAAAACACAAGTTTGAAACCATTGCTACACATCTGACCAACACTCAAAATATTATGCCTCAAACCCTTCACATAATATACATCATCAGTACTATGCACTCCATCAAAACTAATTGAACCTTTACCATAGATCTTAGCTCCTGAATCATCATCGAACATAACAAAACCACCATCATACCTCTCGATTTTAGTGAACGTACTCTTATCTCTAGTCATGTGATTTGAACATCCGCTATCAATTACCCAGTAGTCTTCATCCTGTCTTTCATGAAATGCGGTAACCATAGTACCTTCCATCCTATTCCTCTTAACCTTCAAGGTCTTTTTTCTTACACATTTTCTAGGGTTAGTGGGTACAAATTTACTTTCCAAAGCTAAGAATAAGCATTCACTATCATCAACCACATTTTCAAATTCATCCTAAAAAATACCTGCCTCTTCCTTAACATAGTACAACTTCTTATACTTCTTATCCTTCCTATCCTTATCTTTATAATCCTTGTTCTTTTTATGTGCATCCCTATTCGGACATCTTGAAGCATAATGACCAATATTACCACAACTAAAGAATTTAAAGGGCAACATACCTTTGTACTTTCTGGTAACTTTTTTCAACTTCCTAGTGAAGCTATCTTCCAACTCATCAACATCATCGCTATCCGGTTCCTCCTCAATCTTCATTTCCTTAAATGTCATCTCTGTCTTTTTTTCTATCTTTTCATCTTTTCAGAACTTTCTAACTTCAAATGCTTGGAAGGTGTCAAACAAGTGTTCCAATGTGTACTTCTTAGGATCATACATTTTTTCAATCACCGAGATCTTATCGCTATAGTAGTTCGGTAGGGTGATTAGGATTTTCTCTATTATGTCTTCATCTAATAACTTTCCTCTTGATTTCTAACCTCATTTTCAGCCTGTTCAACCCTGTGAAAGAAGCTTGGAAATTCTTCACCATCTTCCATCATCTTGTTCACAAATCTACACTTTGCCACCAGTCTCTTTGTTAATTTCACCTTTTCATTCCCTTCATAAATATCTTCTAGCTTCTTCTAGACTTCATATGCAGTGTCCAAGGAATTAACCTTAATTTGCTCATTTTTAGATAAACCACTACAAATCACATACTTTGCCTTCTCATTTTCTTCATAAGCATAGATCTCATCTATAGTATTAACACCACCGGACGAAAGTGTATACTTATTCTCAACAACCTTCTAGGTCTTCAAACCAAGAGAGGTAATATATCCTCTCAATTGTCACTTCCAATCCTTGTAGTTAGCTGCATCAAACATAGGGATCACCAACTTGTGCACCATCAGATCTTCCTTAAGTGGTTAAGATCTATAGCAAGGAACCAAAGCTTTGATACCAATTGTTAAACAGGTGTAGGACAACTGAGAGGGGGTGAATCAGTTGTCACACAAATTCAAACTTAAAACTTTATCACTTATTAGATATTCAACCACACTATTTTGTTATTAAATATAAGCATGAAACGCAGATAACAAAAAGTAAATCAACACAATAAACACCAGATTTTTACATGGAAAACCCAATAAGGGAAAAACCATGGTGAGGGTTAACTCACAATATAAAGATTATAAACTAAATACAAAGGGGCACTACCAAGGGCTTACTGCCCAAAAGGGGACTCATTGTCCAAGTATAAAGGCTCACTGCCCATAAAGGACTCACTATCCAATAGGAAGGCTCACTACCTACAGATACAAAAGAGAACAAAAGATCCACCACTACAATTAAAGAACATTCGCAGGATTACATAAACCTTCAACTTACTAAAAAAATGCTAACTCAACTCTCTCACACTCACTTCTGCTCTTATGATTTGTGGCTCACTTTCGTCACTTTGCATCACAATGTCATACATCTCTTCACAATTCGACTTGCTTTTATACTATTCTCAACCTTAGAAACTTTCTCCAAGGTCGGCCACAATACATCATTTCATAAATTCAAATTAGGTCGGAAACTCTAATTTCCTGCAGTGGAAAGGAATAAGAGTGGACCAATAGAAACATAAAAATAATATTCTTGAATCTTCTACATGCTTCCTCAATTTAAATTTTATTCTTTGAATGAAGCATAAACACCAGGTCAGCCAAACCTAATGAAAACACAAATTATCAATGATACACACACTTCCCAACAAGAAGATGACACACAGACACCACAACACGCTTCATTATGCATGAAAATACATTTCAGAACCTTCCAAATACATCCTCAGCAAAAACAACAAGCTTCAATCACTAAAATTCTTTCACCAGTCTATTCGGTCTATGCAGAAGCACACATAAATACTAAAACATGATTTTTGGATAACCAAACTCCAAATCTCTTCACTAGAGCATAGGAAAGACCTTCACAAGATATCTCACAAATCTGCACGATCTGAAACAAAACAACAGAGGACTACATAGCAAACATATTTCTCTTAGTCCACAGAACACTGACACTGCTAGTAGAATACACATACCGATGAACACAACTTTCACGTACGATCTCACCAGAAACTAAAACTCAGACTATATCATCATCAAATCACCATGATGGAATCTTCAGAACCGCATAGGCATAGGATCAACATAGGAGAAATACAGAGCACATACTAGAGCACAATATGAACACTTCCAACTTTCTGATTTCTTTTCTTCATTAATTTTCTCAAAAGCACTTGGAAACTCATCAAATCAACATACCTGCAATACCAAAAAGATAGCTCCACATACTAACAATATCTCACTAGCATCTCAACCATACATGTACAATCTGCAACATGCAGAACAATGTTGACATCAATGACAACACCACCAAATTAGCTCATACTTGCAACAATTTTATCTTGATAATTTTTAATTGAATAACAATATAGACAAGTATTACATCATATTTTGTCTTATAATTAATCATCTCCACATGATCACATTGGTTTATCCTATCACCAAGCATGCCATTATAATTTTTCATTTCTTGTTCCATAGATTGGTTGTTTTTTTTGCAAGGTGTGTTCCCTTTTTCTCCTTGTGTTGTGTAGCATAGTTCTTAGGTTTGTGACATGGCTTAACTACCTCCCATGGATTCATTAACTCTGATGGTTATATTGGGAATTAACATGTCGATCTTTTGGTGCAACAAAAATTATCTATGCAACAATTGGTATTAGAGTCTAGGTCACATGTTCAAACCCATCCCTTACGTTGAGGGGGTTGTTGCAAGGTGTGCACCCTTGGTATCCTTGTGTTGTGAAGTGTAGTACTTGGGTTCTTGACATGGCTTAACCACCTCCTGTGGATTCATTAACTTTGGAAATTCTATTGAGAATTAAAAGGCTGACCTTTTGGTGCAACAACAACTATCTGTGCAACACTTTTTAGCATTGAAATAAAATTAATCAAAGTATTCTTATATTTTATCAAATGACCCTATTATTTTTTTTGAAAAATATGTCTCTTTATTTTCAATGTATGATAAAGGAAAAATAATTTCAAACTATTATTCTATTTAGCATTCAAGTTTGTTCTTAACATCTAGAGGAACTATATCTCTTTCCATTCTATGATATCTACTACCTAAAGGGAATTGTGATAGCAAGCTTCACTTTTTTGTTCAACAAAATGGATTCTATACTATTTTGGTAATGCTAAAGTTCATTAAACTAGTATAGAAACAATAATATATGACTATAAAAACTACTAAAAACTACTTATAAATGACTGAACATGGTCATGTGACCATTGGTAGTTTATTACCAGTCATTTATAATGCAACTAGATTGATGACTAAACCATTTTTAGTTATTTATTGGTTGTTTGATTGATCAATTTGGTAGTATATTTATTTTTTGATTTAGTCATTGATTCTTGTAATCTGGTCACTTATTTAGTCATTTTTTATTCATTGATATATTTATTCATTGATTTGGTCATTGATTGCTGCAATCTGGTCACTTATTTAGTTATTTTTATTCACTGATTTATGTCCATTGGTAGTATATTTAGTCATTAATTTTAATCATTATTTTGATCAATTTGGTAGTATATTTAGTCATTTTTATTTCACAGGTCATATATTTAGTCATATTTATTCATTGTCCATTGATTTCTATCAATTGGTAGTATATTTAGTCATTTTTATTTCATGTCATATATTTAGTCATATTTATTCACTGTTCATTGATTTCTATAAATTGGTAGTATATTTAGTCAATTTAATTATTAATTGATTTCAATTAGTAGTATATTTAGTCATTTTAATTGACTGATATTTGAGGATTTAAACATAAAACATAGAAGTGCACATCAATCATCAATTGCACACAATAAGACAACCATTGAGAAGGAAAAATCAATGAACTTTATTAATAAAGAAAGGTGTTCTAGTTACAAATTAGAAATAAAGTATTACAATTTTATCTTCAGTCACAAGACTGAAAATATGAGTTACAATATTACATGAAAATGATTGCAAGAAAGAAACTTCTCCAAAAAAAATTTGCTATGATGGAAACGCATGCTTGGAGCCCTTCAACACAAGCACATGCCCCTTTCATCTCTTAAAAATTCTACAATTGGGCAATCTTCTTGGAGAAATTTGTAACATGTAGAATCCAAGAAGGAGAGTGTTGATCGTGTCCCATATATGAAGATCTCTCCTTCAATGTAGTCAACAATAACCTAACTGGAATCTTTCCTCCTTTATATGCAACGTTCCATTTGATATGAGCAACAGGTTCTACCTTTTTTTCCATGAATGAAGTTGTGCCTCAATACAACCAAAAAAATTACTATTAGTCTCAATTTTGAAAGAATAAGAGTGCATTGTATATTGCAAGTTTACAAAAGTAAGTCCAAATACAACAGAAAGATAAATCAATTAAAAAATTGTAGGAGACAGATCACATCCACAAACATGGGAGAGCTATGCAAAATTGGAGAAATTGGCTTGGAAAATGAAGGCAACAAGGTATTTCTAGATTCAAGACTTTTACTTAATGTTGTGGAATAGAAGAAAAAAGAATCATTTATTTGCCACCATAGTGAAAAGTTAGCAATTGTATTTGGTTTGTTAAACATGGCTTCTAGTACCACAATTAGAGTTGTTAAGAACTTTCGAGTATGTTATGATTTTCACACTACATCTAAATTCATCTCCAAGATTGTTGTAAGAGAAATTTTTCTGAGAGATGTGAACCATTTCCATCATTTTAAACAGGGACAATGTTCTTGTGGAGAATATTGGTGATGCTAAATTAAATAATATGAAAAATAGGCTTGCACTATAATAATGTGCACTACATTAGATATTCAAAGGGACATCCATCAAAGCATAATAGTAGGGATTTTTTTGTCATATGTTGTAGTCACAAGTGCCCTGCTACACATACATGAAAATCTAAGGGATTTTTTTTATGGCTAGACTAATAAAATCCTATTGTAGGGGATACTCCAAGTACATATGGCCCAATTCTAATGACAACTATTATTAAAGCTAAAAAATAGCTTTGGATATTATTAGTATGTTATTGATATTGAATCGTGGATTGGACTATTTGATACCTTATTACTGAAGATCTTGTATCAATGGGGAGATATGGATCTTTTTGCCACTAATCTCCCAAAGAAATCCATATGTTAATATTTGAATTTTGAAATATATTTAGATATTTGATTTCTTGTTTCATGTGCCTCCAAATAAGTGCACCGGATCCTTGAAGGGGATTAACATAGATTTATTCAGTAGGAAAAAGAGACTAAATCTATATGATTTTTCTTTATAATTCATCCCAATGTTGATAATGATCAATCTCAGCTTTGCAAAATACAAAGCATCATTAACTAATAATTTCTTAAAAAGATGTTAGGATGCACCCTTCCAAGGGATAGACCTCTCCAAATTTTCAAAAGAATTGCAATTATTTTAAAAATTTGGAGAGGTCTATCCCTTGGAAGGGTGCATCCTAACATCTTTTTAAGAACTTATTAGTTAATGATGTTTTGTATTTTGCAAAGCTGAGATTGATTGTTATCAAAATTGGGATGAATTATAAAGCAAAATCATATAGAATTAGCCTCTTTTTCCTGCTGAATAAATGTGTTAATCCCATTCAAGGATTTGGTGAACCTATTTGGAGGCACATGAAACAAGAAATCAAATATGTAAGAAAATGCAACCAGTGGGAATAAATCCCAACTGCTCAACCTTTGAAAGCATCCTTCCTACTTGTGTGTAAATTGGATCTTTGGATGAGGAAGTTCTTTCAAATCCAACCAAATAATCATTACAAGTCATCAAAGCCATCATGAAGGAGACCAATATATACATGATTAAAATAAAAGAATATAATCAAAATACTAAAATAAATAAGTGAAATCTTACTGCACAATATCCATCTCTATAGATTCCATTACATCATTAACTGTTTAACTATCAATAACTCACTATCCCACCAAAGAAATTCATTCATCCACCATCCACCACTACACCACTATACACAAACTAGCCCATTGCGGTATGGTGGTATCTACTGCTCTACCGCACCAAGCCTCATCCACCATTGCGGTGTGGTGGTGACTATACCACACCACTACAGGATACCTTCAACCATCGTTGTGGGGTAGTGATAACCACCGCTATATCACACTAGTCAACATGGAAGCACCACAGGGTGGCAGTAACACCGCACTACTATAAGCTCAATCTAACACCTCTGCAGGGTAGTGGTAAGTATCGCTCAACCACTAGTCACTCAATGAGATGCCGCAAGATGGCGATAAAGGCCTGAAATCTCACTTGGTGTAATCTGACTTGATGAGGACCAAGTTGGGGGTCCACTAGTGAATTTGAGGCACATAATTCCAATAGGTAAATGCTATAAATTTTTCAAAAAAAATACACATGTATTAGACTCAAGTCACTTAGGCAAATAGGGCATGTGAGACTTCCCACTAAACCAATTGAAAATTAATAAGGTGTAAATATATGGCTCTTTTAGCACTACAATTAAGGTGTAAATCAAAAATATATAAGCAATATGTGGTATAGCTGCCAACAATTGCAATCTATAAATCAAGCACTAATGAAAAGACAACAAAAAGATAGATTGCAGTAGAAATCTTGGCCGAAAGATAAGACTTTTATTTAAAAATTAACAAAAGGAAAAGCTTAAACTTGTACAAGACTATAGAACATCTAACCACCCAGTATACAAAGCAACATTTTTATAGATATTGATCATGGGACATCCATCAAAGCATAACACCAGGGATTTTTTGTCATATATTGTAGTTACAAGTGCCCTACTAGACATATATGAAAATATGGAAGCATAGACAATTTGTATCAAGCAAAATGTTAAAAAGTATAATTAAAAAGAAAAATTGTTACAATTGGACCTCAAATTGGACCAAGAAGATTTATGATTTTATCTTTAGAATGTAGGAACTTTCTCTATTAGAGCTTCACGAACTCAAATTTGATCTCCAATTGGACCAAAAAATTTATGATTTTATCTTTAGAATGTAGAAACTTTCTCTGTTCGATATTCACGACCTCAAATTTGATCAGAAATTGGATAAGCAAATTTATGATTTTCTCTATCCACTGACGTTTGTATTCCTATACTTAGGTTCTACCTTTGAGTGAAAACATCCATAAGTGTTTTAGACTGGCTGAAATTACTCTCCAACCTGGTTATGTCATTGATAGCAATCCAAGTTTTCCTACACTGTCTATACCTAAATGTTGAATCACAATCTATTATTCCTGCACATAAAAATGCCACATATTAACCCCTTCTAAATAAAACATTTAATCGTCATAAAACCATAATTAATAAATTATTTCAATTTTAGAAAGAATCTGATGTCATTTACTATCAAAACAAAAGTTGTATAAATCACAAAAAATACATGAAGCCTCCTAAATGTAGCTAAACACAAGTTTATAGGATGGGTTTTAGCATAAGAAGTTTTCTACCATAGCTCTCAATGAATGTATTATAAGAAGGAAAAAAAATTCTTCACACTCAAAGTAATCCAGTCAAACATTCATTCCAAAAGTATGTTAGCAAGAGTTAACTTAAAACATAATGATATTTTGCTTGGTTTCTTTTATTAATATGCCATGTGGAAATGAAATAATCACTAAGAAACCCTAACAATAAGAAAAGAAGGAAAGGTTCAAGAAAGGAAATTCCAATGTACTAGTGTGTAATGGTGATGAAGGCACTTATATGAGCATGACTTACATACAAATCACTACCATTGAATTGTCATCCATCCAAAGAGAAAATAAGCAATGTAAGGATTTGAGCAATATAAGTCCAAAGGGTTTTGTTGTAACGATAATGGAATCACCATAAGAGCACACCTAAGGAAAAAAATTCTTGTGACTGTAATTATGTGATCCATAACTCTATTGGTCATGTGGAATAGTTGTGCTATAACAAATATAGGATGCATTCATGTGTGACCCAAGTTTAATGTGGCTATGTTGTGATAGAAATGGAGGAACTCATATGAGCACAATTCATGTACTATAAATTAATCATTGTCATCACAATTAGGTGTCAATCATCATTGGGTACATTTAGGTTGACTCAAGTTTAATAGGTTACAATGTAATGTTAGCATGATCCAAGAATGATTACCTCTTGTTGCAATAAAGAGCCTATAACTTTGGTTGATATGCATAGTGGTTGTGTTATATTGATTATATAGTGCATTCAAGCACAACCCATGTTTAATGGGATATTCTAGAGAGTGATCAATATTTTCTAAACCTTATGAATGTTATTGATGTAGAGGGGAAAGACTCACAACAACTCCACAAACACTTTCAAACAAGATTTCAACATCAAGGCTACAAATATGCATATTTATTCACACTAGGCAAAGTGTTCTCAATCCTAAAACATGGGGGTAACATACCAAATGGCACTCAACCTTTGAAAAAAACATGGAACAAGGTCAACATGATGTATTTTGGACCTGATGCAACATATTCTAAAGGTTTCCCAACATACCTAAACCCGATCAAGTGTTTGACACCATGAATCTTGCAAATTAGGACTTGTAGCCACTAGTGCATTAGACCATACAATCAAACGAAGAGAAACACAACTCATGACATCAACTCCAGGATAGTGCATACCTCTTAAAACATGTATCAATGATCCACCACCCATTCATGATTCAATAATGCATAGATTTCATCAAGCCTTCATTGAACTGGGGTTTTTTCTTACTATTTTCAAACAAATGCAAGCAAATTGTTGCTAATATCTCAATCTAAATTGAAAACTATGAATTTTACTTTAAATAGTTTTTAGAAAATATCAAAATAGAACTTTTCACCATTTTTTAGCAAATTTGGACGATTAAAATAGAAGATATGAATTTTTAATTGTTGCTGGAAACCCTAGGCTAGCCATAGACCTACTCTCACCAAAAATGACATAACTCATTCAAAACTTAATAAAATTTTCTCAAACCAAAATTATATTAAACTAGATTCATGTATTCAACTTTTCCCATTGGTTTTAGGCTTGTACTATACCATTTATGGCCATACTATCACATTTACAGACTGCAAATTCTAGAAAACATTGTTAGATTAGGTCAGCGTTCACCAAAATGGACATAATTTTTAAAATGTTCAATGAAAATTGGTGCTAAAAAAAGAAAAATAAATTATATTCATGTGCCAACACATAATAATCAATTTTAGACCCTCATTTAATCTGTATAGGCTGTATCAAGTAATAGAACTTGCTGCACCTCCATAAAACACAGAAAAACTTGCTTCAATTCACTCAAAATTTGAAAAATCACTACTACGATCCTTGCATTTGACCATTTCAGCTTATTCGTGCCTTTTCCAACCTATTTCAAGTGATTCCCCAATTCCTACCCTTGCATGTAACTACAATTTACTTTTTGGACAACTTGCTAAAGTTTCCATGCAACATTTTTTAGCAACTTTTATAATTTTAGCAATTCTACAACTTTTCCCACCAACAACCAAACCCACTAAAAAAATGAATTAATATGATTTCAAATGGTCATAAATGAGCTTATTGAACATTAAAACCCATTATCAACCCAAAACCAAAAAATCACATAAAGACTTGCATAACAGGTCCTGGTGCCCCTACACCATACACCCAAGGGGAAGAAAACTGAAGTCCACTTGAGTGCAAGTCTTATTTTTTCTTCATGGTCTTCCAATTCTTCTACACTATGGACTTGATGTATTTTTGGATTTTTCTTTTTTTCTTCCTCTTGTTTTCTCTAGGTTGTCTTCTTAGCTCCTCCTCTTCTTTCTTCCTTGCAAGGTATTTCTCTTTTGGCATCCTCCTTTGAACCTAATCTCTTTCAAGAGCTTGCTTCTCAATGATTTTTATATCCTTGTCTAACAAAATTACACACACATAGTCCAATGAAAGATTAGAAGTATAATATTGAGACCTTGATATCTCCTTCTTGTCTCCTTGCACCATACACTCCACTTCAACACCCAAGAGATCTTCCTTGTGTGCTATTGTTGGCTTAGGACTGAACTTGTCCTCTAAGGGTCTCCTTTGATAAATAACATCTTCTAACACTTCCATCTTAGTTGGTAATTTCTCTTGGCTTTCATACACAAAGTAGTGTTCCTCTTTTCCCAAACCTATCATCTCCTTCCAAAGGATGTGATCAATCTTTGTATATGGATTGAATGCAATCTTGGGTAACCACAAACTATAATAATGTGATATGCTAATAACCATTATGAGAAGTGTTAAAGCAAGACCTACGCTATATAGGACACATTTCCCTGATCAGGTTTACATACCTTAATGATCAAAGACAAGCTTCCCACACACTCTAGGATACAATCCAAGATCATACCACACCCTACCAATAAAACTAATTTTCTGACCTAAGATTTAAGTTTGTTTTTGAGTACCAATAAAAGCATTGGTAAGAGAATGACTAGGGTACAAACCCTAGGCCTCCATAGAAATATAAACCATAACTCTAGCAGATTAGTGAGGTTGTAATACCAGAAAGATTGATACATTGTCTAGCCAATAACAAAATCTTGCAATGTAAAGATTGTAGCCAATAAAACACACACTATGTAGCTCAATGACATTTGTAAATTTAATCTATGGTGAGAAGAATGAAAGTCACTTGAGGCATGATAGTCAAAAAGAGGCTGAGCAGTGACAAGATAATAAAGCTCAAACCTTGCATAGTAAAGTGGATATTTTAACAGTGAGTTTCCTTACCCCCTTGCTAATATTAAGGGTTTTTCAAATGCTATTGATAGTGTTATAGAAGGAAAATGCAATCAGGCAATGATTGTCCAAATGAAGTAATAGTGATAATCACAAGTTCAATGTTTCTTCTTAACCATTGTCTAATGAAGGTAGTGGATTGCATTTTTGAGCAATGTTTTGAGACTCATCAAAGACGGGAGAATAGTGAATAATACCTTGTGGACTATGAAGTAGTGACAATAAGGTTGAAGGATCTTAAGACCCACAATACCATGAAACAATGAGTCCCCTATAGTAAGTAGGTAGTCTATAGGGCATAGTTTGATTTTATAAAAGGATGCTCATTAAAAGAATCTTCAAGTGACAATTAGTGAGTTGTTTGAGATTGGATCTAAGGGTGCAATATCCAGTCTTAAAGGTAGTTAGCAAAGCAGTAAATGTGCAATAAAATCAAACCCTACACAACAAACAATTCACAATGTTATCTTGCATAATGCCTTGAGTTTGAAGACAAAAATATCATTGTATCTTGATGAAAGTAGTGACCTTAATGGCCAATCACTGATAACCGTGATTTTAAAACATGCTATTGTGCTTATGGAGGTAGCATTTTAAGCAAGGCAGTGAGTGATGGTTTGGAACAATGGTAGGTATGAAGGACTTGCTTTATATGCATACTATGCAATCTAGCTTAAGACAACGTTCTTAGAAGAGATTGAAGGTGGATTATGGAACTCAAGGGTTACCGTGATAAAGATTAAAGCAACTGGAGTAATGAATACAGTGCCAAAGAGGACAATGAGCTAGGGAAGATTTAGGAGATCTCCACACTATCTAATCACAAGCAAATACATCATTTATTTATTTTTTTAAATTAAAAGAAATCATTCTAAACCCTATATAGGATACATTGATACTTCAAAAGCATCTGAAGAAATTTGAGATTATGCAAATATATGTTAATTAAATACCTAGATTACAAACAATAGTGTGAACAATGTAACCCTTGTTTAGCAAAGCAGGAATGAGATGAGCAACAATGAATCCTATGCCTCCTATCACACACATCTCCTTACCATTCCTTGTCATTCTTTACTGAAACACATCTCCATTTTGGTAGACTACGCCTGAAAATAAGGTTTCGATGAAGGTTTTAGAGTATGTTTATTAAAATGAAAACTCCATTTTGGTGGGCTATGCCTAAAAATAAGATTTCGATGAAAGTTCTAGAGTATGTTTATTAGAGTATTTTGGCAGGCTATTGATTCTTGATTCCTTAAATGATTTTCTAAATAAATGACTAACTATTTAGTCATTTTTATTTTTGTGACTAAATAATTTTTTAGTCAACGACCAAATTAGTCATTTATAGTTGAGTTGCAAAAAAATTGTAGAATTTAGTCATTTTTAGTTGTTGTGACTAAAATTTTTAGTCACGTAGTCATTTATTTTCCAAATTCTACTAGTGTTGGATCACCATACAATACAAAATTTCCATATTAGTTTTATATTTCTACCTTACCTCATGTATACCTTCAAATTTGGACCTCAGAATGGGTAAAAAATTAGAAAATTTTGAAAGACCAAAAATATCATCTAATATATAAGTCACTTTGTCTTGTACATATTCATGTGTTTCACACATTGATGATCAACTAGAGTGTTTTCCATCTTCCTACATTTCTAAATCAACATATTTAAAGACATGAAAGTATTTATTAATAGAGAACACATCTATTTATTTTCAATAGTGTCATGGGATTCATAAAAATTATTGTGCTCATTTTTTTTGTATTTTTCTTGCTCAATATGATCAATAAAATTAACAATAGGAATTCCACTAATTTCACTCACAAATTCAAAATATTAAGTATCTTTCTCAACTGACTATTTTTCTTCTTTAACTATAATGACTAATAATGGGTTGGATAGAAAAATGCACCATAAATAAGGTAAACCATTTGCACAAAACTAGCTTTTGACTATTTTGGCTAAAAGACAATTGTCAACTTGTTTGAATTGAAAATGTGGTGATTGTGGATAGGTTTGAGAGTATTAAATATTGTCATTTATTATATTGATGTATGTTTGAGTTTGTGAGTAATTATAAATTAAATGTATCTTGTATCCCACTTAATAGTTTACTTGAGTGTTTGTGTAGTCATGACCTAGTTGTTGTAGCACAAGAGTTCTCCCAAAATTATCTTTTATGATAAATACTCCAATTGTTTCTCTAATCTATGAAACAAATTGTAGATACTAAAAATTGTCCTAATTAACCTCATTCCTCTAAATTCATATTTCTTCTTATCCATATAATTAAATAATTTTAATTATTTAATTATTCTAAACTATTCTTTAAGGTTAATTAATTGTTTAATTAATTGACCACTTTTAAAATAATTATCTTTAATTATTTAATCTTCAATATTCTTCATCTAGATTAAATAAATATGTTTATTTATTTAATTAATTAATTTCTAAATTCTTCCAAAATTAAATAAATATTTTTATTTATTTAATTATTTATGTGAGTGCAAATAAATAAATTTTATTTATTTTTTAAACTTACATTCTTTTTTCAATCTTTCCATCCTTTTTTTCTTCATTTTTCTGCTATTTTGGAATCTAAATCTTTCCTAAATCATTAACTTTCCTTCATTTTGGAAACTTCATCTTCATCCACTAGTCAACTTAGTCATCAAAATTGAAACTTCATGTGCACAATTATCTATTAATCAAATCAATTAATTCATTATTATCTCTTCATGCTTCAAAATAGAAATTTCTATTTTGTTGTTGAGTTGACTCTATTGATTTTTCAGTTATCTCAATTCTTCATCCTTTTGGTCATCTCTTATTTGATTTTTCCTCGAAAAGTCTATAAATAAGATAATTTCTTCAACATTTAGGATCTCACATCTTATGAAAATTAATTCTATCAAAATCTATTATCAATCAAACCAATCATCAATCGTATTGTTATGCTACTAAAATTTAGCATCTACATCCAAAGATGAAGAAACATCACATCATATCTTTTTGAGGTTTGTAGTGGGATCGGTAAATTAGAGATTTAAAATTTTATTTCTTTATTTATGTTTTCATGTTGTTTTAATTTCTTAATTTTTGATTTCAATGCATACACATTAGTGAACCTAACATGAACACTAACCTTTATTGCGTAATCTTGTTGTTTGTGAGTTTCTAGTGTTTTCTATCTTGTAGGTTACAAGAAATTTATGGGGCTATAAAAATTATAATTTTTAAAGGTTGTTTGAGGAAAAAAAGATGTCACCATTATGTCCAGAAGGGCCATTCCATAATTTTTCATATATTATATGTCATATTTTGGTGCCAGATAACATTTTAAGCTTAAAAGACTCATTTTTTGGGCACTTTCTTTGTTAATCCATACATTTGTACGGATTTTTAAATTTGGACAGTTATTTTATTGCTGCATTTCTTAAATTTTTATTTTTAAATTAATTTTCTGTCATTTTTTGATTAGAAAATTAATTAACAGAGATTTAATTACTTGGTCAAATTGCTTGTTCTTTCTTTTCACAGTTTTTGAAAATACTAACCTGTCGTAAAACAAGCATATCTTTCAAATCACTAATCAGATTCTCAAGTTCTTGAAAGTGTTGGAAGCTAGTTATGAGATTCAGGCTATGAAGTGGATCATTTTTTTCAAATTAGAAATTAGAAATCAGGTTGTGGCAAAAATTTTTGAGAGAATTATTGTTGAAGAGTACTAACAAGTGGGTTTTGCAGATTTTTAAATAGTTTAGGATTCACATTTCAATTGGTGCATAAAATTAACTCATATTTATATTTGGTGCATCTAAAATGAATCCTACAATCTTCACATTTACATTTGGTGCTCTAAAATGAATCCTACAATCTTCACATTTCAATTTGGTGCATCTAAAATGAACCCTACAATCTTCACACTTCATTTTGGTGCATCTAAAATGAACACTACAATCTTCACATTTCATTTTGGTGTTTAAAATTAAACAACACAATTTGCACATTTCAATTTGGGCTTAACAATTTACAACTTGTATATTTCAATCGGTGCTTTAAAATTGAACCACACATTTCAATCCTTGGTGCAATTAAAAAGAATTGTTTACCACGATTGGGAAGTTATTGGTGTGTATGCTCTTCTCTTGCATGCTTGTGTGACATTGAGAATTAGAAACACTATTTTTTCCTTTTCTTATTAGTTCCTTGTTTTGTGTGTCTTTTCAAACATTTGTTATGAAGGATTAAAATAAACAATTCATATTTTGATTTGGTTAATTAAAAAAAAGGTTTCTTTTAATCTTGAAAGAGTGTGTGTGTATGCTCTTCTCTTCCACGCTTGTGTGATCTTGAGAATCAAAACCACCACTTTTTCCTTTTCATTTTAGGGGGCCTGTCTAGGGATTTCATTTCCCTAGAGGATGACCTCAACTCCAATGTTCTGGTGGAGTATAAATAGTAGGGGGTGAATTGAAAGAAACACCTCTTGAAATTTGTGAGACTATCATTCGGGCTAAGCCCCCAAGAAATTTATACCTTGGGGAAGTGAAGGAGAAGGGTGGGTTACCCTCTTCTCCCAGCTATTTTACTTTCTTGCACTTTCAAATTCACAGATTAGATCTCGCGTTCCCTTTTAGCATATAGAGGATTCCACCAACTTATCCAACCAAACAATTCCAATTAATCCACAATGGTTAATACCAACAATGGTCAATACCTTGATATACGTCATAGTCAAATTGAATACAAATTAATCCAAAATGGTCAATACCAACAAGCCATAGACTTCAAAAGAAAACTCATAAATTCTCCATACCAATCAACCACAACCCATAGTCAACCACCCATCTATCCCTATTACCAACAAACCATAAAATCTAGTCCTCCATCCATCTACCCTCACTATCAAGAGTCCCTTAGCACAATCCATGCCATTAATCCACAACAAATGTCCATTAATCACCCTTATCCTAACCTTGACAAGGGAAACCAACCTTCCACTAGTCCATTCCAAGCCTCTACATCCTATCTTAGTCCATCATCCCTCAACCCATTACAAGCCTCCACATCCTATCCTAGTCCATCATCCATTAATCCATCCCAATCCATGACTCTGTCCAATAAAAATACATTTAGTCATGCAAATTCTATCATTGTCCAAAATCACATTCCATTACCTACACCTTTGTGTATATGTCAAAATGA
The DNA here is from genome assembly GCA_007258455.2 of Sequoia sempervirens. NCBI lineage: Eukaryota > Viridiplantae > Streptophyta > Pinopsida > Cupressales > Cupressaceae > Sequoia > Sequoia sempervirens. The sequence goes on along the minus strand of VDFB02058242.1, from coordinate 273,203,648 downwards.
AAATCCAAAGAATGACATCATAACTTCATCCTTCTATCAAGATCGAGGTATTTCTACTGATCCCATTCCATCCCATGATCCTATCCTTAAGTCCATCTAATAAATTCTTCTAAATAATTATGACATCCAAGATAAAACTATCTTTGATCAAGATCCTACCGTTGATCAAGAAATCCAAAATGATCCCCTTTCATATCAAGATCAAGCCATCCCTTCCATACCCACTCATGATCCCCCTTTCATGATTCCCTTCCATCCACTCCATCACATGATCCTAACCCAATTCAAGATCAAAGCATCCCTCCATCTCCATGTCATGATACACTTCCATCTCATAACCAAGTGAAAACTATACCATCTACCCCATCCCATGATCCTACCCTAAGTCAAGATCAAAACACCCCTTCATTTTCATTCCATGATCCTAATCCTCCACAAGATCCCACACCCATTTCCAAGCTACCTATGAACCCTCTACTTATCAATTGGGTTCCTCCACTTTCATCCAAGTTTTTCTAAACCAAGATCCTATCATTCACTCCATACCATATCCCCCTCAAAATGTACTAGCTTCTTGCTTCCAAAACAATAAGTATCCCATTGGAAAAAGGATTTTTCAAACTATGCATTATCAAGGAAAAGGGTTCCTTGATTCCAATAGGAAGGATTAAGGAAATGAATGAAGATATCAAGAAATGATTGCATGTTAGTCATAGCTCAATTAAGAATAGTGTGAAGTACCTGAAGATTCTATTTGGAAAGATTAGCTAGTTCACGAAGGATCAGTTGTACTTTGCGGACATGATTGAGAAGGACCAGTCTTCCAAAGGTAAGGGGAAGAAGAACACCAAAGAAGAGGCCAAAGGCCCATGAACCAAAACTAGGGGGAACCTTAGGAAGACATTTGGAAAAGAAAAGCAAGAATTAATGGACATGGTTAACTTGCACTATAACTAGGAGATCAAGGTGGCCAACACCTTGAAAAATATGAAATAGTTTCTATGTCTATGTTGTTTTTTTTTCTATTTCTTTGTTGTTGGGTCGCTATTTTTTGGTTCTTGGTTTACTTTTGGCTATTGCTTATGCTTCAATGTTTATCTCTTTTAGCAAGAATTAATGGACATGGTTAACTTGCACTGTAACCAGGAGATCGAGGTGGCCAACACCTTGAAAAATATGAAATATTTTTTGTGTCTATGTTGTTTTTTTGTTTTTGTTTCTTTGTTGTTGGGTCACGGTATTTTGGTTGTTGGTTTACTTTTGGTTGTTGCTTATGCTTCAATGTTTATCTCTTTTAGCAACATTTTGTTCTAATGTGTTGTAAATGGTTTTGGGTCCCTTCAAAACCCGTTTTCTAATATAATCAAAATAATTTACTAAACTACCTAACAACTGAAAATTGGAGGATTATGAAAGTGGGTTTGAAAACTACCCCTATTTTGGTTTGTTAACTTATTCAATAATAATGATTTATTGGTTAAGGTCCTAATTCTTGTAAACTCATCTTTAAATTGTAAGATGAAATCATTATAAGTTCATATTAAAGATGTGATTGGTCACATAAGGTTTCCATGATGTTTTGAATTTCTTGTTTAATGAGTTGTACCATATCTACTAGTTGTAATGAACTTAAACTTTCACTTCTTTTATCTTGATAATTATTAGGTGAATAACAATATATACAAGTATGACATCATAGTTTTTCTTCTAATCAATCTTCTACACATGATCACATTGGTTTATCCTATCACCAAGAATGCCAAGATAATTTTTCATTTCTTGTGCCATAGATTGGTTATTTCTAGCATTAAATCAAATTAATCAAAGTATTCTTATATTTTATCATATGAGGTCCTATTATTTGTTTTGAAAAATATCTCTTTAATATCAATAACCATATTAGAACCATTGTTAGAAAATTAATTTACATGTTTATTTTTTCAATCTATAGTAAAGGAAAAATAATTTCAAACTATTATTTATTTAACATTCAAGTTTGTTCTTAACATAAATAAGAACTCTATCTCTTTCCATTCTATGATATCTACTATCTAAAGGAAATTATGATAGAAAGCTTCATTTTTTTTTTTCAACAAAATGGATTCTATACTATTTTGGTAATGCTAAAGTTCATTAGATCATCATACAATCCAAATATTTCTATATTAGTTTTACTTTTCTACCTTACCTCTTGTATATCTTTAAAAACTTGGGGCTTAGAATGGGTAGAAAATTAGAATAATATGAAAGAACAAACATGTAATCTAATACATAAGTCACTTTGTCTTGTACATATTCGTGTGTTTCACACATTGATGACCAATTAGAATGTTTTCCATCTTCCCACATTTCTTAATCAACATATTTAAAGACATGAAAGTATTTATTAAAGACATGAAAGTATTTATTAATAGAGAATGCATGTATTTATTTTCAATAACTTGAAATAGAATTCATATAACTTATTGTGCTCATTATTTGTGTATTTTTCTTACTGAATATGATCAATAAAATTAACAATAGGAATGCCACTAATTTCACTCAAAAACTCAAAATATTAAGTGTATTTCTCACTTGACTAATTTTTCTTCTTTAACTATGATGAATATATATTTATAAGTTATACAATACCATTAAAAATATAAATAAGAAGATTCTCAATATTATTAGCACTAGTAAAGTCCAAATAAGCATTGTTCCCCCTCAATTATTTTTTATATTATCATTATTTTCTTCATCCATGTTTACCTTTAAGAACTATTCAATCTAACAAATATATGATTTTTTACCTTGAAATCAAAACTACCTTAGTATGTTTTCCAACATATATAAATTCCCATTTTCTAGTTCTAACTTCAATTATTGATCACTCCAAATAACTAGACTACAAGTGCTATCATCTTGAATGTCTTCCTTCTTAGAATTTTTACATATCTCATCTTGATTATTATTAGGGATTACTATTTGTTTAGGATAAATGATCCTCTTAACTAAGTCCACTCTGGTGATTAATGTAGGATAATTATTTTCTTCATGTTAGGTTGTATTATGTATTTTATATTCACGTGACAAAGCTTAATCTACTAAAGTACCTGAAATTACCATGTCTAGCATGCCCTTGTTTAGTTTTCTATTATCATAGGCATACAATTTTCAAATCACCTATCTCAACAAGATTGATGTGTAAAATTAAAATTTTGATCTTTTCAAGCATGCATAGGAGTTTTATGATTTTCATATGCATATAATATAGGTGTGCAAGAATATAATTTTTTTTATTTTTCACTGTGTTGATCATCCTCACTTGTTTTTGTGACAAGCAATGTGGGTTCTCATGTTTTAATCTCATTTTTATATTTATCCTTATCATTATTTTCATCCTTTTAAGATTCAATTTCTATTTTATTTTTTTTGGATAATTTGAGAATTTTAGTAATATACCTATGTATTTTGACTAATAATAGGTTGGATAGAAAAATGCACCATAAATAAGGTAAACTAAGGTAAACTAGCTTTTGACTATTTTGGCTAAAAGACTAAATTTCAACTTGGTTGAATTGAAAATGTGGTGATTGTGCATAGGTTTGAGTGTATTAAATATTGTCATTTATTATATTGATGTATATTTGAGTTTGTGAGTAATTATAAATTAAATGTATCTTGTATCCCACATAATAGTTTACTTGAGTGTTTGTATAGTCATAACCTAGTTGTTGTAGTAAAAGAGTTCTCCTAAAAATATCTTTTATAATAAATGCTCCAATTGTTTCTCTAATCTATGATACAAACCAAGGATCTATTCTTTGTAGATTGTGACTTAAAATTACAATAACATTTGTTGGATTATGAGAAACATCATTTCTTTCAATAATCATATGATATATTTTACTAAATTATTGTTGGTGTAACTATTGAATTATACTATATTATATTATTTACTTAGATAATTTATTTTTATTATTTTGGTAGGATAGGATAATTAATCTCCTTTTTCATTGGATTATTATTTTTCTTATCCTCTTGGATTTGGAAACTTAGATGAAATTGTTGGAATATGTGCCTCAATCCTTACTGACATGGAACTCCAGAAGGGAAAAGTCGTGACATTGTTCATGTCTGGGCGACTAATTGTTCTGAAGATCTTGAAATGTTCATATCACTGTGACAGGGTTGATGTCTTGCCGAATGAAGTCTATCGATGTGACTCTCTGTGTTCGGCATGACCTTTTGGCGATCGGTAGAACTCTGGGCGACAGTTGATCTTATCGGGCTATCTCACGGGTGTCGGGGAAAGGTCCCAGCGAATGGTGAATGTCTCACCAATAGCTTAAAGCTATCGAGGTAACATAAAGGTCGCGTGGAGATGTCTCAACGATGAAGCTAGGTCACGCCGACGAGAGTATTCTCATGGTGCCTTCGTAGTGACAAAAGACTTCGCTGAGAAGTCTTGGCGACTTGGATAAGTCATGCCGACAGTGGTCGGTGTAGCTCTCAGCACCCGACGAAATGTCTTGGTGAAGTCAAATGTCTTGCCGACTCGGCAAGACATGGGCATTCGGTATGTGGTCTCAACGAAAGACATAAGTCTTGCCGACTGGTGAATGCAGTGCTCGAGGTGACTTAAGACCTCGATATAAGGTCTTGGCAAAGACGATAAGTCTCGCCGACTCGTCAATGCTCATCGATGTAACATGAAGGTTCGGTGAGAGGTCTTGGCAAAGATTGGTATGTCTTGCCAATGGAATGTCTGATCGATATGACTTGTATGCATTCGATATGAGTCTCGCCGATAAGGGAAACTCTTTCGATAGGAACGAAATGGACTTTGATGGTTTCAGTATGACATGTGACACTCGTTATGATTGTCTTGCCAACTGTTGAGGTCTGAAGCCGATATTGATAGTGAATACTTTGTGGCATCGGGGAGAAACTATTAGTGTCTCACCGATATGCCAACAAAGTTTAAACGTCGTTGACCATGTGATCATCCTGTGTGGCATCCTGCTGGACCAATCAGAGGAAGCAGTTTTCAAACTGGTGACGGTTGGATTTTTTGTAACTGTTGCGACGCTGGAGAAAAATAGCTTGCAGGGAAAAATCTGAATTGGCATGGAAACTTTCTTCGATGGAGATATGGCAGATAAGGATGCACAGAAGAAAAAATTAGAATATGATCAGATTTAAAGCAGACCGATTCTATTGAATCAATGATGAGAAAATCGAATTGTTGAGAGAGCATTTTGTCTGTAACAAGAAGAACAGTGAATGTAGCTACTGAGAACTGATAACCAAAGAGTTGTATCTCTGAATAGTATGTAATATTTTGTTACTGTAATACAAAGAGGTTCAGCTTGGTGTGGTGGGTTTTTTCCCGTAAGGGTTTCCCACGTAAATTTTTTGTTCATTGTCTTTGAGTATTTGCTCTATTTTTGTAAATCTCTTATGTGTGTCTTAATTAGATTGTAATTTGAAAAATTAAAAGCCTTGCATTGCATTCTTCCCTGTGGTTTTGACATTAGGAAAGTATTTCCGCACCTTTGCTTTCCTTACAAGTGGTATTAGAGCCTGGCCAGTTGTGTTGTCCTTGTGAGTGGGTTGGGTTTTTTGTGTCAATCCTTTTCAATGGGAGTTTTGCAGAGGTCTGATAATTTAATTACAAATTAAGATGGCGAGCACATCTGGAAGGATGGAAATAGAGAAATTCAATGGTAGCAATTTTGAGTTGTGGAAACTCAAAATGGAAGATATGTTAGTTGATCGTGATCTTTGGAATGGTGTGTCTGGAACAATGCCTCAAGGCATGAATCAAGAGGATTGGGACCTAGTAGATAGAAAGTCTAAAGGGCTGATAAGGCTCTGTTTGGTAGACTCTATTCTTCTGAACGTACATGAAGAAAAGACTACATCTACCTTGTGGAAAATATTAGCATCCATTTATTAGGGCAAGTCCTTGGTGAACAAGCTATTCTTGAGGAAGAAGTTGTACTCATTAAGAATACAGGAAGGAGGGTATGTTGCTGATCACTTAAATGATTTCAACATGTTGATTGCTTAGTTGACATCTATTGGTGTAAAGATTGAAGATGAAGATCGTTGCATGCTATTGCTATGTTCTCTGCCTGATTCTTGGGATCATTTGGTGATGGCCATTAGGAGTACAACATCCAAATTCAAGATGGAAGATGTTGTTGCTTCTCTGTTATCAGAAGAAATGAGAAGAAAATATTCTAAGATGGCAAAGGAGGCTCTGGCTATCAGAGGTAGACCAAAGGAGAAAGGCAAGAAGAAGGACAAGAAGTCCAGATCGAAATCAAAAGGGAGATCAAAGTCTCCTGGCAAGAAGTCCAAGGTGAAGTGTTGGAATTTTGGGCAACCTGGTCATGTCCGAAAGACTGCAAGGAGGAGAAAAAGAAGAAGAAGAACTCTTCGAGAAATGATTCTTCTCATAGTGATGCAGATGCCTTCATTGTAGCCTTGGCTACACGGGCATCAGATGATATCTGGCTGATTGATTCTAGAGCATCTTTCCACATGACATCTCATAGAGAATGGTTCACGAAGTATGAAGAATACAATGGTGGAAAGGTGTACTTGGCAAGTGATTCATCTTTAGAAATTGCTGGTCGTGGAAGAGTCAGAATTCAATTACCTGATGGAAGAGTGAAGGGAATCAATGATGTGATGCATATACCAGGTCTGGCTTGAAATCTACTTTATGTAAGTAAGCTGAATGATATCGGAGTGCAAGTCACATTCTCTGGAAATGGCTGCAAGATGAAAAGAGGGTCTATGGTGCTGGCTAGGGGTGCTCGAATTGGTACTTTGTATAAGCTGGATGCACTGGCTATTCAATGCAACAATGTCTCTACAAAGTCACTTAAGGATGCTCATGAAGAAAAGAAGGAAAACGTTCCTGATGGTGTAAAATTCATGGAGATTAAACTTCCAGCAGAGAAGACTATGCTCTGGCATCATAGGCTAGGCCACATTGGTGAGAAAGGTTTAAAAACCTTGAAAAATAAAAACCTGGTAGAAGGGCTTGAAGATTGTAACCTTGAGTTTGATTTTATGAACATTGCATATATGGAAAACAACACCGTGTTTTATTTTATTCTAGTCCTCACAAAACTTCTAGTTTGCTTGATTATATACATTCTGATGTGTTTGGTCCAGTGAATGTTCCTTCTTTGTCTAAATCAAGATACTATGTGTCATTTATTGATGATTATTTAAGAAGAGCATTTGTATATTTTCTAAAAGCAAATCAGAAGTATTTAGTCAGTTTAAGGAATTTAAAAACCTTGTAGAAAATTAGACTGGTAGAAAAATAAAATGTTTAAAGACTGACAATGGTGGTGAGTTATGTTCAGATGAATTCGAAAGGTACTGTAAAGATCATGGGATCAAAAGACACAAAAATACACCTTACACTCCACAACAAAATGGAGTTGCTAAAAGGTTAAATAGGACAATAATGGAAAGAGCACGAAGTATGCTAAGCAGTGCTGGCTTGGAGGAGAAGTTCTGGGCTGAAGCAGTCTCTACAACATGTTACTTGGTAAATTTCTCTCCTAACTCTACTCTTGTTGAGAAGACACCTTTGGAAGCATGGTCTGGAAAGAAGCCCTCTCTAAGACATATTTGTGTCTTTGGATGTGAGGCATATGCATATGTGCCATTTGAGAAAAGATCTAAGTTGGAAAAAAAAGTTGTAAAGTGTATATTTATAGGCTATAGTGCTGGCATAAAAAGGATCCAAGCTTTGGAATCCTGAGATTGAGAAGGTTTTGCATAGCAGAAGCATTATCTTTCATGAGTTGAAACCTTCTACTTTGAATCTACAGTTAGAGAAGAAATCATAAAATGAAAAAGATGTAGCAGCAATTCCTCATACACCAGATAAAGAGGAATTGAAAAATCAAAATGTACCTGATACTGAGGAGAGCTCGAGTAGTTCTGAAAGTTCTGAAGAAGATGAAGAACCACCTCAGCCTTAGCCTGTGAGGAGGTCAATTCATGAAAGAAAGCAACCTGAAAGGTATGGGTTTTCTTTGATAGAGTCTACTTGTTCCTATGCTTTAATTTCTAGCACTGATGAACCTAGGACTGTGAAAGAGGCATTTAAAATGTTTGATTCAAACTCTTGGTTGGAAGCCATGAATGAAGAAATGACATCATTAGAAAAGAATGATACCTGGAGTTTGGTTCCATTGCCTAAAGGCAAAAAATCTGTAGGCTGCAAATGAATATTCAAAAAGAAAATTGGTCTGGATGGCAGTGTAGAAAAATATAAAGCAAGGCTGGTTGCAAAAGGTTATTCCCAGGTAGAGGGAATTGACTATAGAGAAATCTTTTCTCCTGTAGCTAAGCTGACATCTATTAGATTTCTTTTGTCACTTGCATCAACGTATGACTTAGAGATTGAGCAGATGGATGTGAAGACAATGTTTCTTCATGTGATCTTGAAGAAGAAATTTATATGTCCCAACCGGAGCACTTTGTGGTAAAAGGTAAGGAAAGGCTGGTTTGCAAGTTGAAGAAATCTCTGTATGGGTTAAAACAGTCTCCTTGAATGTGGTATCAAAATTTTGACACGTTTGTCTTGTCATTGGGATTTGTAAGATCAAAATGTGATCATTGTGTATATTACAAAGCTGAAAGTGATCAAATTCTTATTATTTCTCTATATGTTAATCATATGTTGTTTATAGGCAATAGTAAGCAATGATTTCTGATCTTAAGTCTCAGTTGTCTGCAAAGTTTGAAATGAAAGATCTTAGTGTAGCAGGGTATATTCTGGGAATGGAAATAACCAGGGATAGGAAGAATAGAAAACTTTGGCTCAGTCAGAGTAAGTATATCATGACTGTTCTAGAGAGATTTTGTATGACTGAGTGCAAACAACTAGTTGTTCTAGTTACACAGGGAACGAAGCTATCTGTTGAGGATTTTCCAAAATCTCCTTCTGAGATGGAGGACATGACCAGTGTGCCTTATGCAAGTGCAGTTGGCAGCCTTATGTATGCAATGGTCTGTACAAGGCCAGACATTGTCCAAGCAGTGGGAGTTCTTAGTCGGTTTATGGCTAATCCTGGAAGGACACATTGGGATGCTGTGAAGAGAGTGTTCAGATATCTGAAGGGCACTTCAGACTATGCTTTGTGTTACCATGGTAACTTGGTTGAATCACAGAGAACTCTTAGTATTCGAGATTATGTGGACTCTGATTGGGTAGGGGACATTGACAGCAGAAGATCCACTAGTGGATATATTTTCATGATGAATGGTGGTGCAGTAAGTTGGATGAGCAAGCGGCAGGCTATTGTCGCTTTGTCCACTACAGAGGCAGAATACATGGCAGCCACACATGTCTGTAAAGAAGCAATCTGGTTAAAACGTTTTTGTTCTAACATTGACTTTGATGCAGAAAAGATTACTATCTATTGTGACAGCCAGAGTGCTATATGTTTGGCAAAGAATCCTACTTTCCATGCCAGGATGAAACATATAGATGTACAGTATCACTTTGTACGAGATATGGTAGAGGATGGGAAGGTCTCTTTGGAGAAAGTGGATACTCTGGAGAATGTTGCATATGTATTGATGAAGCCTATGAGCATAGACAATTTCATGTGGTGTGCCAGTTCTATGGGCCTCTTGGCCCATGAATTTCAGTAGTTTATTATGCTCTGGAGGTGTCAGTCAGATCTTTGTCAAGTGGGAGCTTGTTGGAATATGTGCCTCAATCCTTACTGACATGGAACTCCTGAAGGGAAAAGTCGCTATGACATTGTTCATGTCTGGGCGACTAACTATTTTGAAGATCTTGAAATGTTCATATCACTGTGACAGGGTTGATGTCTTGCCGAATGAATTCTATCACTATGACTCTTTGTGTTCGACATGACCTTTTAGTGATCGGTAGAACTCGGGGTGACAATTGATCTTATCGGGCTATCTCACGGGTGTTGGGGAAAGGTCCCAGCAAATGGTGAATGTCTCATCGATAGCTTAAAGCTATCAGGGTAACATAAAGGTCATAGGGAGATGTCTCAACGATGAAGCTAGGTCACGCCAACGAGAGTATTCTCGTGGTGCCTTCGCAGTGACAAAAGACTTCGCTGAGAAGTCTTGGCAACTTGGATAAGTCACCCCGACAATCGTCGGTGTAGCTCTCGGTGCCCGGTGAAATGTCTTGGCAAAGTCAAATGTCTTTCCGACTCAGCAAGACATGGGCATTTGGTATGTGGTCTCGGAAAAAGACATAAGTCTTGCCAATTGGTGAATGCAGTGCTCGAGGTGACTTAAGACCTCTGTATAAGGTCTTGGTGAAGATGATAAGTCTCGCCGACTCGTCAATGCTCATCGATGTAACATGAAGGTTCAGTGAGAGGTCTTGGCGAAGATCGGTATGTCTTGCCGATGGAATTTCTGATCAATATGACTTGTATGCATTCGATATGAGTCTCGTCGATAAGGGAAACTCTTGCCGATAGGAACAAAATGGACTTTGATGGTTTCGGTATGACATGTGACACTCGTTATGATTGCATTTCCGACTGTTGGGGTCTGAAGCCGATATCGATAGCGAATACTTTGTGGCATCGGGGAGACACTGTTAGTGTCTCACCGATATGCCAACAAAGTTTGAATGTCGTTGACCGCGTGATCATCCTGTGTGGCATCCTCCTGGACCAATCAGAGGAAGCAATTTTCAAACTGATGACGGTTGGATTTTTTGTAACTGTTGCGACGCTGGAGAAAAATAGCTTGCAGGGAAAAATCTGAATCAGCATGGAAACTTTCTTCGATGGAGATCTAACAGATAAGGATGCACAGAAGAAAAAATTAGAATATGATCAGATTTAAAGCAGACCGATTCTGTTGAATCAATGATGAGAAAATTGAATTGTTGAGAGAGCATTTTGTCTGTAACAAGAAGAACAGTGAATGTAGCTACTAAGAACTGATAACCAGAGAGTTGTATCTCTGAATAGTATGTAATATTTTGTCACTGTAATACAAAGAGGTTCAGCTTGGTGTGGTAGGTTTTTTCTCGTAAGGGTTTCCCACGTAAATCTGTTGTTCATTGTCTTTGAGTATTTGCTCTATTTCTGTAAATCTTTCATGTGTGTCTTAACTAGATTGTAATTTGAAAAATTAAAAGCCCTGCATTGCATTCTTCCCTATGGTTTTGACATTAGGAAAGTGTTTCCGCACCTCTGCTTTCCTTACAGAAATCCCTTATTTTTTGGTTTTCCACCCTTTCCTCATTCTAATCAAATTAAAAAAGTATAAAGATATTTATTGTTTGCATCCTATCATCTCTTGTGAATCAATTCATTGATCTCTTTTATATATGCATCCTTTGATATAATAGTGTCATTCATCTATATTTTGTAGATGTATCCTTGGATAGAATAGTATTGTTCATCCATATTGATCTAATATTTGTGCTTTATTTTAGCTCTCTTGATTTTGGGTGGCTATTTTCATATCTAAATATAACATTAAATTAGAGGAGAGTTTATAATGATTCAGAAATATTTTTATCTTTGTAAGCATCTGAATTGGACACTAGATGACAAATCTACAAGGTTTTGAAGCTAGGAGACATGATCCCACAATACTGGTTTACAATTTTTGGCCAAACTGGACACTAAATTGATTTTTCCTAACTAAGTCTTCACTTTCAGGCACCTATAGTGACTAAACCATGAGTAATTTGGAGATGATGCAAACTAGTTATTTGTGACATATTGTCTATAGATTCTAAATATATTTTTTTTCAAAATTTTTGGAATTAGATTGCACTTCTTTTTCCATCTCCTTCAAAAACTATTTTTTTTTAGTAAACAACATTTTTAAGGAGTGATGATCACCATATAACACATAACTTTTTTTCCATGAAGGCTAAAATTCTATTTTTTTCTAATTTAGATTTGTAACTACGATATCTAGTGCTTCCAATTGGTTTCATAATGTTTTATTGAATATTTTTTCCTTAATCAAGTTTTGAAGTCAAACCAATTACAATTCAGACATAGGTGGACCGTATAACATGTAATTTTTTTTGTATGGATCAAAATTCAAATTTTTTTTGTTGGATCAAGGACTTCAATATCTAGTGCACTCATATTTTTCAAATTTTTTTTTATAATCTGCTATTTTTCCACATGTGCAAAACAAAGAGCTTGATTTTGGATGAAAAACCTACATTCACAAGAAATAATAAAATTAAATTTATTTGAAATTATACTTTTTTGGAAGCTTATAGTAAGGACTACATACTTAAAAAGAATATAAATTAAATGAATTCATTTGATTCCCCAAAAATTAAATCAAAAGTGGGTTTTTAGCAACATTTTGATAGGTGTAAAGGAGACTCTGTTATAGGTATGGTTTAAAACTAGCAGGGTTCTATCCAAGGGGGTTTGATCAAAGGTGGTTCGATCAAACCCTCTTCAATTGGAATCCTTTAAATGGAACTTTTCAAGGCTTAAATCATTATATTTTCTAAAAATATGTGATTTAAGCAAAAACCAGAATCTCCCAAAAATTGTAAACCCTATTATTGTAATTAAAAGGCCCAAAAACCCATAGATTGACTCAAATTATTGAAATCAGAGCACTTTTTCTTAATCTCATTGTTTCGTCATATATTGTACAAATTGTATAGTCATGAAAAAATTATTTAAAAATAAATCTCTGCATAGTACTCATATATATGATACTATACTAGTGATGCCCCACCATTAGTAGGCACTAGCTATGATAGCCATTGGTCTTACCACCATAGGAACACAATTGGTGGTGACCTCCAAAATCTTGTCACTAGAGACCTTATTCGGAAACATCACCATTCAAAAATACTTAGCAACAAAAAATTAAATAACCTATAAGTGGTTTCCACCAAAAAAAGGTGATAAAGGTGGTTTTGAGTTTAGAATTAGTAATTTCAACATCAAAAGATAATTTCTTAGATAATCAATGATAGTTTGTAATTATATTAGTGCTAGGGAATATTCTAGAGGAATCTCTAAATATGCTTTGTTGATGTTAGCATGATATCAATTTTCTCCCCTCTCCTACACCCCTCTCCATTTACATTTTGAATTTGACACCTAAACTTTAGAGGTTTTGTTCATTCTCGTTCTCTTTTTTTCAAGTAATATTTTTGATATGAGATAATTTTTTTAGAGCTTCACATTAAGGTAGTTGGTTTTTAATTTTTGTGTTTGGGGTGATCCCACAATACTAATTTACAACTTTTGGCCAAACAAGACATTGAACTAAATTTTTTTATCTAAATCTTCACTTTCGGGCACCTATAGCTGCTAAACCATGAGGAATTTGAAGATGATGCAAACTAGTGATTTGTGACATTTCGTCTGTAGATTTTAAATGTATATTTTTAAAAAAATTGGAATCAAATTGCATTTATTTTTCCATCTCCTTTGAAAACTAATTTTTAATAGTAAACACCATTTTTAAAGAGTGACGTGTACTTGCTAGAACAACTTTTTTTCTATGAAGGATTAAATTCTTTTTTTTTTTGAATTTAGATTTGTAACTACGATATCTAGTGCATGCAATTGGTTTCATAGTGTTTTGTTGAATACTTTTTTCTTAATTAAGTTTTGAAATTAAACCAATTACAATTTAGACATAGGTTTACTTGCTAACACAACTTTTTTTTGTATGTATTGAAATTCTTTTTTTTGTTGTTGGATCAAGGACATGAATATATAATGCATAGATATTTTTAAGAATCTTTTTGATAATCTGCTATTTTTCCACATATGCAAAACAAAGAGTTTGATTTTCAGTGAAAAACCTATGTTTAATTAAACTAAAAAAAATACACAATAAAACCAAATTATATATTAAAATTATATTCAATGGATAGCTCATTCTGAGAACTACCATCATCTAGTTGGGTTTGTGAATTTTACTCCATTTTCATCCTCAACCCGAGCTTCGAAAGGAAAAAAATTATAGAAATTTGGTAGAAGAGGGGGAGAAGGGAAAAATGGGGGGTTCAAGCAAACCCCCCTTCGAGCACCCACCTTAACCCCTTTGAGTGAAGGGGGGCTCACTCGAATCCCCCTTTTCTTTAAATTTCCCTTTGTTTTCATTAAAAAAGGTGCCAAAAGGAATGACATCACCAAAAGTGGTTTGCTCAAAGGGGGGTTTTGAGCAAACACTTTTTATGGGTTTGCTCAAAGGGTGGGTTTGAGTGAACAGCTTTTTTGGGTTGGCTCGAAGGGGGGTTCGAGCGAACACATTTTTTGGGTTCGCTCGAACCCCCCTGAGTGAACCCCTAAAAACCTAATTTTTTTTCATGGGAGTGTTTTGACATTTTTTCTTCTTGAAGGGAATTGTAAACCAATTTTATGGGATCGCCCTTTGATTTTTAAAAAAAATATATATTCTCATAGATGGTGTTGAGAAGTTCTCACATTGGGAAATTTTGAGGCTTTGTTTGGGTTCATATGGTAATACATTTGAGTGTAATATTTTGAAAGCGTATATTTTTTCATTTACTTTTCATTGGTTTAGTATGATATATCTTATTCTTTATAAAAATTGTAGTTTTAGTTATATGACCTATTTTGGTATTTCTAATAGACTAAGATAAAAACCAATTCACTAATTTGGAAAATGGAAACTCTAATTTCACTACATATAAAGTCTCATCATCATAATTTACTAGGGGGTTTCATGATTATGTGAATTGAGGGGGTAATCTAGTGATTTTATATTTGTTTTTTCTATTTTAATGATTGAGTATTCTTGGGGGAGTTAATAATGTATCTCACTTTCTCTGCTTTTCACTTGAGTATTCTATCTTATCCTCCTAAATCATGAAATTTCAAGTGCAACTATTGTGGGAAGAAAATATTGATGAAAATAGATTCTTTCTAGAATAAATCAATGAACTAAAGCAACTTCTTCAAGGAAAATCATTTCACTTTGTTAGATTCTTCTAATCCAATATTAGAAAATATATTAGATGTCCATACTTAGACATCTTGTGTGTACACATCATTTAGGGATGAAAAATTTAGTTTGAGGACTTCCACTAAGGTCTCATCTCCATTATCTCTTGATTCTTCAAAGTTTAATGTTTCTTTGGATGGGGCTTCTAATCATTTAGTGTAATAGGGTCATATTCATTATATTATAGAGATATTTTATTAGGATGAGTATTTGACAAATATATTAGGTTTATCATGTGATTCCCATCTTTCAAATTTGGAGGACATCATTGAGGATGTTCATCTTCTCTTTGATAAAATATCTTATATATTTGCATCATCTTTTTTCAATGTCATGAAGACACATTTAGTCTCTTCTGTTTTTGATAAGATGAAAAACAGGTTTTGAATGGACCCAAAACCATTTACAACAGGTTTTGAATGGACCTGAAACCAGCAGGTTTTGAAGGAACCCAAAACCCAAACAAGGGTGGACAAGCTCCCTAAAGAGAATACAATAAAGCCCAACAATGAAACAAAGACAAACCAGCAGCCGAAAACAACCGAACAACACAAAACCAAGATACTACATGGATCTTGAACCCATTGTTTTTTACGGGACGAACAACCCAATACAACCAGGTTTTGGCAGGGACCTTAAACCCAAGAGAAAAACTTGCAACAACCAGGCAATAGCATACCGGTCACTCAAGAAGATTAGTCTCTCCATACCACTGGCAGAAACAACTAAGTTATAGGTTTGCAGAAGGAGAGCCCCAAAAGTAGACAATATCTTTCCCAACAACATACCCTCTCCACCTCTATAGGAGAGATCATCACAAGAACTCGAGGCTCCAAGCGTGTTCCATAAAAACCAATTGCTCTCTCCACCTTTATAGGATACAAGACCAAGCTCGTCCAATCCACCATAGCCACAACACCCCAACACACCAACATTCCACCTCAATAGAAATGGGATCCCCCTCAATGAGAGAAGCAAGAGACCTTCAACCGCAGAATACACCTTATCCCTAGAGGGAGAGGACTCCACCTCCAAAGGGGAGGTCTTCATCTCAAAAGAAGACCTAATATTTAGAGAGAAGGAAGAGATTGTAGTGAGGAGGAACTTCACAAGCAACAATAGTAACACCATCTAGGTTTTCAAAATAATCTCTGAAAACCACCCAACCCTCAACACCTTCAGCATAGAACAAAGCTGATACAACACCAAATCCATACACAAAGAAGGGTCCATCCAAAGCCCCCACCCTAAACATCATCAAAGACCAACAAGGCACACGGGGGAAAAACCTTGAACAAAAGCATGAAGAAAGACACTTGCTCTCATCATAAGATCAATGCATCCATCACATAAATCATGTAAAACATATCATGGATCAATCGAACCGCTGCACATATATATCTCATCAAGTGTCAAGTATACAATGAAGTCAGAAAAGGATGAAAATAACATCATGTCAAAAATGGCTGTATATATCTCTCAAAAAGGTATACAAAAGATCTCAAGTGGTGCTCCCACCAGAAGGAGCAGGCCTCGCGCCAGTATCAGTACCACCACCAGATGTCCCAGGATCTCTCGGATCTCTCGGAAGAGGCTGTGTCACACCTCTGCTCACTGTCCTCGAACGAGTCCTCTCTGAGCGGGACTGGGCATAACTGACTCTCTGCTTTGGGGGGCAAAGCTCATGGTAACGACTCCTATAAAACTCAATCTCGGCACCTGCTCGCATGGCCTCTTGCATGTAATCTGCCACAGAGGT
This sequence comes from Sequoia sempervirens, assembly GCA_007258455.2. Taxonomy (NCBI): domain Eukaryota; kingdom Viridiplantae; phylum Streptophyta; class Pinopsida; order Cupressales; family Cupressaceae; genus Sequoia; species Sequoia sempervirens. Next base: position 273,186,886 of record VDFB02058242.1, on the reverse strand, counting down.
CCCATCTGCCACTCTCTGCAATCTCTCTGCAGTAGCTTGTGTTGTCTCTGCTGCCTGTCTGATAGTGTCTCGCTCTGCAGTCAAGGCTGTGATCTGTGCCTGGGCAGTGGTCAACTGTGCTCGTACACCTGCTAGCTAAGCCTACACGGTCGCTGCTGCCTATAGAACCCCATCTCTCTCACCAATCAGAGAGGTAATCTGTGTCTGTACAGTAGCTAGCTATGCCTGCATCTGAGCCTATGTCTGTGCTAGTAATCCCTGCACCTGTGCTAGCTGTCCCTGTAAGGTCTGAACCTGCACCTGTAAACCTGCAACCTCTGATCGATATGTCGACGAGGAAGCAATAGCCTGCCTCTTACGAGGCACACTAGAAGATGGCTCTGAAGTACCCGCTATGCTCGGTCTCCCCCCATCTCTGCCATCATCATCACTGCTACCGTCACTGCTATCCCCACTGCTCTCATCACTGTCAGTCTCTGAGCTGCTCTCCACATCCACCTCTACATTCTCCTCTCTCCCCCGTCGCTGACCAACCTGACCACCCACTGCTGTTGGTGCTACTGGTGCTGGTGCTGGTGCTGGTACTGGCTCATCCGGAATAGTAATACGTGGAGGAGGGTGCAGAGCCAGAAACTGTCCATACTCAGGAGTAACAGGTGCCTCGACAATATCCCGTCGCATATCCCATGCTGATGGCTGTAAAGCACGATAACCCTCAACAAGTGCCGCATAAGGAAAACTGGGACCCCAATCACTGACATTTATCTGATGTCATCCATAATGTGCTACTCCCTGTGGCATACACTGCACAATACCATACTGCCTATAGACGCGACGAAACAGGAATCGCTCAAAAATTCTAGGGCTCTTCCTGATCAAGTACATCGAATCGGCCAAGAACCCCAACTCAATATCATCATCATCCCAGTCATCACAGTTTAAATACGGACGCTAGGTCACCGTCTCCACATCATCGATAATCTGCCTCCAATAATCTAGCTTACCCATCATATGCTGGGTAGGCCTGCCTTTGTAACGAAACACATAGGGTCTCGTCGCTGGTCTCGCGAACACCGGCACGGGACATGTAACAGCAATATGCTCCCATGCCCATACCTGGAGAACGGTAGCTCCCGCTGATAAACTGCTGCCGCCGAGGTACACGATCCAATGCAAATCATGATAGAGCTAAGCAAGCATGCACATGCCCCAAACGTATCTCGTCCTGTGCACTACCATGCCCTCTAAAACTCGACCCCATCCAAGAGATAGACCATTTGACCTCTTATTAGGACAAAGGAATCCACCAATAAAGCCGGCCAAAACTGAAGGAAGTGGGGCATATGACTCATAAATATCTATCCATGGAACCCACTCTCCCGCAACATGGGGATCCTGAAAGGCTCTCCGCATAGCCTCTACCCCACCAACCTCCTCTGAATCATGCACTACAATCTCTCCAACAAAAGGAATGCGAAGAATACACCATACATCCTCTGGCGTCACAGTCATCTCACCAGTAGGTAAGTGGAAGGTGTTGTGGTCACTATGCCACTACTCCGCTAACGCTGTCAACAGACCCCTATTAAGTCTAATATGGGGCATATCCAGTAATGTCGCTAAACCACAAGCGGTAATATGCTGTCTCTCATCAGGTGAAAGTCGCGGTATCATATCAAAAGGCCAAGGAAACTGCTCTCGCACCTGGATAACATCTAAATGCTCCTGTTATCATATAAACATAACATTTTAATCAAAATATCAAACATCAGGAGATCATCAAATTTTTAAAAATTGTGCTTTACCTATCAAACGATCAATTTATCAAGAAGGAACCTTCATTTATCAATCAGGTTCATTCCTTCAGACATTCTAAATTATTCCTCGCCTATCATGAGGGTAATTATTATCAAATCAATGCATCTCGCTCATCATGAGATCGTTTACCATTTATGGAGTCAATAACAAATCGACGAAATAGAAAAATCAAAGTGCACAATTTTTCATCAATCTATACCTCCAAGCGCTACATAATCAACCTAAAGCGCTAAAAAGTCTGGCGTGCTACAAAATTTCATTGGCGCGCTACAAAATGGACCCAACGCGCTAAAACTTCTGACGCGCTACTCTAATGCACAGACGCACTACAAAAATGACCTAACGCGCTAAAAATTTTGACGCGCTACCCTAATCCACGGACACGCTGCAAAACTTGATTGGTGCGCTAAAACTATGGCGCGCTACAACAGATCAGCGACGCGCTAAACCGCGTCTACCACACGCTAAACAGATAAAAAACGTGCAAAAAGACATGAAAAGTATGGGCCCGAATTACGAAGAGAATTTGGGGTACATACCGGAGGTCCATAGTCGGCCAGACATTGGTGACGTTGCACACGCTCGAGTCGGTGGGTGTGGAAAGGGATCGGCATCCTGAAGCTCTAGCACTTTGAGGGTCTCTATCACAAGATTGTCAAAGTCAAATGCACAAATAACTTTTGAAAATGACCTTTTGAGCATTTATAGGTTATTTTTGTGGGATTTTCAGGGGATTTATTTATTTTTCCCTCTGATGAATTAATTCTTATCTATCACAGGGGCATTTTTGGACAATTCTGTTGGGAGATAAATTATTTTTTCACCAATACATCATCAAATCATCATAAAAATTCAAATTTTTTGAAAAAATCATAAAAATCCAAAATTTATCAATTTATATCCCGTGGGGGCATATATCGCTATCATTCCAAAATCCAACACCTGGGGCAAATCAGGGGCATATTTTAAACTTTTCATCAATACTGGCAGCTGAGGCAAAATCATTCTTTGAAGCAATGTGTAAACCCATCACTTCAAAGAGGGGCAAAATGTAGACACCTAAAAATGGTCTGGAGAATCTAATTAATTAAGTATGACTTATTTGATTAATTAATCTTAAATTCATCTACTTAGTAAATAAATAGAAATATTTATTTATATTAAGTTCATTATCAATTCTTCTACTTTATCATATTATTTCTCTCTTAATTAAATAAACAAAATTAAAAACTTTGTTTTATTTAATTAATTATCATTTTTATCATATTATTTTCTCTCTTAATTAAATAAACAAAATTAAATACTTTGTTTTATTTAATTATTATCATTAATATTTCTTCTATACTTTATCTATTAATTTTATCTTAAATTAAATACACAGCTTCAATAATTTGTGTTAGTTAATTACCTCATCACATTTCTTCTTAATTAAATAAAGATATTTTAAGAATCTTTTATTTAATTATCATTTTTCTTTTATTTTAATTTAATAAACAAACCCTATAGTTTGATTTATTAAATTATTTATTCCTCTTTTGCTAAAATTAAATAAATAAAAAATATTTAATTTTATGCATAAATCATTTACACTATTCACTCACCAATAAAATTAGATTTTTTTAAAATCTAATTAATGCAACTTCCATTCACGGGAAGAGCTTCGGGGACAAACTTGTAGGAAGTCTTCTCAATCTTCTTCCATCAATCCTCCCTCTCTTCTTGCCTGGTGTTTTCATGGGGAGGAACAATCCTCCATGATCAGCTCCATCTTCTCATCCTAGGCCATTCAATTCTCCAGATTGAATCACAGCCCCTTATCCCGTATCCCTGTGCAAATGTGCTGCCGTGAAAGCTATAAATACAGCTCTTTGGCTATAGGAAATGGATCCCAATTTGTGTAATCTTACTCTGTAGGTTTTCCAAGCATTCAAGCATCCAAGCATTCAAACATTCAAGCATTCATCCAGCATCCATCAAGCAGCAATCGAGCATCCAACATTTGTAGTCATGGCTGCCATTACAATAGATTTGCATATTTAATCACATAGGAAATAGAATTAGTTCATTTCTCATTCTCTAAAAGTCATTTCAACAGTTTAATTAGCTTCTAAATCTGAGAGTAAAGTAAATTAGAGAGATCCTTTAGAGTTAGAGAGCAATAGGATAAATTTTTGAAGATTTCTAGTTTAAATTAGTTTAATTTCTTTGAATCTTAGATACAATGTCCTATTTAGAAGTGTAGAAGCATGTTTAGATTGTTTTCCTCATTCTTACGCTTATAAATTGGCGCCCACCGTGGGGCCTAACCCCATATTCTAATAAAATTTTGTGAAAAGTGTCTTACAGGAATCGACGTGATAGTTTTCGCGGAACCGTGACTTTTTACAGCGCGCCGTGTCACTGTTTTAGCGCACAACGTCACTATTCTAGCGCATCGGGTTTCTGTTACAGCACGCCACATCACTGTTCCAGCGTGCCAGGTTTCTATTACAGCGTGCCACATCATTGTTTCAACGCACCGGGTTTCTGTTACAGCACGCCAGGTCACTGTTTCAGCGCGCCGGGCCATTGTTCTTAAAATATTTTTTTTTTATCTAGATCCGACGCATCCGCGGCCAGATCTTGTTTTGTCTATTTTTCTTTTTTTTAATTAAAAATTACCAATCCTAGGATAGAAATGGATAAAATTTATCAATCCTAGGATAGAAATGGATAAAAATTGATCAATCCTAAGATAGTAACTTTACATTTTTCTTGTGGGATTAAAATTGAACATCATGCTATTATGGAGCAATATCTCCATATAGATTAGATCATTTGTCTTTTGGGGTTTTAAAAAAAAACTTCTTTGCTGTGATTGGGTGATAGGTTTATGCTCTCCCCTTAACTGGGTGCATCAGAATACCAGACTCACTTTTACTTTAAGCATTTTCAAAAGCTTTCATTAAAACCTTTAGACAGGCCTTCCGTAGTGGGAAAAAGTACTCACCCTATGGGAACGACCTGAGTGGTGACAGCCAAAAGCCATGGCATTCCAACCCACTTTAAAATTTATGTGAATTTGGGAAAACCCTCTTTCAACGGAAGTGTGCAGGATAACCATCCCCAAAATCTTTTTTTTAAAGATTGGGAGGTCTCTTGAGGGAGTTTATCCATTTTCCGCTCCAAACGGAAACCCTATCTAAGAACCTAGAAATAGAAGCACGCCTGTCAGTTTCTAAACATTGTAATACTCGGCGGTGCAGGGGCGGGGAAGAATCTACCCTCAAGCACTCACCATATAATTTCCAAGGACTGTTTGCTCAGGGGATCCGGTATCCACTTCCGTCACTCTGAGTACGCACCTGGAAAAGACAAAAATACGGGCGCCCTCTAGGGGGTGACATGGCTGTGTGAGTCGATGCAATTCCAAGCTGTGGGCCGTTCGAGTATATAACGATGACCTTTTGTCTCTAGGAGAGTCTATCTGAAGTGTCTTATCTGTTATAAACCAGTGAAAATCAAGAAGAATCATTGATTCTTAAGAACATACACTATCTGTTTAGATTCTAGGATTTTAAAGTCAACCATTCTATTCTTGCTTGCTTTGTTTTCTCTTATTAAATTCAGATAAGATCATCACAAAAATCTTCAAAATCAAAACACTTGTGGAATTCTCATGATTCGAGATTGGGTATCCACCAAGTTTGTCAAGAAATCTCTTGTCAAATGAATTAGAAAACCAAAGAAAACACTTGCATACAAACAACTTATGAGAAAGCAACGATTTCTATATCAAAGCAGGAAAGTTCTACTCCAACATAGGACTTTTATTCATAGGTATCACGATTTCTCTAGAGGTTATACGGATGACTATGCTGTAGCTCCCTTAGATTCACAAGTATTCTATCAAAGAAGGGCTCTTAGGCAACACCACAATCACAGTCAAAGAATTCATCTAGAATACATCCCACAACCAGCCATACAATACGATACCAGACCAAGTGAGTTTCATAGAATAAGATAGTTCTGTCTTAGCACCTCATGGTTCTGTTTTAGCGCTTTGGGTCTCTGTTCTAGCGCGTCCGGTCTCTGTTCCAGTGTGTCCGGTCTCTGTTCCAGCGCATAGAGTCTATGTTTTAGCGCTTTGGGTCTCTGTTCCAGCACGTCCGGTCTCTGTTCTAGCATGTCCGGTCTCTGTTCCAGCGTGTACGGTCTCTTTTCTAGCGCGTCCGATATCTGTTCCAGTGTGTAGAGTCTCTGTTCCAGCGCGTCTGGTCTCTGTTTTAGCGCTTTAGGTCTCTGTTTTAGCACTCCAGAAAGTCAAAAAAATAGAGAGTTGGTAGGATAGTTTGTCAGTTTTTCTATATCGATAACAAGGTTTTCATCAGTCCAAAACATTTTTTTTTTCACAGTCCAAAACACTTGGGTCATATAAAAGAAAAACTTTACCATTACACCTAGATCTTGAAACATCTTGCAAAGTGTCCTTATCACCAAATCTGAGATTTTCTGTCAAAGTTTCCCTATCAAGGATTTTTATCATCCTTCCATCATGAAACTAGACACGACTAAATCAGATTTTAAATCAAAAACCTCGACACTTATCCAATCAAAAAAAATCCAAGATCAAAGTCTAGAGTAAAAAAAAGTTTGTATGCCTATTTTTACACGATCAACATATCAAAGACAACAACAAGAACAAAATGAAAGAATAGCAGCCATGGCTGAAGAAAACCCTTAGGGACGATATAGCAACACTGATCCTCTCACTAATTCACATGAGAAAGAAATAACTGCAGAGGAAATCAAAAAAGTTCAACAAGACCCTCATTTCCATAAATTTATGGAAAAGATGTTAGAGCAAGATATGGAAAAGTATCTTCTATTATTAGCTGACAAGGGTGCTAAGCTTCCTAAAGACTTTGATGTAAATCAACTCAAGGAAACGACCACACCTAACTCAACTAGTATAGAAAATCCAAATCAAATAGATGCTTTGACAAAATAAATCCAACAATTACAATTGCAGTTCCAAAATATCCAACAAGGGCCAACAAAAAGATATTCCTTACAGGACATTTGCCCTTATCCATTCGATCCAAGCATTAACATGATACCATTTCCACGGTATTGTGAATACCCGATGTACAACAAATACAATGGAAGAACCGATCCATTTGATCACGTACGGGAATTTCGAGCCATGAGCATAGAGTTCGCACACGAGGACTCTTACTTGCTACGATTATTTCTAAGAAGCTTAGGAAACACTTGCATGGAGTGGTTTTCTAAATTGCAACCTGGGATTCAATCTTTTGAAGAACTGATCAATAGGTTCATAACACACTTCTCATTCAACATCCAACATGGAGTGACCTTAAAAGAACTCTACAACACCAAACAAGCAAAGGGTGAAAAGTTTCTTTCCTTTCTCCAACGATGGAGAAGGCTATTTGCTAAATACCCTAGATCTATTCATGAAGAGGAGAAGATAGAGATGTTCATTGATAACTTAGTAGATGACATGAATTACAGATTGGACTTACAATGTCCATCTACATTTGAACAAGTTATTGAAAAAGGGCTCAAAATCGAAGAGGCTCTAATCAAAAGAGGAACGATCAAACACTTCATTGAAGGTTCAAACAATAACAATTCCTCTAACAACAACAACGAAAAGCCAAGATTTTGGCAAAAGAACAAGAATACTGATACCATGATTGATACACACACATCTAAACCAGTATTCACCTTGACGCCAACCACTACAAACAAACAAAACAATGGTCTTAATGTCAAACAAAGTAGTGATCAAGGAAATAATCAAAACAGTGGAGAAACAAAAACCCAATCATTCCAACGACCATCCAATAAATGAAAATTCACGCCATTAGGACAATCATTGGAATCAATCCTCAAAGAACTTTTAGATGAAAAACTCATTCAAGTACAAGAGGCTAGAAATTGGGACCCTCAAGTCAAACCATCATGGTGGAATGACTTACATTACTGTCACTACCATCAAAATAAAGGCCACATGACTGAAAATTGTTGGCAATTAAAACATGTGGTACAAGACCTCATAGATCAAAAGAAAGTATTTGTAGAGGGGCACCAAATAAACAAAGATCATACAACGTTCAAGAATCCTCTACCCAATTATCAGAAGGGAGAATCCTCTTCCGCAAACACTAAAGGTAAGAACATCGGTTATGTTTATGACACAACGATCCTTTGTTTTTCTGCTACCAAGGAGGATGAAGAGTTATGCAATCAAATCAATCGGAACAAGGACATTACATCTATCGATTTGGTACAACATATGGACAAATCTGAAAACCAAATTAACGTAATCACACTCAAAGGGAAACAAGAGTACCAACCAGTTAATGCCACAACAAGGGCACAATCAAAAGTTATATTGAAAGGAGCATCAATATCATCCCCATCTGTGGATCCTCCCTCTAATCAATATAATCTCATCGATCAATTGCAGAAAATACCGGCACAAATATCCATCTTGGAACTTTTAAAGATTTCCCCATCACACAAAGAGGTTCTTGAACAAGCTCTTGTATCAACCACGGTACCTAACAATTTGGATGTATGTCAATTCCAAGCTATGGTGGGACATCTATCTGCACCTCATTGCCTTTCATTTTCCGAACATGATGATGTATCACTCACCCATCCACATAATTCCACCCTTCACATTGAAGTCCTCATCCATAAACACCGTGTAAAGCGTGTCCTGATAGATGGAGGGGCTGGTTTAAATATTTGTACCTTAAAGTTGATTCGTGCACTAGGATATTCAGATGAAGCCATTGATACAAGACGAAAAATCACAATCAAAGCATATGATGAAGAAGAAAGGTCCTCTAAAGGGTTGATCATATTACCTATTCAAGTGGGACCTATTGTCCAAAAAGTGGTTTGCCAGGTCTTAGATAGGGAACTGACATACAACATACTATTAGGACGCCCTTGGATCCATGATATGCAAGTAGTGCCTTCCACCTATCATCAATGCCTGAAATTTCCCGTCAATGGACAGGACGTAACAATCACAGCAAACTATAATGACACTCAATCTTATCATACATTGAAAACATCTCAGGATACATTGATACCTCACAATAGAGAAGTTAGCACATCAGATGGTGAGCAACAACAAAGCTTCATATCCAAGTGGCTTCCAAAACAACAAAAATCACAAGAGATAAGGGTAGCACAATCTAACCCTTCAAATGTTGAAGAACAATTGGCTCCACTCTCACATCAATTCACCAAGGAAGTACAGATAAGTGACGAAGGAATAAGTGAATATGGTGTTGGACACTCATTTCATCTATCACAAATGTTACCCTCCTTACAAACGTATGGACAGCCATCCACAATCACCCAAAATTCATAACAATCTACAACGGTATTAGATGGCAGATTTGTAAAAGCTGGGAACTTAGAAGAAGAATCAGAAGATAAGGCCCTACTAAATTGGCTTTATAGGGATGAGGAAGCTTCCACTTCCACAAGTAATATCATAGAGACAAATCAGTATGGAAAGGGAAAAACTATTCTGGAGAAGATGGGGTATTCAAGACATGGACCTCTTGGGTTAAGGAAACAAGGCATAACAGAACCAATCCAGCCACTCACACTCCAACATAAGGATAAAACTGGACTAGGATATGCAGCAGAACAAGGATCTCTTGACCGAGGGAAACAAAGTGTAACAGAACCAATTCAAGTTCTCACAATTCAACAAAATGGCAAAACTGGATACATAGGAGAAGCAAGAGCAGAACTCACCAATAAAACTGTGGAGCGTATTCTTCAAATAAGAGATAATTCTGAAACAGATTCAAATGAATATGAGTGGGAAAATTTATCAGATGTTTCCTATGAAGATATTCAGATTGATGTTATCAAAAGGTATACCCCCAAACGTGAGGAAGGTCAAAGCTCGAGTTTTAATCCTATTGTCTTTGAAACACAAAATTTTGATGACTCAAGTGAAGATGAACAAACATTGATTGAGATAAATGATGTGGAAGAAAATACCTTCATAGGCCTCGACATTACCATTAACAACCTGGACGACATTTATGTTCGAGCTTTCACAATCGCTGACCTCGACCCATCTAATGATTCATTGCCTTTACTGCATCCCGAGCTTACGAATGGGAACCCCAACACCCCATCAATCTCCCTATTTTTGACAATGACTCCGCTATTATTAACTACCTTTCCTATGAGGAAACTGATACTTGTTCTACCAATGCTTCTTTTAACGATGCTTTTAGGCAGGAGGATGCCAAGCCTTTCAGTTGCAAAAATATGGGAATAAAAAATGGATCTAATGGTGAAAACCAATCTATGGCAGTATTTGATCCTAAAATAGTAAAAACAAAGAACACATCCAATGGTGAAAACCTCATTGAGGCACCAAAGGATGAAAGGCTTGACATCCTCCCACAACATTACCATGAAAGATCATCAGTGTTGATAGAACCCACACAGTCTATTGATATTGGCACAGCAGAGAAAGCAAGAATACTCCACCTGGCAGCATCCCTGACAGATACATAAAAACCAGATTTTATCAAATTCTTTGAAGAACGATGCATCAATTTTGCTTGGTCATACTCTGACATGCCAGGCTTAGACACAGATCTCATTATGCATCACCTATCCTTACCAGCTGGCACTAAACCAGTAAAACAGAAACTGAGAAAGATGCATCCACATGTTGCATTATTGGTAAAAAATGATTTGAAGAAACTACTAGATGCTGCATTTATCAGATCTATTGATTATGCTGAATGGATATCCAACATTGTACCTGTTTCAAAACCGATAACACTATCAGAATATGTACTAATTTCCAGGATTTAAATAAAGCATGTCCAAAGGATGATTTTCCTTTGCCAAACATAGACATGATTGTAGATTTAACAGCTGGCCATCAAATGCTATCACTCATGGATGGATTTTCAGGATACAATCAAATCAAAATAGCTCCTGAAGACCAAGAAAAGATAGCATTTACATGTCCATGGGGCACCTTTTGCTGGAACGTCATGCCTTTCGGGTTAAAGAATGCAGGAGCTACATACCAGCGAGCTATGACAACAATCTTCCATGACATGATGCACACCTTCATGGAGGACTATGTGGACGACATCTTAGCCAAATCTTACACCAGAGAAGGACATCTTGAGATACTAGGAAAAATATTTGACAGATTGGAGAAATTTAAAGTCAGATTAAATCCCAAGAAATGTGCCTTTGGAGTAACATCAGCAAAACTCCTTGGATACATAGTTTCTACAAAAGGAATTGAAGTAGATCCAGCAAAAGTTAAAGCCATTATGGAAATGCCACCTCCTAAGAATATCAGCACATTGAGATCTCTACAAGGCCGACTACAGTCCATCAGAAGATTCATCTCTCAACTAGCAGATCGGTGTCATCCATTCAACCATCTTTTGCATAAAAATGTGTCTTTTAAATGGGATGAATAGTGTGAGAGTACTTTTAATCAAATCAAGCATTATTTGATGACACCACCAATCTTGGTGCCACCCAGTGAAGACAAGCCATTATTGCTATATATTGCAACAACAAATATCTCTTTAGGAGCCTTGTTGGCACAAGAGGATAGAGAAGGGAAGGAACAGGCAATATACTATATCAGCAGGACACTCAATGGACATGAAGTAAACTACACCTTCATTGAAAAATCATGCTTAGCAGTAGTATTCACAACACAAAAATTGCGACACTATATGCTCACTCACACTGTCAAGCTCGTTGCAAAAATTGATCCCCTCAAATATTTACTAAGCAAAGCAGCTTTAACAGGAAGGTTGGCAAAGTGGGTCATGCTCCTCAGTGAGTTTGACAATTCAGTATGTTGAAAGGCGAGCTATCAAAGGACAAGTCATCGCCGACCAATTAGCAGAAGCTCCATTATCAGACTATCATCCTATGACCATGGAATTTCCTGATGCAGATATCCTCAATATTACAACACAACCATGGCAACTCTACTTCGATGGATCCTACACAAAACATGGATCAGGGGCAGGAATTTTATTTGTCACACCTCTTGGGCACACAATTCCACGATCTTACAGGCTTACCTTCCGTTGCACTAACAATGTGGCAGAATATGAAGCTTTGATCCTTGGAATTAAAGTGGCTATTGACTGGAAAATCACAAAACTACAGGTATATGGAGACTCTCAGTTAATCATCTATCAAGTCAATAATGATTACCAAACCAAGGATGACACACTAATTTTATACAAAAGACTGGTAGATGATCTAAAGAAATACTTCATAGATATCAAATTTGAGCAGATACCAAGATCAGAGAATAAAGTAGCAGATGCCATGGCCACAATAGCATCTCTTCTACAAATGCCTGAAACACAAGATCGTTATCGATTTATTGTGGAACAAGTGTCAAACCCTGCATACGCAAATCCCAAATCCCAAACCATAAGCCTTTTGGATAGTACTCCATCTTCCATTTATGGAGACATTTATACTTATCTAAAAGATAATATCTTACCCCCAGATCTTTCTCACAACCAAAAGCGCAACTTCATACGCCAATCTGCAAAACATACCATTATTGCTGACACCCTTTATCGTCGAGGACTAGATGGTACTCTTTTACGTTGTTTAGAACATAACGAATCTGCTTCTACTTTACATGAGGTCCATGAAGGAATTTGTGGTACACATTCAAGTGGATTATCTTTAGCCAAGAAACTCCTTCATTTAGGGTATTACTGGCCACACATGGAGCAAGAATCTTACCAGTTTGTTAAGAGATGCCAGAAATGTCAAATTCATGGCAACCTTATACATGCACCAACATAGGAGCTACATCCATTTGCAACTACATGGCCTTTCTGTCAATGGGGATTGGACTTGGTAGGGAAAATAAACCCATCTTCATCTAATGGACACAAGTTCATTATCACAGCAACAGAATATTTTACAAAATGGGTGGAGGCGGTTCCCTTAACCACAATCACTGGGAAGCAAATATCATCTTTCATACTAAATTATCTCATTTGTAGATATGGGATACCCCAGTCAATCATCACAGATAATGGCAGGCCTTTTAAGAACCAAGACGTCCAAGAGCTGTGTGAAAAGTTCCACATTCAACATCGCTTTTCAACCCCGTATTACCCTCAAGGTAATGGACAGGCTGAAGCTTCAAACAAAACAATCCTCAAGATTCTCAAGAAGACTGTAAATGAGGTAGGGCGTGATTGGCACGTTCAGCTTAACCCTGCTCTTTGGGCTTACAGGACTAGCATCATAACACCAATAGGAGCTACACCATATGCTCTTGTCTATGGATCAGAGGCAATATTACCTATTGAGGTAGAAATTCCATCCCTTCGAGTTTCACTAAAGGGACTCATTTTAGATGAAGATTATAGGATCTCTAGACTTCAAGAATTAGAGCTACTTGATGAACGTCGACAACAAGTTGTCAATCATTTGATAGCCTATCAACAAAGGATGTCTAGGAACTATAATCAGAGGGTTAAGCCTAGAGTCTTCCAGATTGGAGACTTGGTCCTACGGGAAAACCCTAGAAATCAAGCAGACAGAGAAAAGAAGGGCAAGTTTGAAACTAACTGGATAGGGCCTTATGTCATCATATTAGTCTATGGATCAGGAGCATACCGACTGTCTACACCAGAAGGAGACATGTTGGAGGAACCCATGAATAGCATTCATCTCAGGAGATTCTACACTTGAGGAAACCTAGTGCACAGTCAATAAAGTTGTCTTGATGAAAACCTGGCAAACAGGCGTCATGATGACGAAAAAAAGAAAGAAAAAAGGACACAATAAAAACAAGTGATGAAAACCTGGCAAACAGGCGCTACTTGTGATTTTTACCAACTCTTCCATCTATTAGGTATAGTTTTGTTATGACTATTTCCTTTCAAATCATTTCCATCTATCATTTGAAATAATCACTATCATCATCCATGTCATAGCAAGGATATCATGTTTTACCCTGGCTTGGGGGCAACATCCTAGTGTTATTTGGTACAATGGACTTTCAGCTTAAATGAAAAAGCAGTCAAACATGACAACACTAAGTGACGATACTTGAAAAAATCCAAAAACATCAGAAAATCCATCAAAATCCAAAAACATCAGAAAATCCATCAAAATCCAAAAACATCAGAAAATCCATCAAAATGCAAAAACATTAGAAAATCAAAAAATTCACGCAAAAACATTCAGAAAATCAAAAACGGGAAAATAGAGTCTACATCAGTCAGAAAATGGAGTCTGTGTCAGTCGAACTACGTGGTCTCTGCGTGTATAACGTAGGCAAGACTAATCTTTGATCAGTCCCTGAGACCCCTAGGATAGGTCTTTAGGTTACATCATTTGGTCAAACATCTGGGAATATCATGCAAATGTCAGCACACACATTTCAACACTGATGATCTAATCTGAATAATGATTTGAAAATACATTAAGTAGAATTTGAATTGTTGTGCTTTTTATTTTATCATTTGTTTATCATTTCTTTAGAGCTACTCGATGATGTATTGAACTAGAGAAGCAAGGAAGGAGAATGATACCTTTTCTTTGTTTGCTGTTTGAGAGTTAGTCATTATTATTTTGTGAATTGTCGCGGGAAGTGCTCTACCAAGTATCATGGATGACATTCAAATTCACTTAAGAAAATGATTAATTCTTGTCTGTTTACGCAAGAAATGCTCAGGTCATCATTGGTCTATCTTATACCATGATGCTTGTGTTCACTTGCAATATCAAAAATCATGAAAGAAATACTCAGGTCATCATTGGTCTATCTCATATCATTGATGCTTGTATGCGCTTTCAACATTTTAAAGGCTCAGTGATGATACCAAGAAAAATAAAAAGATTGTTGAAATGACACTTAGGTTTGCATTAATAAAATAGGTTTTTGCATGGTAAACATAGATTACATTCATAATAATACATCTGTAGAGTATTGGTTGCACAAGTTACAAGGGGTCATTTGCAAAGAATGTTATCTTTTCTTATTACAGATCGAGTATACTTGACACATACAATTTTCGAAATGGCATGCATATAAAATCATTTCTTCATCTCATCATAAATTTCACAATAAACATCTCATTTCATGACATCATATACACGTTATGTTACATCATGCATTTACGTCTCATCACATCATCATTATCATATAGTTGCAAAATCATCATTCATTGCATACATATAGAGGACATCATATATCATTACATTTACATCATTCATCATACATTACATTTCATCCTTACATCATTCATTTATACTTCATTGCATACTTATAGAGGACATCATATATCATTACATTTACATCATTCATCATACATTACATTTCATCCTTACATCATTCATTTATACTTCATTGCATTTACCTCATTCATTATATATATCATTTCATTACATCTCATTTTTCATATACATCATTCATTCACGTTTCATTATATATATCATTTCATTACACCTCATTTATCTATTATACATTACATTTTCATCAAACATCATTACACTTTATTCATACATCATTACACTTTATTCATACATCGATACATTTTCATCATACATTGCATTTTATTCGTATATCATTCATTTACATTTAGATACATCATACATTGCATTTTATTCGTATATCATTCATTTACATTTAGATACATCATACATTGCCTTTCATTCGTATATCATACATTACATCACATTTTATCTATCATACATTTGCATCTCATTAAGAAAAGAAATACATCATCAATATCATATCACATCATTATTTATGCATCCATACAAACTAGTAAAATAAATCATCATAAAAACATAGAAATTAAAATGCATCCATCACACAATCATGTAGAACACATCATATGATCAATGCATCCATCACATAAATCATGTAAAACATATCATGGATCAATCGAACCGCTGTACATATATATCTCATCAAGTGTCAAGTATACAATGAAGTCGGAAAAGGATGAAAATAACATCATGTCAAAAATGGCTGTATATATCTCTCAAAAAGGTATACAAAAGATCTCAAGTGGTGCTCCCACCAGAAGGAGCAGGCCTCGCGTCAGTATCAGTACCACCACCAGATGTCCCAGGATCTCTTGGATCTCTCGGAAGAGGCTGTGTCACACCTCTGCTCACTGTCCTCGAGCGAGTCCTCTCTGAGCGGGACTGGGCATAACTGACTCTCTGCTCTGGGGGGCAAAGCTCATGGTAACGACTCCTATAAAACTCAATCTCGGCACCTGCTCGCATGGCCTCTCACATGTAATCTGCCACAAAGGTCCCATCTGCCACTCTCTGCAATCTCTCTGCAGTAGCCTGTGCTGTCTCTGCTGCCCGTCTGATAGTGTCTCGCTCTGCAGTCAAGGCTGTGATCTGTGCCTGGGCAGTGGTCAACTGTGCTCGTACACCTGCTAGCTAAGCCTGGACGGTCGCTGCTGCCTATAGAGCCCCATCTCTCTCACCAATCAGAGAGGTAATCTGTGTCTGTGCAGTAGCCAGCTGTGCCTGCATCTGAGCCTGTGTCTGTGCTAGTAATCCCTGCACCTGTGCTAGTTGTCCCTGTAAGGTCTGAACCTGCACCTGTAAACCTGCAACCTCTGATCGATCTGTCGACGAGGAAGCAACAGCCTGCCTCTTACGAGGCGCACTAGAAGATGGCTCTGAAGTACCCGCTATGCTCGGTCTCCCCCCATCTCTGCCATCATCATCACTGCTACCATCACTACTATCCCCACTACTCTCATCACTATCAGTCTCCGAGCTGCTCTCCACATCCACATCTACATCCTCCTCTCTCCCCCGTTGCTGACCAACCTGACCACCCACTGCTGCTGGTGCTGGTACTGGCTCATCCGGAATAGTAATACATGGAGGAGGGTGCAGAGCCAGAAACTATCCATACTCAGGAGTAACAGGTGCCTCGACAATATCCCGTCACATATCCCATGCTGATGGCTGTAAAGCACGATAACCCTCAACAAATGCCCCATAAGGAAAACTGGGACCCCAATCACCGACATCTATCTGACGTCATCCATAATGGGCTACTCCCTGTGGCATACACTACATAATACCATACTTCCTGTAAACGGGATGAAAAATGAATCGCTCCAAAATCCTAGGGCTCTTCCCGATCAAGTACATCAAATCAGCCAAGAACCCCAACTCAATATCATCATCATCCCAGTCATCACAGTCTAAATACAGACGCCAGGTCACCGTCTCCACATCATCGATAATCCGCCTCCAATAATCTAGCTTACCCATCATATGCTGGGTAGGCCTACCTCTGTAACGAAACACATAGGGTCTCATCGCTGGTCTCGCTAACACCGGCACGGGACGTGTAAGGGCAATATGCTCTGATGCCCATACCTGGAGAAGGGTAGCTCTCGCCGATAAACTGTTGCCGCCGAGGTACATGATCCAATGCAAATCATGATAGAGCTGAGCAAGCATGCACATGCCCCAAGCGTATCTCATCCTGTGCACTACCATGCCCTCTAAAACTCGACCCCATCCGAGAGATAGACCCTTTGACCTCTTATCAAGACAAAGGAATCCACCAATAAAGCCGGCCAAAACTGAAGGAAGTGGGGCATATGACTCATAAATATCTATCCATGGAACCCACTCTCCCGCAACATGGGGATCCTGAAAGGCTCTCCGCATAGCCTCTACCCCACCAACCTCCTCTGAATCATGCACTACAATCTCTCCAACAAAAGGAATGCGAAGAATACACCATACATCCTCTGGCGTCACAATCATCTCGCCAGTAGGTAAGTGGAAGGTGTTGTGGTCACTATGCCACCGCTCCGCTAACGCTGTCAACAGACCCCTATTACGTCTAATATGGGGCATATCCAGTAATGTCGCTAAACCGCAAGTGGTAATATGCTGTCTCTCATCAGGTGAAAGTCGCGGTATCATATCAAAAGGCCAAGGGAACTGCTCTCGCACCTGGATAACATCTAAATGCTCCTGTTATCATACAAACAGAACATTTTAATCAAAATATCAAACATCAGGAGATCATCAAATTTTCAAAAATTATGCTTTACCTATCAAACGATCAATTTATCAAGAAGGAACCTTCATTTATCAATCAAGTTCATTCCTTTAGACATTCTAAATTATTCCTCGCCTATCATGAGGGTAATTATTATCAAATCAATGCATCTCGCTCATCATGAGATCGTTTACCATTTATGGAGTCAACAACAAATCGACGAAATAAAAAAATCAAAGTGCACAATTTTTCATCAATCTATACCTCCAAGCGCTACATAATCAACCTAAAGCGCTAAAAAGTCTGGCGCGCTACAAAATTTCATTGGCGCGCTACAAAATGGACCCAACACGCTAAAACTTTTGATACACTACTCTAATGCACGGACGTGCTACAAAAATGACCTAACGCGCTAAAACTTCTGACACGCTACCCTAATCCATGGACGCGCTGCAAAACTTGATTGGCATGCTACAACAGATCTGTGATGCGCTAAACCACGTCTGCCGCGCGCTAAACAGATAAAAAATGTGTAAAAAGACATGAAAAGTATGGGCGCAAATTACGAGGAGAATTTGGGGTACATACCGAAGGTCCATAGTCAACCAGACGCTGGTGACGTTGCACACGCTCGAGTCGGTGGGTGTGGAAAGGGATCGGCATCCTGAAGCTCTAGCACTCTGAGGGTCTCTATCACAAGATTGTCAAAGTCAAATGCACAAATGACTTTTGAAAATGACCTTTTGAGCATTTATAGGTTATTTTTGTGGGATTTTCAGGGGATTTATTTATTTTTCCCTATGAGGAATTAATTCTTATCTATCACAGGGGCATTTTTGGACAATTCTGTCGGGAGATAAATTGTTTCTTCACCAATACATCATCAAATCATCATAAAAATTCAAATTTTTTGAAAAAATCATAAAAATCCAAAATTTATCAATTTATCTCCCGTGGGGGCATATATCACTATCATTCCAAAATCCAACACCTGGGGCAAATTAGGGGCATATTTTAAACTTTTCGTCAATACTGGCAGCTGAGGCAAAATCATTCTTTGAAGCAATGTGTAAACCCATCACTTCAAAGAGGGGCAAAATGTAGACACCTAAAAATGGTCTGGAGAATCTAATTAATTAAGTACGACTTATTTGATTAATTAATCTTAAATTCATCTACTTAGTAAATAAATAGAAATATTTATTTATATTAAGTTCATTATCAATTCTTCTACTTTATCATATTATTTCTCTCTTAATTAAATAAACAAAATTAAAAACTTTGTTTTATTTAATTAATTATCATTTTTATCATATTATTTTCTCTCTTAATTAAATAAACAAAATTAAATACTTTGTTTTATTTAATTATTATCATTAATATTTCTTCTATACTTTATCTATTAATTTTATCTTAAATTAAATACATAGCTTCAATAATTTGTGTTATTTAATTACCTCATCACATTTCTTCTTAATTAAATAAAGATATTTTAGAATCTTTTATTTAATTATCATTTTCCTTTTATTTTAATTTAATAAACAAACCCTATAGTTTGATTTATTAAATTATTTATTCCTCTTTTGCTAAAATTAAATAAATAAAAAATATTTAATTTTATGCATAAATCATTTACACTATTCACTCACCAATAAAATTAGATTTTTTAAAATCTAATTAATGCAACTTCCATTCACGGGAAGAGCTTCGGGGACAAACTTGCAGGAAGTCCTCTCAATCTTCTTCCATCAATCCTCCCTCTCTTCTTGCTTGGTGTTTTCATGGGGAGGAACAATCCTCCATGATCAGCTCCATCTTCTCATCCCAGGCCATTCAATTCTCCAGATTGAATCACAGCCCCTTATCCCGTATCCCTGTGCAAATGTGCTGCTGTGAAAGCTATAAATACAGCTCTTTGGCTATAGGAAATGGATCCCAATTTGTGTAATCTTACTCTGTAGGTTTTCCAAGCATTCAAGCATCCAAGCATTCAAGCATTCAAGCATTCATCCAGCATCCATCAAGCAGCAATCAAGCATCCAACATTTGTAGTCATGGCTGCCATTACAATAGATTTGCATATTTAATCACATAGGAAATAGAATTAGTTCATTTCTCATTCTCTAAAAGTCATTTCAACAGTTTAATTAGCTTCTAAATCTGAGAGAAAAGTAAATTAGAGAGATCCTTTAGAGTTAGAGAGCAATAGGATAAATTTCTGAAGATTTCTAGTTTAAATTAGTTTAATTTCTTCGAATCTTAGATGCAATGTCCTATTTAGAAGTGTAGAAGCATGTTTAGATTGTTTTCCTCATTCCTACGCTTACAATCATATATTTTTAGTGGTTTCCCCTCATATTCCTCTTAAGAATAGGAAGATATCCTACATACTTCTTTGGCCTTGTTTCTTTGTAAGGGAATACATTTTATTCAATGATATTATACCATCTTCAACATTTTATGTTTAGAATCAATCATTGGCATAGGAAACTACACGTTGAAGAGGGCTACATGGTATATTTTCTTGTATTTATTTTGGGAGGGACATTTTCCTCACATGGGGTTTTATCTCACATTTTTAGGAGATCATCTAGATATTATATCTTCATCATCACTTGGGTGATAGTTTTATCCTATGTATTTTCTACTTTTCATCTTCTGAGGGCATCATTTTGTACATGGGTACCTCATCAATCCTTGTTGTTGATACCCATCCTTATTTTCCCATTTCTCCTAATTTCACTTAAGGGGGTTGTTGGAATAATTATTTAATTACACCCTATTACATTAAATTCACTTAGGTAATTTATTTTTATTACTTAGGTATGATAGGATAATTAATATCCTTCTTTCATAGGAATATGATTGTTCCTTATCTTCTTATATTTTTAGACTTAAATGACAATCCTTTATCTTATGGGTTTTTACCTTTTCCTCATTCACATAAGATTTGGAAACTATAAGGCTATATATTATATGCATCCTATCATCTTTTATAAATAAAATTATAAATCTCTTTTGTATATTGCATCCTTGAATATAATAGTAATATTCATTCATATTGATCTTATCCTTCCATATGCTTTTATCTTTCATGATTTTGGGTGGCTATTTCTATAGGAAAATCTAACATTATGAAATGAACTCATTTGGTTGTCTTCTAACTACTGTAAATCATAAAATAATTTCTTATGCATCACTATTCTATCTAAACTATATTAGAAAGGTATCTAATCCAATAAAAGAATGCACATGGAATTGAGTGGAAGATTTATAGACCAAGAGCATGATACATCCCATAATATGTTAACAAACAAGTGTCAATCAATTTCTTCATGGTAGATATGATATTGTGTCATTAAGATTTTATATATTTCCACATGTTCTCTATCATTTTGTCCTCTATGGGGGAAGAAGAAAGGAAACTAATTGTAAATATCCCTAAGACTCTCATGGAAACCCATAGGTATACAAAAATTTTCCCATTGAAACTAAACAATTGTTGAGTTTAACTCATCCTAAATATACAATTTGATCATACCTAAGCCTTTCAACACTTTAACTTTTGACCCTCCTCCTAGGACCAATATACCAATGATGGTTTAGCAGTCACTAACTTGGGTAAAAAACTAGTGTAATCTACCCCTCCTAAAATAAAATTAGATCTTACCATTGAGGTCTATATCACTAGGTCATGGCCATGTAATATAGCTAAGTGGGTATAATAATATTGTTACAATTCAAGGGGCCTATGATTTATTTGAGTGAAATCAAACCATAATGTTATTTATTGCACACAAAAATAATATTTTTAGATTACACATTCAAGATTCAATTGTCTTATATTCATTTTATTGCACATATGTATCATTCTAAGCTGATATATTAGTAATGATAAGACACTTGGAAGCATTAATGATTCAAATTTATAAGAGAAAACTATAAGTTTAAACTAAATCTAATCCTAATATTTTTACAACTATAAAAGACTATAGAAGATATATATTTGAGAGAAAGATAAATAAACATGTTTTGTGATTATGATGAATCTAACTTAGTTGAGAATACCAAACTCCAAGAAACTAACCTTTCTTGATTAGTATTTCATACAACCATTAACACAAAGTGGTACATATGTGTAAGGTGATGAGATTGATAAGAAAACACATAAAACCATTATATACACACACAAGGCATACATACAATCCTTCAAAGACTTTAATTCAAATGGTTCTTCAATAAGAACATGTGAAATTTCATTAGATTCCATTGAATTGTAGAAGTGCATTCATAGTAGCATTGTTGATTATTTGGAGGACTCAAAAAATAAGAGAAAACAACTAAAAGTCTAAAAATTACATTAAGAAAATAAGCCTTCAATCCTTATTCAGTGTTTCAATCAATATTATTTAGAAAACAAATTTAGAAAACATGAGTCCCAAATCCCAATTCATACATAAATGTTAATCAAATATGTATAGTTTAAAAATATATTCTTCTTAGATCAGACATATAAGGTCTCTTCTAATGATAATTAAGTTAGATTGTCAATTCTTAAAATAAAATATTCTTTGTTGAATTGATTTCTTTCTTTTCTCATTTTATCATATGTTTAGATAGTATTATTATTAGTAGAGTTTCGCATATGTTGTAAAGATGAAAAGTGTATATAAGAAGAAGAGATTAATTATTTTTTGAAATTTTGTTTTCTCTTTTTACATTTCATACATATATTACATACAAATCATATGTATATTATACTTATGTTACATTATTATTTTTAGATTATAAGAATTCCATTTAAATATGATGTGATCTCTTTTAAATTAAATTTTCCAAATTTTACATTAAGATGACATAAATTTCTTTAAAAAGTAGTAAAAAATGATATATCAAGATCTTATCACCATGGAAAAAAGATTTTAGATATGATAAGAATCAAAGATATTTTTGTGTTCAATGAGTAAATCATAAAAAGAATATATGGAAGTTGGACGTGATTCGTTTCTTACAAGCTGTCAAGCACGATACTTTATGCATGTGGAACTTTAGAAGAAGCTTCCTTAACGCTTTATCATCAACGCCTTCATCTTATCTCTTAATAATTCTTGTGGAATAAGTTATTGCTTTCTTGCACCTTTTTTAAGGCACTTGGTACGGCCACATATTTTTTCTAAGTATAATTTAAAACATCATAATTTAACATATTAGGAAAGAATATTTTATTTTTTATTTGTCAATATTGTAATAATTTAAGTGTTGTAATAGTAATTGTTAAATAAATGGATAAATGAAAATCTTTTTTCATATATTAATTAAATTTTTGGGAGTGTTTAGTATATGATAACTTTTTTTTAATAGGATTTTGGTTTTTTTTTTTAAAATTATACTAGATATACACAGAAGGCATCCCCACGTTGAAGTTTTCTAACTTCTTTTGACGCTAAATGGTGTAGATGGTAGTGCACTACGGTGTAACAAATCTCATCCGTTCATCCTTTTTTTGCCATTTTTTCTGTTGTATACACACCATTTTGTTGCTTGTACTGCTACTGTTGCTTTCTAACCCTCCAAACTCTTCGTCCCTAGTATTGACCTTTCACTTCGTGAGATAATCCCATTCACTTGAAAAAGAATTTTCCATCGCAATTAATGTTTCCGTTTAGAGGGTAGGGATGCAAATATCTAGTTGAGCATTTACTCTCACCGCCCTCATTTGACATCTAAAGGTTGTCGGATTCCTCAAATATCTATTGCAAACTCTGCACATTTTCAGTTGCCCTGGTTTTATTAAGGTTTCACAGGAATCTTAAGGTAAGTTTTTACTAAAATTTTCTACATTTATTTCCTAGATGCTACCAGAAAATTTAGAGGGTTTTGAACCCCCATTTGCAACTTTCACCATTTCTACACATTTCTAATTTTAGTGGGTTATGTCTGTGTAGGTTGTGATTCGTTGGTGTGGGCTTCCTACAAACTCTACACACCTTTCTTACACGGATTGTGTAGATTCTTGAGCTAAGTTAGTTGCATTCTACATTTAGTTCCTAGCCGTTGCCAGAAAATTTAGCGAGTTTAGAGCCCCCGTTTGCAACTTCATAAAGAAAGAAAATTGTATAGTTTCATCATTTATTATGAATATTAAAATTGATGGAAATGAAAACTTTGCTCTATTGAATTCTAATACACACCTCGAGTTTACACTGAAACGTGTTCAATGTATGTGATTATACGTTTCTTTCAAATTTCATATTTGTATATATAATAAGTACCATAAGTACGATTGTTGGTTTATCATCAACAAAACCATCACACCACCTTAAACTACTCTCTATTTGAGGACGGATAGGAATTTTTTAATAAGAAAAGAAAATTTTTCGTTAGAATACAAATCATAGTCCTCAACTTACCTACTTTTCATGTGGTTAATCTTTCAAATTTATGAGATTTTGTTTCTCAGTCTATGACTCTATAGTAGATAGTTTTCAACATTTTCCTTGTCCATGCATTCTATTGTAACAGAGAGACATCTTTCTCCCAAGTCTTTTCATTTGCAACCTAGATAGGGTTAAATCAAGGCTATTAGGGCTCTTGTGAGCTAGAATGGTTCAATAATTCAATTACTTTCCATTATAATCAATTTTAGACACACCCACAAAATTATGTTAGCTCAGTGTCATGCAGCTCTAACTCTGATCTTCAAAAATGAAAGGTTATTTATTTTGTTTCCATATTCAATTTTAGATTACAGATAAATAAACATGTCTGTAACTGTTACAACTTGTGTCAAATAAAACAACAATCATGGTCTTTGTTAAATAGAATAACAGATCAATCCCTCTGTCTCTGGATATCTTTCTGGTGTTACTGTGATCATTTTTAATCTTATGAGTGATTTAGTTTAATGGGTATGATAAGTTTCAGCTTCCATATACTTGTGAAAAACAACTGAAAACTACCCAAAATTTTTGGAAATGTTTTTGAAGTTTCCAAAACCTCTAGAGAGTTTCTAGATTTTAAGTAACATTTAAGATGTCTAGAAATGAATTTTGAGACTATAGAGATCATCCAAACATACGATGCTAAGAAGAAAAAACATTCTACAATCTTCTGCAATACTTTCTCAAGAAGGTTTTATGCAATAGTAATAGGGGACACTACAACATCAGACAAAAATCCCCTTTCCATTAAGATTTGAAGGATGTCTATACCCTCTTTGAAAGTTACCATTTTAGTGTACAGTTTGTATTTACACGTCCCAATTGCATTTGGTTGAAAGTTTCTAAAGCTTTTAAAAAATCCATTTTGTGCATATCCTACAATCATTGCATTCCATGAGATAACCTCTCTTTGAGGCATTATGTCAAATAGCTTATGTTCCTTTTCTATGCTTCCACATTTTGCATACATGTCTACCAAAATCCTCCTTCCATGATGCTTTGATGGATGTCCACACATAGTTCCAAAGCTCCTATTTTGACACAGGCAAGGAGGATACTAGCCAAGGTTGTTGAATTTGGCTTTACACTTGCCAATCGCATTTTCTTGAAAGTTTGTACTTAGTCCTTTTCAACAAATCCATTTTGTACATATCCAACAAACATAGATGACATATTTTTAGGTAGTCTTTAATATCTCATGTAATAACATATAATTTAATAACTTCAATTAAAAAATAAGCAAAATGACTAAGTTAACAATTCACTTCAAATATTTTCAGGGTTTTGAAATGGGCCTATCAAGAAATGAATGATCTTAATCAAAGAAATAGGGCTCTGTATAGTAATTCGGAGGAGTTGGAACTGAAGCTGGATGCTCTCAACAATGAAGAATGGAAATGGAAAAAGAACAGTATCGGAATGTGAGAAGGTGACATTGAGGATAAGTACAAGTCTCTAGAAGCTGAAATGGTCAAAATGAAAAATAATATGAAAACCGTTGTGGAAAAAAACCATAAAATGGCTAGGCACAATGCCATCATCATCAATGCTATGTCTGAAACGCAATAGGGTTTGCTAGTTGTTGATTTGGAAGAGAACAAGGAAAGCAAGAACGAGGACCAAGGTATTTTGAAAAGGACCCGTGCCAATCTTAAAAGGAAAGCGCCTCCTACTACCCAGATGGTTTAGATCTTAAAGAGGGGGGTTCAGGATATGAACAAGCTGGAAGTTGAAACTACGGATTTATTAAAGACCCAAATTTAGTTGCTAATGGCATTTTGTCTGGTTTTTTGGTTTTGTGGCCTTTGCTGGCCTTTTGGTGGTTGTGGACTTTTCTTGTTGTTGTTTTTACATCCTTTCTTCTTTTGGTGTCTTTAACGATCTTATCTCTAGTTTGTAAACTTTGTGGTTTCGGGTTCCTGTAAAACTCGTCTTTTCCTCTTTCAAAAATAATTCACTTTAAATCTGGACCTGTACAATATTTTAGGTATATACCTACTTCATTCTACATAGATATTTAGCAATAAAGTTTGGACTAAACCAACCAAAGCCAATGAAGAGGGCAATAATAGTACAAAGGAGAACTCAATGGAAAAATATCAATATACCAACTCCTTTGTGACATAAGATATATGCGACATACATCATTCACAACCACACACCCACACTCGCACATCATGTCTATATCTACAGAATTGAGTTGCAAGGTAAGGCATATGACATAATAGCAACCAAAAAAAAAATGAAAATGGATACTATGTAGCCATTTTTATTCTCTTTTTCATTAAATTCCACTAGTCAATAGGGATGCAAATATCTTCTCAACTTATTGACTGACATAACTAAACTAATTAAATGTTCCTAAGAAGTAGGCCAATCAAATTGCCACACTGACTAATCATTCATAGGTGTCCTTTCAACACATTAGTTATCCTCAAGATTTGCAGGTTATTTTCAGACCACAAAGTTCTTCCCTAACTATCTAAGGCATCAATAGTATAGCAAATTGCAGGGCACAAACATACATTAGGAATGGGAAATTCAAGATTCTTGGTATGCATTCCTTCTAATGCCCCTCAATCATGATACTTTCACTATTGTTATGAATGTCATAATATACCTCATAAATTAATCATTATGGCATACAATTTTTTTACTCATACCATTTGTGCCTCTTTTGCAACCACATGGGCACAAACCTAGGGCTTGCAAAGACCACTCATACCATTTGTGCCTCTTTTGCAGCCACATGGGCACAAACCTAGGGCTTACAAAGACATAAAGACTCATAAATATGTATCATTTATTCATCATTTGAGATTCTAAAACTACACATTTACCATAAATTTTGGACTTCTTCATGTTCCCTGCCTTTGAATCTCACTCCTAATTCAACCAAACTAAGGATACATACTGCAAATGGCTTCATGAGGTCAATTGGTAGAGATAAATATAAGGGTAGATAGAGTACACTACAAAGAACTGCAATGTTTAATGGATATGTACAAAATTGGTTTTGTGGAAAGGCATTGGAAACTTTTAAGCAAATGCAAATGGTAGGTGTCAAGAAAAACACAACAACCTTTTCCAACATTCTCCCTACCTATTCCAAAATAGGAGCATTAGAATAGGGTATGGACATCCATAAAAGCATAAAGAATACAAGAATTTTATTAGATGTTGCAATTTGAATTGCCCTAGTGGACATGTATCTAAATTTTATAGTATAATATTGAACAATAATAATATATAAACATAAAATTTACTCTATTTTAGTTTTAAACTTAGATTTAAATTTGAATTTTTTTTAAATTATTTGTGTCCATTTAAAGTGAAATTATAATAATAAGTAACCGTTATTAGAATAATAAGTAAAATAATAATGTATGTCTAAAGTTGCATTCTGAGACTTGTGGCATCTTTTCAACCTTTTTGCTGCATCCAGTGTCATGCTATGGTTAGTTACCAATTCTGTTCAATAAGATATAAAATGTATGCAAGTGTGAGTGAATCTGAGTGTTCCTGGTGGTTCTACTTCTAACATACTTTCATTTTGTAAACAATTTAGAGATTTGGTACTACAAAATACTGGTCATCTAAATAGGAAATTTGCCACATTCAACTCAGTTGCATTGAATTCTCTTTCTATTTGGTAAAATAAATATTTTTCTACATATTAATTTACAAGAAATATAGGAATTTGTCTAATGGTGCAAAAGATATATTCTTAAAACTTGATGTGCATTTTGCAGTATGAGCATCAATGGGTGGGAGTTCATGATACCACTTGGTTTTTTTTGCTGCTACTAGGTATGTATTGATAAACAAGCAGGGAAAACTTTATTGGAGAATCTTCGCCAATTGGCAAATTCTAGGAATCGGCCAAGTCAAAATTGGTGAATTTCTCGCACCCAACAGAATGTCCAAATTGCCCGGATTTTACGAACTATAGGTCCAATGCATATCCATTCGCCAATGACTTTTTTTATGAGGCATATTTAAGAAACAAATTCACCATTGTCAAACTACGCATTTCAATTGGACCGACTAATATTTTTGCCTGGAATCTCGAAAGCATTTAATAAAACACCTACATATTCACCAATACTATTAAAACAACATTGTATTAGGACCCATTTCGCTAATTAAATTTATAAATAGTTGCTCATGAGGACCTATTTCGCTAATAAAATTAACAAATAATTATATTTGAGGACACATTTTGCCTTGAAAATTACAACATATCATTGTATAAGCAAGCGAGATTCACCAAATATTTAATATACCATTTAAAAATCCCGCAGAATTCGCCAAATATGGAATCATGGATTGATATAAATACAATTGAAAGTGTCATTTATTCTTGCACATTTTGTTTGGTTATAAGGTTCTACTTCTCCATTCAGAATTGGAAGTTAGTGAACTGCAAAGCCGAAAACGTAGACTTAAAATGTGAGTGATCATTTCTTCATAGTGTTATTAGTTATAATAATATGTTTTCTTTATCTCTTTTCCATTCTTGCTTCAACAAAGTGAACCTTAGAACCAAACTCTTAAGTTTCAAATTTTTTGAAACCTCCAACCCACCGAGTAGAAAAGGTGAGTGATCATTTCTTCATAGTGTTATTAGTTATAATAATAAGTTTTCTTTATCTCTTTTCCATTCTTGCTTCAACAAAGTGAACCTTAGAACAAAACTTTGAAGTTTCAAAGTTTTCAAAACCTCTGGCCCAGCGATTAGAACAATGACTAGGAAAGACTTGCAACTCAACAAAGTGAACCATCAAAAATTTTGGAGAATCGGTAAGTTATGAAAATTTAGAACTCCACGACAAGGTTATAAAACTCTGAGGACTAGTGACTAAGGTTAGGAAAAGCCAAATTTTTTATATTGTATTCCATGGTATTGAATTTGATATATGATTCTACATCATTTTTAAAGAACAACTTATCACACTACTTATAAATTCCTATTGCATTTCCATTCACATAGTCTTTGATAAATAACTAAAAGGAATATTATCAATCCATTCCTTGAACATAAGCTAACAATTCAACATCCATAACTTATAAGTTATAAGCTAAAAAGCTAACAGTTCAACATAAATAACTTATAAAGGCATCCAGTGTCCACCCAACTTAAACAATAAAAGCTTAAACTACCAAATCACCTAAATTATACTGAGAAATCCTTATGCATCCATCACCATAAAATCTTTATTCACAAATAAACATTCCAGAGCAATGAAACTATCCCAAAATCTATCATTCCAATAATAGACAATCCACTAGAAAACATAGAGTTTCTTTTGTCTTCATAACGGTTTCTTGAAGACAACCATTTTAGAAATAAAAATAAAAGTCTTTGAGATATCAAGAGAGCCAAATTAAAGAAAATAACTTAAAAACTAAAAAATAAACAGCAGTGGGCACTCTCAGCATCGACTCCTTCACTGTAAATTATTTTTGCCTCCTCCTATAGTAATGCCTCCTATGCCTTTACTCTTTGCCCGCATTCTTGGTACTTGGTGACAATTGCGGTGATGTTTTTGCTTCCTAGAGTTGTAGTAATCTGTAACCTGGTTCTCCATGTGACCAAAGCATTTTCACACTCAACCAACTTATGAGATCTTCTCTCTTCTCCACATTTATAAGTTAGTGCTGTCATAATAGTGGTTTACAATTCCTGAGAGGAACGAATTTTAGCTGAAATCACATATTTTTAGAAAATATAATGATTTAAGCCTTAAAAAGTTCCATTTTAAGGATTCCAATTGAAGAGGGTTTGATCAAATCACCTTAGATCAAACCCCTTGGATAGAACCTCCTAGTTTTAAACCATACCTATAAATGCTCTCCTTTACACCTATCAAAATGCGATAAAAAATCACTTTTGATTTATATTTTGGGGGATCAAATGAATTCATTTAAAATTTATTTCAAATGATTATGGTATTCCTCGAACAAGCTATCCAATGAATATAATTTTAATATGTTTTGGTTTTTTATGTATTTGTTTTTAAGTTTTATTAAACATAGGTTTTTAAAATGAATTTCTTTGTTCTTCACATGTGGAAAAATAGAAGATTATCAAAAAAAATTGAAAAATATGAGTGCACCATATTGAAGTCCTTAATCCAACAAAAAAAAATAAAATAAAATTTTGACATATACAAAAAAAGTTAGCTTATATTATCAATTGTAATTCGTTTGACTTTGAAACTTGATTAAGGAAAAAATATTCAATAAAAACTATCTAACCAAGTGGAAGCACTAGATATCGAGTTACAAATCTAAATTTGAAAGAATTAGAATTTTATCCTTCATGGAAAAAAATGTGTTATAAGGGCCACTTTTAAAAATGTTTTTGAAAAAATCTATTTTCGTGGGAGATGGAAAAAGAAGTGCAATTTGATTCCAAAAATTTTGAAAAAAATATTTTTAGAATCTATAGACAAAATTTGATGAGAATCTAGTTTTCACCATCTTCAAATTCCTCACAATTTAGCCGCTATAGGTGCCCGAATGTGAAGATTTAGTTAAAAATAATAATTTGAGTGTCCAGTTTGGCCAAAAATTGTAAACCACTATTATGGGATCACTGTTTCCTCAGGTGGATCTCCATTCCATTGAGTTTCGAGAAGGACTCCCATGTCATTGTAGCAGGATCGACTATTTCTTTCTTGAATATTTCTCTAAATTGCAGAGAGCTCTTTTATATCTAGAATGTTTTCATCAAACTCATCAGTAATTTCCACTCCTAGAATACAACAATCTTCTTTAACTTCCCCCAACATTTCATAGAATATATCAAGTGCATTATTAATTTCCTTCACCAGATTATCATACATATTCAATTTCCATTCCAATGAAACGGACCAGGAAGGGTCTAGCTCCTTAGAATTATTCACAATTTTCTCACCAATTAATATCTTCACATCCATAGAGTTCAATTCTTTCATTTCCTGAGCAAGCACATAGAGACTAGTTTGATCTTTTCAGGAGCTGTTGAACTTTTGTTACTAAATCCTTCACCTTATTAGCAACTTTAGTGTAAAAGAGCACATATTTATTTAGAAAGAAGATAGCCTCTCTAGATATTTTATCGATCCCCTCACAAGCAGCTCTAGAAGAGCTCAAATTATTTTTAATTTGCTCTATGGTGAGCACTTGATTCCCTCTACCTGATAACTTGAGGCTTCATCAGATGTAGGAGGAGTTATCATCGAAGAAATAAAGTTACTCAATGCGAGGACTTGAGATTCCAATTTTATATTTTCTTTCCTCTATTCTTTCACTCTTTTAATCAAGGTATTGACTGAACAAATGGCATGGTACACATCACCTTCTAGTGTTGGAGGCCCCATATCAGTTGCAAGTGTGACTTTTTAGTCCGCCTCTATTATTTCATCTTCATTTAAATCCTTCACATGCTCAGCAATTTCTAACATTTGATTTCCGAAAGTAGCATGATCAGTCACCATCCTTGACATCCTCCTAGCTTTCTTAGGTTTTGAAGAGCTTTGAAGTAAATTTGAAACTGTATCCACTCCAACTATCATTGTAGGAATATGCTTTCTCTTCTTCTCCACTGCTTTTTTTAGCCATCCTGGGGAGGCTACTACTAGACCAAAATATTCATTTCCACTAATAGTTTCTTTAGGAGCGTTAGGAGTGAAAGGTGGATTATCACTATCAGGTAGAGAAGAGGGCAATTCAAATAGAGGAGGAAAGATATTATCTTAAGCAATTTGTTGAAAGATAGCTTTAGAATCTACAAACACAAGTTTTTCTTGATTGGTCTTCTTCTTAGGGGTAGGAGAAATCACGCTATCTTGTTCACAAATGCTCTTCAACTTGACTGTTTCTTCTAGCCTATCAACATCACCTCTTGACTAAGAATTTGCACTAGAGGACCTCACCGAGGGTTTTCCTGATGATACACTTGCACCAGATGCTTGTGTAGACCCCTATTCATTATTTTGTGATGAATTAGGCTCTTGAATAGGACCAACAACTTTCTGCCATTTCCCATCCAACCAGTCCTGGGCTCTTTTAAGCACTGGGGCAGCACACACCCTCATATCTGAAATTTCACTTTGGCTCCAATCAACCCTAGGGTGGGATTTATCAGGAAATTTTTCATATGTAGGATCTATTATTGTTGAATCCTTAGCTACATTTTCAGGAATGTGAAATGACAAATCTAAAGCCTGTATCTATTTTAGCATTAGCCTCATATAATCTCTTCTCAAAACTTCCTTCTCATCGACACAATCTTCCTAGAAATCTTCGATAGATGGCTGATGCCGATATGAGCTCCCTCCATAGAGATTATGCTATAGAAAACCCTTACTATCAAAATTATCTCTCATAGACATATTCTGGAGGTTATATTCCTTGAGAATTCCTTCAGCTCCCTTGGCCATATGGTTTTTTTTGCACACAAAAGAAGGGGTCTCCAATGGGAAGACATTACCTAAGAGTTTTATATTTGTTGGTTAATAGATTTATCACCCAAATCTATATTCATACACCCATAAAAGGATAAATGTAACCACAGTTGAATCAGTAACATTACAACATTACAAACTTCAAAACTGATTCTCTGCTTATTTTTAAAGGTGGCAACTACCTTTATCTAATGTTCAATGAATGATTTTTTAAACTAATGATGATTTTAACCAAGAATCAAATAAAGGATGGGGATTTTAACCAGAAAGCTTCAAAGCTATCTATCAATCTCATGTAAATAGAAATAGAACTTCTGAAAGACAGATAACAACTAAACCAATATCACTACAAAAATTTTATTCATAAATAATAACACCACAACAATATAGCAAAATTATATCATTTGTCATCCCAATAATAGATATCACACTAGCAAACATTCAATATAAACAAAATAAATCTATACACCATAACTCAAAGATTATGCATGCATAAACTCCACCAATGTCTTCTATATCAAAATAATAGATAATAGCCAAAATAACAGAGTTTTCCCTAATGAGTAAATCAAAGTTTACTCAAAAGAGTCTAATCACATCATTCGAACCAATATTTCAACATAGCCAATGTATTTGGTAATGGTTTCTTGAAAGTAACCATACCAAAAATTAAAAGAAATCATTAACTTAAAAGTGCCAACTTTAAAGAAAGTATATGAAAATGCTAAAAATGAACTATGCATCATTCCCAGTCGCTTCAACTTCATTAGATTTTGGCTCCTCGTTCTCTCCTTGTCGCAACAAATTCTCCTGCATCTTCATTCTGGCTTTATATTCCCTGTACTTGGTAATGATTGCAAAAATATCCCTGCTGCCTGGTATCAATGTGATCTGAAGCCCAGTTCTCCATTTTCTGAGAGCAACTTCAGACTTGTTCAGTGTGTTAGACGTCCTTTTTGCTTCAGCTTTAAAATTTTTGAGATAAGCTCGAGCCTCCCAAGATTTGAGAAATATTATTTAGTCATCATATTAGGATCTACTACTTTGTTGAAGACTTCTCTAAAATTTGAGCAGATTTCTTTTGTGTCTAGAATTTTTTCATCAAAATCATCTATTATCTTCACCTACAAATCATGAAATTTCCCCTTGATTTCTCCTAACATATCCAAATACTTCTCCAACACTTCTTTGATTTCCTTTACCAAGTCATCATATATGTTTAGTTTCCATTTAAGTGAATCAAGCCATGAAGGATCTAATTCCTTTGGATCACTAACAATCTGTTCATTTACCAACTTCAATCGATCCATGGAAACTAACTCTTTCATTTATTCTAAAAGTACACACAAACTGGTTTGATCCTTTCTAACCTACTACAGTTCTGCTATTAATCCTTTTCTTTTATCAACAATGTGAGTGTAGGAAATCATAGATTTACTAGTAAAAAATATAGCTTCCTAAGACAATTCTTCAATCCACTCACTAGCAGCCTTGTAATAATTTAGATTTTTCTTAATCAACTGCATCAAAGACTCATCAATAACTCTTTCTTGGGAACTAGAAGCCTTAGTAGACAAAAATGGAGAAACAATGGAAGAGAAAAAGTTTTTGAAATCCAAAATTTGAGATTGCAATTTTACCCTTTCTTTCCTTTCTTCTTTTGCCTGCTTGGCTAAAGCATTGACTAAGTAATTGGTGTGATATACATCACCTTCAAGTGTCTAGGGACCCATGTCAACATGTATGATTTTATAATCATTTGCGGTTATCTTATCATCATCTACATCTTTTAAAGGTTCTACAATTTCTAACACCTGATTACCAAAGATAGCATCATTCAAAATTCTTGACATTTTCTGGGATTTCTTGGGCCCTAAGGAAGATTGGAGTAATTTTTTCATTGTATCTACTCCAATGGATGTCGTAGGAGTGTATTTCCTCTTCTTTTCTACCACTTTCCTCAACCATACTAGAGAGTTTTCTATTAGACTGGGGGCTTTATCACTTTGAACAACCACTCTAGACTCGCTAGGAATAATTGATATGTTTTCTATAGGAGGAGAAGATTCTCCAGACAAGGGCTGGAAAGTACTATCTTCAACAATATGCTTAAAGATGCTCTATGAATCTTCTGACATAGGTTTTTTTTGGACATTTTTCTTTTTAAGAGCAAGGGTGGATGGGTAGTCTTTTTCACATATTTATTTTAATTTAATTGATTTCTCCATCTTTTCACCATCACCCCTAGATTGTGAATTGGCGCTAGAAGACTTGATGACTATCCTCGCCGATGATGTACCTCCAGGGACTACTTGGCTAGATCCTTGCTCATTTTTCTGGGATGATTTTGGTTCATGAACAGAACCAACAACCCTATTCAATTTTCCCTCCAACCAATCTCGAGTCATTTTGACTACTGGTTCGACCCATTTACTCATATATAAAACTTAATCTTTATCCCAGTCAACTTTGGGATGTGATTTATCAGGAAACTTTCTGTATTCAGGATCAAGAACCATTGAATCTTCAGACACATTTTTAGGAATTTGGAAAGAGAGACTGAAAATTTGTATCTTATCAAGGGTTAAACTCATATGGTCCCTTTTGAAAACTTCATTCTCATTAGCACAATCTTCCTAGAAATCTTCGATTGAAGGTTGGTGTTGATACGAGCTAGAGTCATACAAATTTTTTCTCACAAAGCCCTTGTTGTCAAAATTATTTCTTACAAACAAGTATTGGAGATTGCATTTTTTGAGAATCCTTTCAACATTCTTAGCCATCTAATTACTTTTGCCAGAGAAAGAAGAAGTAACTAACTAGAAGTTATACCCTTGCTTTCCCATATTCATGTGTTTTATATTTACTATGGCCATTTGTTTGCAAACCTCCAAAAATACTAGTAAATTCTCAAGGTACTTAGGAAATTTAAGTGGAGCCTTCTTGTAACCTCCAATTATTAAATAAGAAAATCTATCAAATTAGATATAAAAACTTCCAAAATTCAACACCAGAGATTTTGATTCAGGGGGAAAATGCATTTCAGGGTTTCCATCCAACTTTCTCGTAGCTTCCATTAAAAAGGCATCATTAACAAGATTATATTCTCCCATCCCAACTTACCTAGTAAATTGTGGATAACACTTATACACAGGCATGCCAGGACATGGTGGCACTTGTGGTTTCAACCCTGGCCAATAAGCTCTTTGACTAGCAATGATATATACCAAACAAGAACACAAATGAAAGGTAGCAGTCTTTTGAAAGTTAACTAATTGCTCATGCAAGTGAAAGAAAATTATCTCGGCCCAATCGATAAACACATTATCATCACAAATAAATAAAATGAATTGAAACATCCAGTCTTCAAATAATTCAACTTGTGCATTCCCGACGATACGATGAAGTAAAGCAATAACATCAACAATTTCTGCTTTAAAATGTGTCCTCTTAAGTTTATTAGGAAATTGAGACAATTTAACTTTCTTCTTTGATTTTAACCACCCTTTGGCCATATAATTTTTACACCAGGTTTCATTAGTCCTGAAATATTCGTTAGCTATTACAATAGACATCTCCTTTACAGGTGCCTTCTCTAGAATTCCTAATGCTTAAGAAACGACCTCGAGAAAAAAATTAGCTACAATGGTTCTATCTGCAGCCTTGATTTTCTGGGTTTCAAGAATGTACCTTCTCGCACATGTAGCAATTAGGTCAACACTCAAAACTGCTTCTAGAAAACCTTTGGCATGAGCTAGTCCACTTTCGAACACCTTCACATCTACAATAAATTTTTCTTTACTATCCAGACATGCCCAAAATTTTTCCAATTTAAAAAGTCCTAGCTCCGTATCCCTCACACTAAGCCAACAATTTTCAATTTCATACTGCATGAGCTCACTATGCCTAATGAGATGCTTGAATTCCTGAAGAAATAACAACAACAGGTAGAAGTACAACTGAGGCTTTAACAAATAAGTTCTCACCACCTTCAAGCCATATAAAATGACAAGACGTGTAATCAATGTGGAGTAAAATGAGAATGCAAGCTAAATGTCTGAGTAAAACTTCGCTACCCATGTATGTCGTTATTTTTGATAGGACATGCTTTAAATGCGACATTCAATTTCATACCTCAAAAAAATAGCCTTTAACCTACATGCTTTTGGAAATTCTTGAAAAGACAACTAAAGTTTATTCCGTACATAGCATTCAATGAGATGTTAGACGACAACGCCTTTGAAATGAAAGATAAGTCCATCATGTTGTGTAGTTGCAAAGACTTGGAACCTCAAAACCAAAGTCTGAATTTTTAATGTTTTTGAAACCTCTGACCCATTGACTAAATCCACACATCGTAACTCAAAGGTTATGTATGCATGAACTTAAGTTACTCAACAAAGTGAACCAAGTTGGAGAATCAGGTAGCTATGAAAATTTAGAATTCCGCAACAATGTGACATGTCAAATGGTTATAAAACTCGGAGGCCTAGCGACTAAGATTGCTTTGCTCCCTTGATTCTACAACAATACATCAAATGTTCTATCGAACCGTTGAGTAATTTATGATATAAATAATAAACATGTGTTTTAATTTTTTTTTAATTTTTAACCATTAATGCGCTCAGATTATCAAGGCCTTTATAAAGGGTAAAAGCAAGAAGTTGGGTACACAAAGAGGGGAATTTTTGGCCAAAAAAAAATTCTTGCAGAAAAAACGTACGCATTATTAAAAAAATGCGTATGCGTTATGCTTCGGGTACTCGAACCTAAAAAATGCGTATGCACTAAAAAACCCATACGCGTTATAATGTGTATGCGTTATATAAAGCATACACGTTTTATAACATGTAAAAATTGATTATTTAAAAAAAAAATACTTTTTAGAAATGGGTACCCATTTTAAAACGCGTACTCGTTTTGTAACTCAAAACGGGTATGCGTTTTAAAATGGGTACCTATTTCTTTTTTTTCTTTTTTTAAATTATCAAGAAAATAAAGAACACATGCGTTTTGTAATGCATACGTGTTTTATAAAAATGCGTATGCGTTTTTAAAATTCAAAATTCCCAACCCACATGTTGCCTCAATTTTAGGCTTGGGAAAGGCTTGGTAATCCAAGCCTTAGCCTTTGACCTGCAACTAAAAAACTAAGGCAGATTGAAGAAGAATGTCCAACTTTGGCAATATGGCTGATGGATTTTTTTTTTTCTGAATCAATCTATAAAATTAAAACCCATTAGAGAACACGATGTCTACTTTCCAAATATATAATTTTTATTAATATTGGATTATGTTTTCTATTTTTTAATTAATTTCTAAGCAAACTAGTCCTTAAACTTGAAATATTAGACTTTTTTGTTTTTAATAACTATTTTTTGGTTAAGTTTTTTGTAAAAAAAATTATATGGCATCAAACTTCAGACAATTCTCTACACAATGAAAAAAAAAAATCAATTTTTTTTTAGTTTAGGTCCAATTATGTTGTCCGTACACATTGATTTTTATAAACAACAATTAAGGCCGATAAAAATTTAATAAAAAAATATATATTTAACCAAAAATTACAAAAAAAATTCCAGATCAAACTTCATGTTGTTAGCTCTCTTTTCCCAAAATGAATTAGTAAAATACTTTTATTTGGGTCAAAAAGTGTTGTCCGTACACGTGCTTGGTATTGTAAAAAAAAGGGACTTTTGAAAAGTGGTTTTTATAGATCCCTATCAAAATTTAATAACTAGAATCTAGTTATTTGAATAATTTACATATTTGGAAACTAGATTCAAAATGATAAATTTTATATTACTAAATTTTTTAAAGATTCATTGTGCAAGTGCCTCAAATTTTTAGTCCAAGTGTGACAAATTCTGAAAAACAGCAAAAACACTTCCACTTTTTGAGCTTTTTGTGTACCCAACTTCTTGCATCAGCCCTAAAGTGAATTACAATGGTCCCACATTAATAGCTGTAGTAACACCTAACGTTACAAAGGACTTAATAAAAGGAATTACAATGTCAAATTAATAGCACAACCATTTAATTTATTACAACTGAATTACAATGTCACATTATTACATAATACAAATACAAATGTAAGCACAAGTGCCAAGCTTCTACTAGATCGTTGGTGAAAACGTAAATGTAATACATGTGTGTCTGAAAATAAATGGGACTTGTCGGGTCAACCATGCACTTTGAATTTCAATTTTTGGTAAATCCTAACAAGAATGACAACTTTTGGGATCAGCCATGGCTTTGAAAATAAATGCATGGGGAAAGGCAGGCTAATCAAACCGGGGAAATGGGAGCTTTGAAGATGCAAAATGTACTTCTCCCCTTTGAAAATTAGAGTCATGCAAAAGATAAGTGGTTGCAAAACTACTCCCATCTTCTACTTGCAACTTCCATGCACTAGGAGAGCACTTATCTCCATTAGATCTCCACATCCTGGCTCAAAACCTATCTAAGAAGTTAGGTGAACCAAATCAACTTCTTTCCAATTCCACCCATTCTGAACTTGAAGGAAATTGG
This sequence comes from Sequoia sempervirens, assembly GCA_007258455.2. Classification (NCBI taxonomy): domain Eukaryota; kingdom Viridiplantae; phylum Streptophyta; class Pinopsida; order Cupressales; family Cupressaceae; genus Sequoia; species Sequoia sempervirens. Next base: position 273,147,551 of record VDFB02058242.1, on the reverse strand, counting down.
TCTTTTACTATGTAACTACATAATTGCAGGCAAGAGAATTTAGAGTATCCCCAATAATGCCACATCATCTTCTTCTTGAATCCTATTTCTTATTAACCCTACAAAATGAAAACCCTTATGACAGAATTCAAACATTGCACTCAAATTCTCAATAGTAAAGCCTTTAACCTTCAATGAATGATTTCCATTTTTAGTTGTGCTCACTATCCTTATTTATGGGCAACAATGCCGCCAATAGTGTCACTACCAGCCTGGTCCCTATGTACACCTCACATGTGTCACGTGTGAGGTTAGGTATAATCATGATTCATGAATCATAATTGCGATTCACGCAAACCAAAAAACATACTTAAATTTTAATTGATTTGTGTAACTTAAGCCTTACAGTTATTTAAATGTTTAATTTGATTGACGTCTGGACTCTGACAGGCTGAAAATTGTATCATCACTACCCCTTAAAGTTCAAATGATATGAAATCATTACAAATCTTGTTTCACTAGCCATTTAGTCCTGCATTGGTAGCAAATTCTAAACCATTGATCATTGTTAATCTAATGGTTAAAGGGTGATTCCGGAGGTTTAAGTTCACAAGACTAGCGCTCTATGCATTTCATTCTCGAATGCAACTACAACCATACATCAAATGTTCATCGAATGGTTGAGTAATTTATGAATTATGATATAAATAATAAACATGTGTTTTAAAGTTGTTTTAAACTTTAATGTGCTAGGATTGACATCAAGGCCAAGGGGTCGATAACTTGACATTGCAAAGGACTTAATAAAATGAATAATGATACCGGGAACCAAGTGAGAAGGTCAATGACATATTAGAATTCAACAACATTTTAATTTTTGGTAAACCCTAACAAGAATGACAACTTTCAACTTTTAGTGTTTATAATTTTTTTTGTCAATTTGATGGCAATTTTCTTTTTTCGTTTGTATTGCTTTATGTTTCACTTTTAAATATCCATGAAATTATTTATTTTTTGCTAGGTAAAACACTACTACGGGAAGCACCCTGTATTGATTATCAAAAAAGGATTACATGAGTTTCTGTTTTTCAAAAAACCACCTTGAAGGCCTTTTCTATTAAGTGACCTTCCCTAATCAATTAGCCCACCCAGAATCTAGATTCCCTATTCAAAACTAAAAGATTGAGAATTTCAATTAAATGCAATGTAATACATTGAGGCATTGAAAAGAGACAAATAATCCTTGATCTCACCATGTGTCCGCATCTAATGGTTCTAGTATTATTCCAGAGGTTTCAATTCACAAGACTACCGCTTCAGAGATTTACTTTCAGATGGCAACTACAACTGTCCATCAAAAATTCATCGAATGGTCGTGGACCTCATGGTTATATTTATTTTCCTTTACATCCTTTGTGGGTATGTGCAAGATCATGATGGGCCAAAATGCGGGGATATGATGGGTATGTAGCTGAAGACTTTTTTTTACCCAAAATTGATGAAACAAAAAGGGTTTTTAAAAGATATTATCAGCTTTCCACCAATATAAATTATTCTTTACTTTGAATTTAATAAATAATTATTATTCATTTTCTATTTGAATTACGACTAAAGTCCTGATTGATAGGCCGATTGAAAAACATCTATAGCTTTCGAACGGTATCACATTTTTTGAATCTGAAACATGCGTCACATTTTATGCTTCGCATACTATAGGATTAAAAAAAATGAATTTCATGAAGTTTTGACCAAGTTAAGGTGGTCAGACATACAAGTTTTTATATTTTTTGAAAGTTGTAATAAAAAATTCATAATTAATTATTTACTTGGAAAAAACATTACAAAAAAATATGCATCACATCAGTACATGAGTCCTCTACTTATATCTAAAATATTATAAAAAAATATTATCATTTTATTGAGGTTAGGGTGGTCAGACAAACACATACTTATTTTTTCCCTAAAATTTAAGTACTACTGCATTGAAATTTCAAATTTTCACTAAATAATTTTTTTATTTTAAATAAACCTAGTAGTTTGGAAACTACATTTAGCACTATAGATTCTATTCTTATATATTTTTCAAATAATATAGATAACTTATTCAAATTTTTATGTCAAGTTGTCTAACTCTAATTTTTCTAAATTTTTCGCCACTTAAGGGCATGTTTTTTCCATGATGATCTTGCACATACCCTTGTGTAAAACGTTCTTAAGTTTTCAAGCCTTGGTCCTATGTTATTCGTAGGAGGTCCCTCTTTTAAATCAAACTTTCTGCATGTGCATATTTTTTCCACTCAAGTTATTCTATCACTCATCACCAAAATCCAACCCATCAGGTTCATTCGAATCAAATGGTTCTAGTGTAATTTTGAAGGTTTCAATTCACAAATCTACTACTTGAGAGATATACTTTTGAAATGCAACTATAGTCATCCATTGAAAATTCATCGAATGGTAGTGGTCCATAATGTTGTGTGGTCCCTGAAACTTGGAACCTTAGAACAAAAGCCTAAAGTTTTGAAGTTTTCAAAACTTTCAACCCACTAACTACATAGATGATCAAGAAAGACTTGCAACTAAGGTTAGGAAAAGCACCAAAACTTGATTGCCCCTAGTCAGGTGTGAGACCAATTTATTAGGTGCAAAGGGGTAGCAATAAATGCAAAGGATGATTGCCCATTCATTTAAATTTTGTGATGGTTTGTTCATTTAAATGCCTTCCCCTTTAAATTTATCAATAGAACATTCGTACGTCCAACACGACAAAAAACCTTCATAAATGCTTCACTTTTTATGAAAAATTCCGCGCCTCCTTCACTTACTAAACAATGTTTAATTCACTAAAAAAAATTTCTTAATCATTTGAAAATAGGTTTAATTCCCCAATAAATTTTATTTTTTAGTTTGAAAAAAGAATTTAATTGCTAACAAAATTATTATTTTTTGTTTGAAAACAAGTTTAATTCGCCAATTGAAATATTTTATTGGTTTGAAAATAGATTTTAATTTCCAATGGAAAAAATTAGTGGTCTTAAAAAATTTGCATTGCGCCAATATTTTCCACAGACTTCTGATGGTTAGAAAAGATTTTCCAATGGACATTTTTTTTTTCACGAAAAATGAAAAAATTCGCCACTAAAATTAATATTTCAATAGGGAAGTATACAAGATTCACCAGGATTTTACACCTTCATTGAGGGCGGGGGGGGGAGGGGGTTTCTTAAAGTTTTCCCTCTAAACAAGAAATATCAATAATATTTGTAGGTTTAGATTTATTTAAAATCATAGTCTTCACTTCTACTACATATTTAAAATTTTAAATACAATTACTTAGCTGTTTTGAACGCATGCCCAATTGACCTCAATTGAGTGCCTCTAGTATAGGAAGCATCTTCCATTGATCATCCTTGCATTTCCATGATTTTGAAAGTAGATTTATTTTCATAAAATTCTCGTTCCAACATTATTATGAACAAATCATCCTTTTCAATAATAATGATCATATTTTTTGTGATATCATGGTTAACAACCTTCCCAGTAATTTATGTTTATGTGTTCATTGAAAAATCTTTTGTTTTTAGTTTATATTTGTTTAAACTTTGAACTACACTTCGTACATTCATTAATATGCAAACTTTCTACAACATGCTTTTAATGATTCAAAACCTTGTTGACATATTGCACTTTTCTGGTTTTCATAGCTTCATATGTAGTTTGTTTTTATTACATCTATAAAGCACACAAAGATATGATTGCTAAACATCTATATTTCTTCCCTTTATATGCAGGTACATTTTCTGTCTAAAGGAATTATGCCAGCCTAATTTCAATTGCAAACAAACACTACATCCACTAAAGTAATTTACATATTTAAAATATTTAGTTCTACCAGTTAATGAACCAACATATGTACACAACATCAATGCTGCTAGCTTAAGAGACTCTTCAATTTCTGTGTATTCAAAATTGGGAAAGTTTATGGAGAAATATCCATTGATACTTGATAAAAAATTAGCAAATGCAAGGCTACTTGAAAGACATTTCCATCCATGTCTATTTGAGTATAAAATTTTGTATCAAACTTTTAAATTTACTACCTTCAAAAAAATAGGGACCTTTCAATTCTTCTCTACTAGAACTTTCCTTATTATCAACTTAAAGGTAGTTAGCTACACAAGACTTGCATATCGTACAAGTGGTAATGGTGTTGCTTGTGGTTTTGACAAATCACCATATGATTGATGTTCTTGATGAAGAGAAATTTGATGATTTAAAATATGTATTTATTTCATATCTACATACAGTCATATAAACCATTTTGATGTATCTTCAACATTTTTGAATTGACAATTTACATTGAATTATGAATTGTTCATTGTGTTCTTATTTCTATAATTAATTTTGTACATTTCAGTTCAAACAAAGGATACCAAAACTTGAACCATGGATATAGCTTGAGAATGAAAATCCAAAGAATAATCTGTGTGAAGATCAATAAGGAAATACTAGTTTATCTTTAATGCTTTCTCGGTTTTGGAGAACTTCATATTTGCTTACCTTTCTGCCAATTAAAAAAGATGATTTACAACTTACACATCTCATTTAGTTATAATAAACAAATTTAACAAAAAATTAACTAATATGTCTTCGGCGATTGCACATGAAGGTGCAATTGCTAGTTATAATAAATTTCATTTGATACTTGTAGTGTAAATAAATATTTAAGCAATATGTCTCTCATCATTTTTTCTCTTTGAAAAAATGTTAATTAAAGATCTAATTGTTATAATTAAGATTATTAATAGTGCATTGGCTCCATTAATGTTTGAGTTTAGATGTTATTGACAAGTTCTCAAATTGAATAGGACCCTTATCTACTTTTTATTAAAATGTTGTAATTTAATTATATGCGTAAACTATAATGTTTAATTAAATAGTTGCATGCACTATAATATAAATATTGAGTAGTTATAGAGGCTTAATGTGCTCACTAATAAAAAAATGATAAGATACCTTAAATTAGTTCAAAACTAATTTGATCTACTAATCAATGTATTATAAGACCCATTGATGGGTGATTTATTGATAAAAAAAGTACAAATATCTAATAATTTATGACAATTAAGTCATTTCCCATAGTTTTGGTTTTTAGATGTATTATTTTTTATCAATTTGATCTTTAACCTATTTCATGGAGAGAATCAAAGTATATATAATTAATTATAATATTAACAATACAAATTCATACAAGACACAGTTCAAAAATTTGGAGGTGTATAGACTATGGTTTAGGGTGATTCCTTGAGAATGTACATAGCTATCAAACTCAATGTGTCATTATTGGAATCTATAATAGAGGCAAAGGATTATATCAAAGTACAAAGTGTTAGGGGAAAATGAATAAAATAAAAACTTTAGAAACTACAATGATAATCATAATATGTAAAGTTATTATATAATAATTATGTACAAGAGGTCAAGTATATCATGAATTCATAATTCATCCTCTTGTTCTTCCTCTAACTGACTAAAAATTTTAGTATATG